>JBBPBO010001985.1:57627192-58158534 GCA_037974295.1 Cicer cuneatum | reverse complement strand
TTTTTTTGTATTTAAATCTTAAGTGTTATTTAATACGCATTTAGGTGATCAAACATCAATATAAGATGGTTAAAATTATTTTAACTGTTATTTTATAATAGTTGTTTGATTAGGTTACACCGATAATCAATTATGTTTTTCATGTTATTTGATTAAATCATGTTTGCGTAAAATTATCCTATTTTTTATTATTCTCTCATTTTAAAATTTTGTTTATAAGAAAAAAAATTGTTCTATTTTTTCTTTTTCGCTGATTTTAAGTCATATATTTAATCAATTAAATTAAGTCTGATTTTAAGTCATATATTTAATCAATTAAATTAAGTTAGATTGGGGCATAATTACATAAATTGTTTTTCTTTATTTTAAATTTAAAACCTTATAACATGTCATCAGAATTCGAGACCTACCTATAAATATGAATTTTGGAAGCCATTATGATTACTCTTAGTAATTTGAGGTTACCATCTTTGAGAAATATTATTCAAACACTTAAAACACCCTTAATTTTTCAATTCTCGATCGTTTTTTATACCGTCTGTTTTGGTGAAACCGTGGAAATGTTGGGAGTCTCATAGAAATCATTTGCTACTGTTTAGATTTGACTTCATTTTCATTTGAAAACAATTTATTTCCTTCAATACATATCAATATTTTTCTTATTCCTTATTGCAACAAGAATACTTTATTTCAATGGTGTGTTTTTATCATTTAAGGGACGAAGCGAATCTGACTCATAAGTTATGGGTAGTTAGAATTATTAATCTAAATAGACATTTTTTTAGTCTCTTATAAACAAAAAAAAGTCTTAAATTTTGGTCACTGTTATAATTAAAAATTAACTATTTTTTGACTATTTAATGCTATTATTTTTAATGTACCTTTCATTTAATATTTGGCATTTAAAAATAATAATTTAATAAATTTAATTTGTGTTTTACATTAAATCTAAAAAATTAATTACAATTAATTATATTTTTGAAGGACTATATTTCATGATTTTTAGATCCAGCATGACTATAATTAATTGTGTTGTTATTGGTGTGGGAACAACAGGTTAGGATATGTTTTATTGATTGAGATCTTCCTTTGATATGTCGTGGTGATTGTTGATGATGATTAAATTGATGTGGTCGAGTACATTGGTTGTTGTCATATGTGTTTATTGCTCTTGATGATTATTAATGACTATTTATGATCCTGTTAAATTTGTATGTGTTATTTTTTAGCTGTTACTCGATTATGTTTTATAGCTTAATCGATTAGATGAATAAATAATTGAAGGAAATTATAAGTTAATCAATTATAATGATTAATTAATCGATTACGTAATTAGATAATTAATTAGGCAGTAAAGGTAATCGATTAGGAACCTAATGAACATCCATATAGTCTAATTATTGATTTGTGAAGATTTTAATTGATTAAGCTGGCTAAATAGGTAATAGTTTGGATGGATTAATCGGTTAAGTTAATAATTAATGGATTAAAAGGAACTAATAATCAATCAGGTTATTTAGTTAATTAATTGAACAGTTAGATAATCCATTAGATAAGCAAGATAACTTATTAATTAAGGGGTTAGTAATTTTCTTTTTGTCCTCATAAAATTTTATTTTGTATTCCTGTAAAAAAATTTTCGACTTTTTAATTCTTAAAAAAAGTTATTCACTTTTAATCTTTATTTTTAAAAGTTTTTATAAAAAAATTGATATTTTTAATCCTTCAAAAAAGTCCCTATAAGATTAAAATAGGGATTAAAATTGACTAAAAAAATCTTATAGACTAAACTTCAAAGATATTATAACCCTTGATTAAGTGTTTAATAGGAGTTTCGTAATTCTTAATAATGAAGAGTAATGATTAATTAAGGTGAATTAGTGATATTAAGGATTAGTAATTAATAATAAAATACTTACTTACTATTGTAAAGTTGTTGCATATATGAACTAAGTTAAATTAAATAGTATTGATGACGATGATGTTTAAATATCCTATAAATCTGCATTCATAAGTAGGATGGGTTTGGGGTTTTGTCGTGATATAATCAAAGTAGGAGGACTAGAAAGTTTTGTTAGCAACATTGGTAGAAATGTCTTGTGTAAAGGTAAGACATCGTTGGGACATTTTCTTTGAATATTAAGTCATTTGTGTTAGAGTCATGTGCATTTTCATTCATTTTTTGTGTTTAGTTCGTAATTTTAATTTCTTTGAGTGGTATTTAGTTGTTCACTCATTTATTGTCAAAATGAAATTAATTACAAGAAAAATTGCAACAACATCCATTGCTATTTGATACCTCAAATCATATGCCTTTGTTGGAATTGTCATAATTGAAGAACTATTTATAAGAGATATTGTTTAAATGAGTTTATTGGATCAAATGTATTTCCTTAGGGAATGTTTGGTCTTTTAGTAAAAAAGAAATAGAGGTTGTGTGCGGACTATCATAAGTTAAGTTGAATAGAGTAACGATCAAACATCGATCTTTATCCATTGTCAAAGACAAACGATTTAATGGATCAACTGAAAAGAGCATATGTGTTTTTGAAAATTGAAATAATTTATGGATATCATTATATAAGAGTGAATGCTAGTGATATTTAAAAGTTTGCGTTTAATGTGTATAGAGTGATGTCGTTTGAAAGGACTGATGTACCAACAATATTTATAGATTATTCGAATACCAACATTCATTTATACTTCAATAAATTTGTTGTTATCATTATTGATGGCATTATGATTTATGTTAAAAACAAGTTAAATGTATTTGAAAAAATGTGTAAGTGTGAATTTTGGCAAGAATAAGTAATCTTTCTTGGTCATGTGATTTTCATAGGAGGAATAGTTATTGATCCATTAAAAGTAGAAGCGGTACAACATTGGAAACTATTAAAGAATGCCACCAACATTAGGAGTTTATTTGCATTAACCTTGACCCATTTGACAAGGAAAGATCAACTCTTGTAGTACGATTTGAAAAGCTAATAAAATTTCCAAAAGTTTAAAGAGAAGTTGATGATGGCAATGACGTTAATTTTTTTATATCTGTCTAAATTTTTTGAGGTTTATTGTGACGCTTCAAAATAACAAGTTATTTAAAAGACTTAAATAACTTCTTTTTTTTCGTCCTTATAATTTTTTTTATTTCAAATTCAACTTTGTAAATTCAATTTTGTTGTAAAATCATCACTATTGTTAGTGATTTAAAAAAAAGGTGAGATGGAAAACAAATAAGGGACGGAAATAATAATAAAAAAAAGCGCAAAGTTACATAAACGAAAATCAAATTAAAGCATATATGTTTGACCCATGTAATTTCACACTTTTTATTTTATTTTCGTCCCTGTAAATTTTCCTTTTTTTATTTTCCTCCCTTCTCCGTTTGTCAAAAAGCGCTAACATACAAGGAACAAACGAATATTTAAGCCTATTTAGAATGAAAAGATAGTTTGTGTATGCTTGGAGCAATAATATTACCCTCGAGATGTGGAGATGTGGAGACATTATCTTCATGAAGCATATTTTGAAGTGTTCATTGATCAATAGGGTCTTAAATATTTGTTCAATTAGAAATATTTCAACATAGTAGGATGTAATACTTATAAGATTTGAGTTATCATCCTAGAAAAGAGAATATAATGGTTGATACTTTGAGTATAAAAAATTGCATTGTGAAACTATGATGATCAAATAGATGGAGTTGATTGAAGAATTTAGATATCTGAGTTTAGTTTGTAAAGTACCATTTTCAAGTGTATGACATGGAATGTTGTAGATTACAAGTAACTTTGATGGAGAAAAATAAGAAGTATCAAGATAATGGTAAATATCTAAAGGATTAGAGAGCGCTTATTCCCAAGGACAAAGAAAGTGAATTCAGAGAAGGAACTCCTGAAATTTTAAGATTCAATGATAGAGTGTGTGTGCTTAATGTTTCAGATTTGAGAAAGATGGTTCTTGAATATATAGTTAACATGAGTATTCATATTGAATCTACCAATGTGTATCAACATATGAATATGTTTTGGTGGCTAGGAACGAAGAAGAATGTTTTGGTGACGCTGATGTTTGTTTGGATAGTCAAAAATCGAATATTGAACACCATAAACCATAAAAAATGTTGCAACAATTTAAGATACATGTCTAGAAGTAGATTTCTATGATTTGTGTCGAGAATGCTGAAGAGTTCTACAAGATGCGACAATATTTAGGTAATTATCAATAGATTAACTAAGAATGTACATTTTGTTTAGATGAATATAGAGTATCCATTGGAGAATTTGGTTTAGATCTATATTAAAGACATCGTAATGTTTCATAAAGTACCTTTGAATATTGTATCAGATCAAAATCGAAGTTTTGCGTAAGGTTTTTATAAAAATATTTAGGAAATTGTTGGAACAAAGATAAGTATTATGTTCAAGTTATAGACCACATGCAAATAGGAGCATTCAATCTTTGGAATACTTGTTGAGAACTTGTGTGGAAAAGATTATGTTGTTTATACAATTTACATAGAACAACAATTTTCATTCCATCATTGGAATGACACTGTATGAAGCCTTGTAAAGAAAGAAGTGTAGAACTCTACTCTGTTGGTTTGAAACAAGAGAAAATCTTGTACTTGAGCAATAAATAGGAAGAATGAGATTCTGAGAAGAAAAGAAATTTCTTCGATAAAATTGATTTACAAAGGATTGTCAAATGAAAGTGTTACGTGGGAGCTAGAGAACAAAATGAAAATCTCATATTCTTAGTTTTCTCCATGTTAATCTAATTCTGAGGATAAAAATTCTTTTTAGAGAAGGAGAAACATAACCCTAACTTTTTATTTATTTAATTTTAACTTTAAGTGTTACTTAGTAGGTGTTAATTTGAATGTTTAGACATCAATGGAGTATGCATGAAGTTATCTAAATTTTTTTAGTACCTTGTTTTGATTTTAAAACCATAGTCTATCGTAAGAATTCAAGACCTACCTATAAAACTGATTTTTGGGACATTAGAATTACTCTTTGCAATCTCAAGTATATTATATTAGTCAAGTATAAAGTCACGATTAATATCACAAAACTCTTAGTTATAAAGTCACAATTACTTACTTCTTTATCAAAATTATATTCTTGAAAAATTTGCAAAGATTTATATTCAGATTATAAATATTGGAATGGTCCAATGATACCAATAGATGATAAAACACAAAACAAAAATAGTTAAACTAAACACAAATATAATATAATTAATAAATAATATATATTTATTTAAGTGTGGGTGCTGGGTAGCTACTATAATACCCGTGTACCACTAGGGGTGTACATAGGTAGGGGTAAATCGGCGAAACTCAGTCACCCAATCCGTATTTTGACTCAACCCATTCAAATTCAGGTGTAACCTGAACCAATCAATTGAAACCCAATTATGTTCGGGTCGGGTATTAAATTTAACTTTTTGAACCCGCAAACTCAACTTATTGACGTGACATATATATTTTTATTTATTTATTTTTACTATTTATGTATAGTTAAAATTTAGTTGTTGAACTAGGATTGAGAATTTGTTGCAAATTTAATTAATTGTAAGTTTTTTATTGTGTTTGTGGATGTATTTTAAGTATTAAATGATTTGTTGCGATATAATTTTATTATTTTTTAGATGTTCAAGTATTTAAATTAAATTTTTTTAAAATAATTTTTTTTTATTACTTGTGAACACAACCCAACCCGCTCATAATCGGGTTGGTTTGGTTCGAGTTTGATGGAAAAATAGAGTTCAGCCCAACCCAAATAAAATTGATGGGTTAAAGTATCGTTTTTTTGCCAAAAACGACATAACCCAACTCATGTACACCCCTACATACCGCATCCATATCCGTTTAATTTTATGAATAATTATATGTCCTCATATTCAAACTCATTATATGGATATTTATCTTATGCATTGTAGACTTTTTTTGCGAGTATCCATTAAATCTAAATCTAATTATTAAGTATAGGGGAAGAAATAAAAATAACTTGTTCCATACAAACGTTTATTACTATTACTAAAACTCCATTATTAAAAGATTTGGTTTAATACAAGCATAGCCAAAGATTTGGTTGACTTTGAAAGAGATGAATTAACTCCATTATTAAAGAGGTATTGAATAGTATGAAATTTAAAGACTTTAAGTTGGAAAAAAATCTGGAAAAAGAAATTATGTATAAATGAACCACATGCACGCATAAAAAAGCTAATGAAAAAATTCCACATGATATATACTCTATGAGTCCTAAGAGCATCCACAATGATTTTTGTTTAAGTAAGTCTCATGTGAGTCTCACCTATTTTTTAAGGGTTGTGTTATAGAAATTAAAAGCACTATTTTTGTTTTGAAAAGATAAAAATTTGAAGCTTTAAAACTTTGAATACACAATTATCGGTACATTTTTAATGAAAAATTTATACATTTATACCATTAACAAGTGCCCCAAACCTCTGGGGTACTTATTAGCATTTTTCATTTTTTAAATAGTAGTACCTATAATAAATACTCAATTACTCCAATTCAATATACTCTCTATCATATAATCTTTTATTAGATGAAATTTACTTAGAACCCACCAAATTTTATAGATCTCATTTAAATTTATTGTGACTTATGTGAATTTCAATCGATTAAAACGAATGTATTAAAAGATGTATTGTAGTATGTTGCTAATATTATTCTCTTTTAACACATACGTTACTTTGGTCTTTTTCTCTTCTTATATTTTTTTAATCATCTGATTCTTTTTATATCTTGTTTTTGAGATCAACGTATATGCACAAACAATATATATTGTATAGCAAGCATAATGTACAATACAATATGATAAAATCGTGAAATTTTATTGAATCACAATGTAAAAAGTAAATTTTAAAAGAAAAAAAATATAAAACTCTAACAATAATGTATAATATCAATAAAAATAAAAATTGATAATGTTTCTCATTTACGAGATACTAATGTAAATTTTAAAGTGCACTACTTTGATAGAGATCCACAATAAATTAACGCTTAAAAATCATGTAAAACTCTAACATAACACCTAGTACCAATAAAAATTTATGATATTTTTCATCTATGAGACATTGATACCAATTATTTTAAAAAATAAATAAATGAATGAGTGTATCCAAACTCAATCCATATTTATGTTTTATTTTTGTTCAATTAACACCAATCTAAATGAGAAAAAAATTATTTTTAAAATATATTTATTGTTTAAATAATTTTTTATTCTTATTTAATATTTATCATTTAAATATTAGTGAAATATATTTAATGTCTTAATTTTTTTAAAAGAAAATATATTTATAAAAATATTTAAAAAGTAAATAAGTTGATTGATATTGATATTTTTTAGATTTTTTTTATAACTGAGACCAAAGAGAGTATTTATTAAAGTAGACGGTTGTACTGCCGCAAGTAAAAAATTGTAAAAGTGACGTACACACTTTTGATTTTTCTTCAAAACACTATTGTTTTTCTACATACATCAAACTCACAACAATTATTATTCCGTTTAGAATTCAAGTTTACGATAATCATAACGAATGGGTGGAAAGAATGATTATTAACTATGGTGTTTGACCAAAATCTAAAAACCTATAAAATACTTACAAATACTCTAACATTCCATATAATATCTACTTAAGGTGGAGGTCGGAGTTAATTTCAGACATATCTTATCAAGAATCAATGAGAGGTTTATATAATAAAAAAAATAGTGATATTAAGTTTAGACTCTATCTAAACTGAACTAAACCTTAATATATTGTTTCCTTTTCATAATAAAGGATCTTCAAGTAATGATGTAAAATCTTTACTTTTTAAAATGGGACAACTATAGTCAATCGATAAAAACTTTTCCACCATTTCCTTGATAGTGCTTTTTTCATATGGATGATTTTTATATATTTTTATTATTACTTTGCTTGCTCGTACATGCATGTAATTACTTTCTCCATCTTCTCCAGATTATGCCGACCGTACAATATCTATCTCTATCTATCATCAAATACACAAATACTATAATCTAGTGATGTAAGCATTTTTATTTTCCTCTATTAATTTTAATTTCTCTACTAAATACATATGCTCTAATGAATTTAAGCACCATGAAATAATTTTGTTTCCATAACATATTTTTTTACAAACTAGACTCACACACTTTAATTAAATATAAAGAAGTGAAAAATTCCATATTGAAAATCATGTCCTTACATATCAATATTTTTCCAACTATCAATTGAGCTATAACTATACGAAACTTTTGCCCTAACATATTATCTATAGGTTTTGCCGACTGGAACAATTAATTTGCATAAATGATAATAATATCATATGGTGGATTCTTCCTCACATGTATACACTTCAAGCTAGGTGCATGAAATTCAATTGTATAGATTTTATTAAGGACAATTAGTATTCTCTAGAAGCAACCACACATGAAATTTTTTATTGTTCCTCCGACAGCACCACTTACAGAAAACAATACCAAAGAATATAATGAAATTAAGTGGTAGTAAGTTAGAAAACTCTGAATAGGGTCCATTTTTCACATCATGGGGTGTCCATGTTCATTAGTACAATTTTATAATTTTATTTTAACACAATTTGGTCCATTATAGACTCACATTTGAGAACTGTTTAAAACTCTTTAATAATAAAGTCGTTTTATGAAAATAGAAATTTATTCAATAAAAGTAAGAAAAAGGAATTCATTAAACTGACATTAATCAAGTCAGCTTTCAGCCGCAAGGATAAGGAAGAACGTAAACTTCTACTTCTAAAAAATATCGATGATCAAAATTAGAATTTCAAACAAATTTTTAAATACTAATATATGGGAGACGATATATAAATTGTGTTGGTGGGAGTAACTTGCGTATATCTATCTTTAACAAACTTTGGTGTTTGACAAAAATGGAATCTTCTGATAAGTGGAAGGAAGCCAATAAGAAAGGGATAACTTTGTAGGCCTTGTGTTGTGTGCTATAAGGGAAATAATGTGCATCTAAAATTCAATATTGACTCAAGGGTAGGAAATTATTAGAGTTTGCATGATAAAGACATAATTGTGCCATTTGTAGCCTTTTTTTTTTCTCGATATCTATAAGAAACTTGATTTTGCTATAGGCAATTAGATTTAAAGGATAGAGTGGGGTCAAAAACAATTTTTTATTTTCAAAATTGGAACCTCCATAGGACCGTAGCCCTTGGTATTATTCCATCATACTGTTCTTAAGGTTAAAGTTCTCTATTTTCTTCCATTACCGTGTTCTTAGAGTTAAAGTCCTTGTTATTTTTACGCAGGTAATTATTTTGTTAAGTAAACTCTTTTTCTCGATTGTGTTCATGAATATATATTAAATCTTAAATTTTTTAAGTTGGACAATTTGAAAATAAAAAGAGTAATATTTAAATAATGGTTATTTATAAAAATCTCATTATCATATATTTTTTATAAAATTTTGGTTTCATGCATTTTCTTTTGTTCTCTCGAGTGCATATTTGATTGTGATATATATCCCGATCATTTCGTGTACTTAGAGACCAAAGTAAAATGATGCATAAATTTTGTCAAATATATATAACGAGAATATAATAAATTGTTATTGTTCGGTTTTTTAATTTAATTTTTGATTGGGATAGATGCTTACAAAAAATGTGAAAGGACGTCAGTTATGTGAGGTAATTAATCGATTTGATGACACATCTAATTTATGTATATACTACCATAAAATGAATCACAATTGGGTTTATGATAGAAACTATCCTAGAGAAGGGGTGTCAAGCATTCATTTATAATTGAGGTTGAAGAATTTTTAGAAATCGCAAGCCATCAAACATTCTTCAAGAGGAATGAGATATTAGATGTCCGTGTAACAATTGTTATTGTACAAGTATTGAAAATGAAAATATAATAAGGAATCATTTGTATAATGATTGATTTATGTCAAATTATTCAATTTAGACTAATCATAGTGAAATTGCGCCTCCCTAAACTATCAATTTTCAAACTAATCCAAAAGTTGTTTCATCTAGTAGTATTAGTCCATCAATTGCTTCATCTAGTAGTATTGGTCAATTAGTTGAGACTCATCAATCTTAATTTGATTAATGACAAAATATGATTTTCGATGCTTTAGGAGTAAATGTATCTTTTGCTGAACAACAATATGATGTTGAGACAAATAAACTCCCAAATGAAGAAGCTCAAAAATTTTATAACCTTTAAACAGAGACAAATAAACTTTTATTTGATGGATCTCCTAACTCCAAGTTATCCATATGTATTAGACTTTTAGGGCTAAAGTCTCAATTTCATGTTCCAAAATTGTGCTTAGATTTATGACCAAGATGATGTTGGATGCAACACGAATTCGAAATGATTATTTGCCAATAAGCTATTTGATGCTAAAAAGTTAATGTCAAAGTTGAGATTAGATGTAAAGAGAATAGATTGTTGTGTTAATGCATGTATGTTGTTTTACGATAAAGTGTTTTATACAAAAGATGTTCACCTATTTGAATACAAATTTTGTCAACAACCAAGATACCATGCGAAGAAAAATACGACAAGAGGTGAGAAATTGATTCCAAAGAAAGCAATGTTTTGTTTTCCTATTGTATCAAAATTGCATAGAATGTTTGCATTAATGGAAACTGCTAACAAAATGACATGGCATTATGAAAGCTGAAGAAGTTCAATTGATCAAATGCGACATATGTCAAATGGTCTAGCATGAAAGCACTTTGATCAAGTACCTCCTGATTTTGCATTAGATTTGCATAATGTACGATTAAGATTATGCTATGATGGTTTTGCACCATGTATTCAAACTTCATCTAATTCTTACAACCTTCTCCTAGATATGTGCATGTCTAAACCTTATATTTTCTTAGCCGCTATAATATCAGGACCATATAATCCCACGTCAGGTATTGATATCTATTTACAACCACTGATTGATGATTTTAAGAGGTTATGGCATGATGTTTTAACATATGATATTACTCAAAAACAAAATTTTACTAAGGGAACAGTTTTGATGTGGACCATTAATGATTTCTCAGCTTACGGGATGTTGTCTAAATGAGGAACACACCGTAAATTAGCATGTCCTATTTGTATGGAAGATAGTTAGGCATTCACATTGACATTCAGTGGGAAGACATCTTAGTTTGACCCGCATCATAGATTTTTACCTTACAATCATCCATTTAGAAGAAATACAAATGCATTGTTGTTGAAAATCGTAGACCTTTCATTCGATTGATATTTGAACAAGTTTGGAATCGAATTAAAGATATAATGAAGGTTGAAGTTATAGCTAGTGTTGTTTCGAAACCTTTAGTTGTGGTCAATTGCACAATTGAGTGAAACAATGTATTTTTTGGAATATTCCTTATTGGAGAGATAACCTTCTGAGACATAATCTTGATGTTATGCATATTGAGTAATTTTTTTTGAAAATTTATTTAAAACACTGTGATGAATATAAAAGGAAAAACTAAATACAATGACAAAGCTCAGAGAGACTTAGCTCTTTATTGCAGTAGAATGATTTGTTGTTAGTGGAATAGTCGAATGGTAAAACTTTAAAACCACAAGCAAATTACACTTTATCTCCTAATGCATGTAATCTCTATTTTTGCGATTAATATAGGTTCATGGGTTATTCAAAACAATCAATGAAAAATAAGATCTTATTTGAAATATCAATATGTTAATCTTACTTATACCGTGGAACAACTCATTTTGGTTCATATTATTTTTGTGACACGATGCTACCAAGTATTAGTAGATATGAAATTGAGTCAGTATCTAAAAGACACTCATTAACCTTATCAGTATTTGGTCTACATAATCGTCATGCTGGAAGAAAGTCCACTTGTTGTCCAAATAAGAAAAAATTGAATTCAACTCATGTTCATGTGTTAATCAATTGCACTTAAGTTAAACCTTACTTAGAGTAAGATTAATTTGTTGAATTATTTTTTAATTAAATATATATACACTTTATTAATTATTAAATAAACATTTGTTTATTATATTAAGGAATTTTTTACCTTGAGCAAATAAGTGAACAACAAGCTTCTATTCAAATATATTCCCATTTTTCACTAGTTTAAATAACGAGTTTCTTTCATGTCTTTAATTCCTTTCTAATCACCATAGTTCATCAATCAAATCATGGCACATTTACTATGTCAATGGGTACAAATTTCATACTCAATCTTGAACTAAAGGACGAGAAACAATAAACAGTGGAGTGTGCATGACCGCATCAATAAAAATGGTGAACGTGACTTCTATGGCGTGATTTAACACATTTATAAAATATGTTACCCTACTCTAGATTATACTAAAAATGCGGTGTTATTTTATTATAATTGATTTGATCTGTTTAATAGAGGTAGAAATGTTAACTCTAAAACAAACATTGTCAACGCAACCGGACACACGAGGTTGGTGTGTCGCAATAAAGAGAAAACCAACACGTCGAATTGAATAAGATAATCTTGATTTGGAAGATGAAGCATATCAGGTAGATAAAATGTTCAATAATGTACATGACGTGAGAGAAGTTGAGCCAATAAGTCGCTTATGTAATGATTTACCAAACATTGATGAAGAAGTTCATGAAAATAATAATGAAGAAGAATGTGAAGATGATTCTAGTAATTTGTAATGTATTTAACTTTATAATATTTATGTAATTTTCTTATTCATGAATTGCAATCGATGTAATAGTATTTTTTTTCTTATTGAATGACAATTTATTTCATCATTATATTAATTTCTATTTTGATTTAAATTAATATGATATATATATATATATAGTCATGACATCATTAGGAGAATCATTTGACCCACCACCAACTGGTGGTGGAGTCGATAGGGGAAACAGGTTATGCATCGTCATTGAGTGCCTAGTCGTATTCTTTTCCACGACTCTACTTTGGCGTTTCCATCACAGACTAGGACATCGTCTGTTACTAAAGCTAAATTGACATATCATCTACATGTATCTGGAGAGGCAGAGACGATGGATCTTATTGATCCTGATGTGGTATATGTTGATTGCCATAGTCAGATTGTTATGACATATATTTGGTAACATTGAAGAATTTATTTAATTACTTTTTTTAATTCTTATGAACTTTTACCCATAATTTTTTATATGATTTAATTAATTTACTATAAATACTTTATTTTTATAGTTTTATTTCTTTTATCGAATTTGCATCTGCTATCACCACTACACTGAAACAAAGGTATCAAAAATGTTTTAAAACATGTGGGGAAGTAAGAAAGAGTAAAGATATCAATGATTGGTATATTTTTTTTGAAGCTTTTAAAGTAAGTAATACTTAGGCACTGTTTAGTAACACCAATAGGCTAGCTTATAGCTTATTAAAGTAGCTTATATTCTTGTTGGACTAAAAGAGATATGTTTGGTAGATAAAATTTTCTCACCAGCTTATAGTTTATTCTGATACGCTATTTCAAGTAGCGTTTGAGCTTATAACTTTTTACTTTTTCTTCCACTTATAACCTTATTATTTTTTTATCCTTATGTAATACAAAATAACTACCCCACTTTCTCACCCACTAGTTCACAGCTTCACGTATATCTTCTTCTCAGTGAACAAAGCTCTACTCAGTTTTTTTTAATTCCTTTCCAAAATAACTCCAAAAAAAATTACATGTTATTCATCTTACAAGAAATTGATTAAGATATGCATTGTCATATTTATTATTATTTCTTCATCTTCTAATTTATCATTGTGATAAAGTTAAATTCATTTTTTATGTAAAATTGTAAATAGTAAATGAATTGTATTGTTTTTACGATTACTATTTATACATATGGAGCTTGCTAAGCTTTTAAAGAACTTTTTAAATTTATGTTTGTATTGTAATAAAAAGAAAGTAAATGATGTAACAAATAAAAGTAAATGAATTGCATGGTTCTAGTTTTTATTTCAAAGCTTTGTTGTATTTTTTTTTGTTTCTACTGCAAAAGTCATAAATGAGATAAATACATCAAGGGTTTTAGACATGTGAGATATGAAGAATGATGTTATTGCATAGATGTGAAATGGAGAAGAAGAAAGCAAAAAAACAAAAAAGTATGAAAATTGATTAAAAAAAGAAAAATGGAGTAAAACAATACCTAGGAGAGATTGGATAAAAATGTCACATCTTTTGTTATTTTAAATTAAATAATTATGTCCTTTTATGTCATTTTATATTTTTAAAAGCTGAATTTACCAAACACTTAAATTTCAAATAATTAATTTTTTAGCTATAAGTCATCAGTTATTGACTATCAGCCAGCTTTTCAACTATTAGCTAGCTTATAGCTTAATTTTACCAAATAGAGCTTTAATGAAATATTTAAATTTTTAATTTCCTTCAAATGGTCTTTTAAATAGTTTTAATGAAATATCTTTTTTCTACATAATATGTATATATTTAGAGGGTGGAGCATGAGGTTGTTGTTATGGAATTTTTTGACAAAAAATGTATTATTCGTCTCTCTGATTTGCATCGAGATATGCTTAATAATGAAATTTCTCAATTGAATTGGAGAGTCCATTTGAAAAGTGTTGTGCGAGTATTGAAAATAAGATGATTTTAAAAAAATATCTGATAAAGCAACAAAAAAAAAAATAGATCATCAGAGAGCGACAAAAACACTCACACAAGAGGTTGTATTTCTTTAGCATAAACTACATAAAGAATGGTAAAATTATTTTATTTATTTATTTTGTTACTTAAAGTATTTAATTATTTATTTTTCTTTATATCATATTATTTTAGGAGAAGGAGTTCAGAATATCAGTCCAATAATACAAGGTGTTTGTTGAAACCCAAAAAAAAAGACCATAGAAAGTTTTGTTTATGGTTGCACCAAGAATACTGATATATGGTGTTTTAAATTTTATTTATATATGTTATTAATTTTTATTAAAATATCTTTCACATGTATAAATATAATATGAGTTTAATTTTTAATTGTTTATATTTACACAGGAATCTTATAATCATACTATGGATAAAGTTCATGCGAACCATGCAAACCTTCCTCCTGAGAGTCGATTTGATGTAGAGAAGATGAGAAGCATTGAGTGCACCAAGTGGGTTGAGACGAATTGTGGGTATAATAGAGGTTGAGTGTACAATACCGTGTTTGATCAGATTCATTGAAAAAGTGACCGTCAGGATTGTTCGTTGAGTCTTCATCTAGCTATAACAGTGCATGTCGATGATAGCATGATGTACCTGTTAAGACAAACTCTCATTTTTAAAGTTTTGATGAAAATAAACAAAGGTTAATTAAATATTGTTAATTATGATTGTAAATGTATTGTTAATTTAACCTGTACTTTTGAGTGTGTTAATTCAAAGATAGGTTTCAAAAAAATCAAAGAAAACAACATAAACCAAGACAGAGAACATTCTTGACATATTATGGAAAACGGAGAATGTTCGCCAGACCGTGACAGCATAAAGACCAATCTTTCTCCATCACTTAATTGAAGTTATTGCCTCTGGAAGTTACATGGATATGATCACTACATGGCAGGGAACACAAAAGATCTATTCAAATCAAAGAGGACATTCGAATTGTAAAAGAAAAAGACTCTCAAACAAGCCTGTCCAGACAGTTCTGGAAAAGATTGTCAAGACTGTTAAAACAATCTTGAAGTCAAGTCAGTTTCCAGTATGTTCAGAAATCAGTCCAGATTGATTATCAATCTCCAGGAAACCCAAAAGCTAAAGCTCCATATTGATCATCAATCTCTAGCAACTACACTACAGTTTTCTTCAACAACGTTATGTGATCGTTTTCAATCTGTTTTAATTGATCAAAAGCTCCAGTGCAAGCCAGAAATATTATCACGTATCTGAAGCATTAAAGGATCATTAATTACTCAAGAAAATATGATCTAAAACGCAACACACAACTCAGTCAAAACAGAAAATAAAAATTATCAAAAGTTGGATTATTTTTATTCAGAAGTATTGCCTCTGGTCAAGCCTGACTAGGGCACTACCAGCAGCTCTATTGACCTCCATTTAATGCTCTCAAGCCAATAAAAGGAAGGCCACAGCTCAAGGAAAACGCAGAAGTTCAAGTGCTAATAAGTCTCTCAAAATCATTCACATTTACATACGTGAAATTTTCCAATCACTTACAAGAATTAGTTTGATTAAAATTCCTATTTTACTCTGATACATTTGTACTGATTTCTTTGTAAAGAATCGAATCTCAAACAAGAGTTGAGACATCTCAGATTCTAACAAAACAATCTCTTCATTATTGTAAAACTCAAACTATAAGAGTTAGGTATAGTTTGGGGTAGATTGTAAGAAATCCTATCAAGGTTGGTAGGTGATTTGATTAATCTCTTTATGGGTGGAATTAGATTAAGTTTTGTAACAAAGATCAAGGTTGATCTAGGCTAGGTGCTGTAAAACCAAGAAGGTTCTTGTTTTAAACACTTAGTGGAAAATCTCACAATTATGAGGACTGGACGTAGCCCAAGTTGGGTGAACTAGGATACATCTGTGTGTGGTGTTTCTTATCCTATATCTCTTTATTCAGTTTGATTGCTTTTTAAGATTAAAAATACAAAACTAATCTGAACGTTCTCCGTTTTTTTGATAAACCAAGAACGTTCTCCTTTTTCCTGCTCTCTTAAACCAAGAACATTCTTAAGTTCAAATCTTAAGTTTTTCAGGAAATTTTAAAAAGGGAGATTTACAATTCAAACCCCCTTCCTTGTAAATCAATTTTGCTACTTCAATTGGCATCAGAGCATGGTCTCTAAAAAGAACACCTAACAAGTATTAGAGAAAAAGATCCAGAAAAATGTCCAAAGCAAAATACATTGTTGAGGGAGGATCCTCAAACAGACCACCATTTTTTGATGGTACGGATTACTACTTTTGGAAAAGCAAAATGCAACTGTTTTTCAAATCACAAGACACATGCATGTGGAACATCATAATCAATGGAAATCATATTCCAAGAATGAATCAAGAAGATTCAACTTCAGCAGAGAAGAAAGAAGCAGACTGGACTGCTGATGATAAAGCTAAGGTACTCCTAAATTCTAAAGCTCATTTATTATTATCGTGTGCTTTGAGCAGGGAAGAAAGTGAAAGAGTAGACGAATGTGAAACTGCTAAAGAAGTATGGGACACATTGCAAACTCACCATGAAGGAACAAGCCATGTCAAAGAAACAAGAATAGACATTGGTATAATAAAATTTGAATTATTTGAGATGCAAGAGGGAGAAACTATTGATGAGATGTACACAAGATTCACAACAATAGTGAATGAGATGCGGTCCCTTGGCAAAGCTTATTCAATACAAGACAGAGTGAGAAAGATCATGAGATGTCTTCCAGTTATATGGAGACCAATGGTAACAGCTATAAGCCAAGCCAAGAATCTTGAAACACTTCCCTTGGAAGAACTGATTGGAACCTTAAGAGCACATAAAATACTGCTACAAGAAGATAATCCTGCCAAGAAAAGCAAAGCAGTGGCTCTGAAGGCATCTCAAGAAAGCATCATACTACAAAGTGATGAAGAACCAGAAGAAACTAGATAAGAAGATGCTGATAAAGAAATTGCTCTTCTCACCAGAAGAATACAAAGAATGATGAGAAGGAGAGATCGAATCAAAAAGGGATTTCCAAATAAAAATCCCAAAATAGAAACAGATAAAAGCCAGATTACATGTTTTGGTTGTAATAAGTTAGGACATTACAAAGCTGAATGTCCCTTGAATAAGAAAACACCAAAACGATTTCCATTTAAAAAGAAATCAATGCTGGCCACATGGGATGACTCAGGAGAATCAGAAACAGAAGAAGGAGAAGAAGCCATCATATGGTTGATGGCAGATACAGAAGAAAATGAGGTAACTAATTCTGACTCTTGCTCTTTGTGTGAACTAATGGGAAAAGAATTCGACAACTTGCTAAATGATTCAAACATTCTCATTCAAAAATGTAGTTCTTAAAAAGAACAAGTTTTTAAAGAAAAATAAAAAAAAAGAAAAGGCTCAGGCTATGATTGATATTCTCAAGAATACCATTCAAGAACTGAGAGAATCAAAACAACAAAGTTGTGAAAATCAGAAAGGTCAAGAACGTTCTGCAGCTAAAACGGAGAACGTTCACCTTAAATATGAAAATGAAAATTTGAAAACTGATTTGCTAAATTTTATTAAAGCTACTGAAACTTTTCAAAAAATCATGGGATCACAAATAAGAATATTGATAAAGCTTGTCTTGGGTTCAATCAAACTCAAAAAACTAAAATGTTTGAAAACATTTTTATTCCGGAAAGCAAGATTGAAAAATGTAAAACCAAATGTTGATACTGTAAAAAACTTGGACATTTGGAATTTGCTTGCTACTTCAAAAAACGTGATGAAAAGATTAAGAGCAGAAGGATGTTTAAAAGAAAAGAAAGTTCTGCAAATAAAGAACCAATTTTGAAAAAACTGCAAAAAGGAGAACGTTCTCCAGATTGTTCTCAAAACGGAGAAAGTTCTAGAATAAAAACTGAACTTTCTCTAGAAAATTTGAAAAAAGGAGAACGATCTAGAACCTTTACAAAATCAAGATTAAAACCTTCTAAAACTCAGATTTCAAAATCAATACCAAGACCAACAGTTAAATGCTCCTACTGTCTTAAATTTTGTCATGAAGAGTCAAAATGTTATTTTAAAAAGAAAAATTATTAAGACTAACTCTCAAGGACCCAAGACAAAGTGGGTACCTAAAGTGAATGTAAACTCTTATGCAGGTTGGATTTCAAAATGCCAAGAGAAAGCCTTGGTTCTTGGACAGTGGCTGTTCAAGACACATGACAGGTGATAAAAACTATTTCATGTCCTTCATTAAAAAAGATGGAGGATCAATTACTTTTGGCAACAACAATCAAGCTCAGATCAAAGGTAAAGGAACTATTGGTAAGGCAAACTGCGCTCAAATAACTGATGTTCAATACGTTGAAGGTTTGAAACATAATCTTCTAAGTATAAGTCAATTATGTGACAGTGGTTTTGAAGTTATCTTCAAACCAAGAGTATGTGAAGTTAGAAAAATAGATTCTGGAGAGGTGTTATTTTTTGGAAATAGAAAGAAAAATTTATATGTTCTATATCTTGATGAATTACCAGATGAATCCTGTTTTATGTCAATCGATAAAGATAAATGGATATGGCATAAAAGGGCTAGACCTATAAATATGAACAAAATTTCAAAAATCTCTAAACTAGATCTTGTTAGAGGATTGCCCAAACTGAATTTTGATAAAAATAAAATTTGTGAAGCTTGTGCAAAGGGAAAACAAGTCAAGAGCAATTTTCATTCAAAAGATTTTATAACTACAAACAGAACTCTTGAATTACTTCACATAGATCTTTTTGGGCCAATCAAAACAACAAGTCTTGGAGGGATGAAATATGGTTTTGTTATTGTTGATGATTTCACTAGATACACTTGGGTACTATTTTTAAAACAAAAGGATGATGCATTTGATGAATTTAAAACATTTTGCAAAAAGGTACAAAATGAAAAAGAATCCAGCATCATTTCTGTAAGAAGTGATCATGGAGGAGAGTGTTGGAACCAAGTTGGTTCTTACAATTAATGTTTTGATGTTAACAAATGTATTTTATGAAAATAACATATTTAACTTAGAAGAAGAATGAAAAATGTCACCAAAAGAATAGATCAGAGGATGACGTTACCAGAAGCAGAAATCAGAAGATGACGTCACTAGAGGATGTCACCAGAAGATGACATCACCAGAAGTAGAAATCAGAGGATGATGTCACCAGAGGATGTCATAAGAAGCAGAAATCAGAGGATGACATCACCAAAGGATATCATCAGTGGAATCTGCCAGATGAATATGTTAGAGAAAAATGTTCAAAACAGAATTGGAGTAAAAGACTCGAGAAATAGAATCTAGCTAAAAATATGATCAAAACATAATATGAGAAAAATGCTCAAAACAGAATTGGAGCAAAAGACTCGTGAAACAAAATCTAGCTAAAAGCATGCTCAAAACAGAAGCGAAGCAAAATGCTCAAAATAGATTAATTGAAATATATTCCAGAAGTAAAGCATCAGTGAGCAAAAGACTCAAAACAGAATATGAGCAAACTACTCCAGAATATTGTCAAAACAGATTAATCGAAATACACTCCCAGAAGTAAAGCATCAGTGAAGTCCTAATTTCAACTATAAATAGAGGCTTAATGCTGGAGAATAAAGCATCAAAAAATAGAAGAACTCAAGCAAAAATTCATTAAGTATTCAGAGAGTTCAAAGGAGAGAAACACATGCTTAAAAGATAAATATTTTCTAAGTGTTCTTTTCTTAGAGTGTGAAGCTGATCGTCATCATAAATTATTTAGAAGCAAACACTCTAGTTCACTTTAAGCATATTGTGAGTATCAACTTTCTAGAAGTAATTACTCAGTTCTAATTTCGATCCCTTATATTAAATCCTTTAGTGTTGAAGTTTCTTCTAAAATCTGGGGTTGTCAGGTTGTTAGAAAAAGACTTAGCTTGTAGGTTTAAGGTTGTGAAGTTCCTCAAAAGTCTGGGATTTTCAGACTGTTTGAGAAGACTTGGCTGGTTTTGTCAAGGTGTTGTTGTTCCTCAAAAGTCTGGGGTTGTCAGGCTGTTTGAGAAGACTTAGCTGGTTTAGTTAAGGTGTTGTTGTTCCTCAAAAGTCTGGGGTTGTCAGGCTGTTTGAGAAGACTTGGCTGATATAGTCAAGGTGTTGTTGTTCGTCAAAAGTCTGGGGTTGTTAGGCTATTTGGGAAGACTGGCTTGTAGGGTCAGTGGTGTTGTAATTCAAAGGAGTTTGAATTAGTGAAAAGGTCTTCTGGAGGAAGGGACTGGACGTAGCCTAGTTAACGATGAACTAGTATAAATTGCTGTGTTATTATGTTATTATTATCCGCTGCTGAATCTGATTAGTTATATATCGAATAATTCATATTAACATTCAACAAAACAGCAAAAGAAATCAAGTTTGACAAACACAATTCAACCCCCCTTCTCGTGTTTGCACCTTCAGAGAGTTCATAAATGCCTTTTTTAAAAACTTCTTTGATGAACTTGGCATTTCTCATAATCGATCTTGTGCAAGAACTCCACAACAAAATGGAGTTGTTGAACGAAAAAATAGAACACTTCAAGAAATGGCAAGAACAATCTTAGAAGAATCAAATGTTGAAAGATACTTTTGGGCAGAAGCCATTAACACTTCTTGCTACATTTTAAATCGTGTATCTATTAGAAAAATCATCAACAAAACTCCTTATGAAATCTGGAGAAATAGAAAACCAAAAATTTCATATTTTCACATTTTTGGATGTTATTGTTATATTTTAAACAACAAAGATGTCGTTGGAAAGTTTGATGCAAAATCAGACAAGGCAATATTTTTGGGGTATGCAATTGACTCCAAGGGATATCGAGTGTTTAATCTTAGAACCAAGGTTGTTGAAATCAGTATGCACGTGTTATTTGATGAGTTTGATGATTTGGATTTAAGTAAAAAGGATGAGGAAGAGGAAATCCAAACTGGTGTGCAGCAACAGAATGATGTGCAG
The DNA here is from genome assembly GCA_037974295.1 of Cicer cuneatum. Lineage (NCBI taxonomy): Eukaryota > Viridiplantae > Streptophyta > Magnoliopsida > Fabales > Fabaceae > Cicer > Cicer cuneatum. Next base: position 58,136,832 of record JBBPBO010001985.1, on the reverse strand, counting down.
GAAACCGAGATTGATAAACAATCTCCGTATCATTCTCCACCGAAAAGCTGGAGAACAATTGAAGGACATCCTCAAACTCAAATAATTGAAGAAACTGCTGATGGAATTCGAACAAGAAGATCATTCAAGAATGACGAATGCAACCTGGCAATGATATCCCAGATTGAACCCAAATCCATTAAAGAAGCAATAATAAATCAATCTTGGATAGAAGCCATGAAAGAAGAATTGCTTCAGTTTGAGAAAAATGAAGTCTGGACTTTGGTCCCTGATCCACAAGACCAAACCATCATTGGTACAAGATGGTTTTTCAGAAACAAACTCAATGAAGAAGGCAAGGTTATTCGCAACAAAGCAAGGCTGGTCGCGCAAGGCTATAATCAACAGAATGGTATTGATTACGACGAAACGTTTGCCCGTCTCGCAAGGTTAGAAGCTATTCGTATACTTCTTGCATGTACATCTCATAAGCTTGTTAAATTATTTCAAATGGATGTTAAAAGTGCATTTTTAAATGGCTTTTTAAATAAACAAGTTTATGTGAAACAACCTCCTGGCTTTGAGGATCAATCAAAACCAAACCATGTTTTTAAACTTACCAAAGCTCTCTATGGTCTAAAACAAGCACCAAGAGCTTGGTATGAAAGATTAAGTTCCTTCTTAATCAAAAACGGATTTTTCAGAGGAAACATTGACACTACACTTTTCAAGAAAAATGATAAAAATGATTTACTCATAGTTCAAGTGTATGTTGATGATATAATCTTTGGTTCAACCAATGAAAAAATGTGTGATGCCTTTTCAAAACTCATGCAAAGTGAATTTGAAATGAGCATCATGGGGGAGTTGAGATACTTTCTTGGTTTACAAATCAAGCAGCATGATGATGACATTTTTATTTGTCAAGAAAAGTATACAAAAGACCTTTTAACAAAATATAAAATGAATGAAGCCAAAATCATGACTACTCCCATGCATCCATCTTCTTCATTGTTTCTGAAAAAGAGTATAGAGGAATGATAGGTTCTTTGTTATATCTAACTGCGAGTAGGCCTGATATTGTATTCGCAGTAGGATTATGTGCTAGATTTCAATCTGCACCCAAAGAATCACATTTAACAGCAGTAAAACGCATCTTTAGATATCTTGTTGGTACAGAAAAGGTTCTTTAGTAGTACCAACAAGATATCAAATGCTGATTACGCTGGAGATAAAATTGAACGTAAAAGCACAAGTGGAGCATGTCAGTTTCTGGGTGAAGCATTGATAAGCTGGTCTTGCAAAAAACAAAACACAATAGCCTTATTAACCACCGAAGCTGAATATGTTTCAGCATCAAACTGCTGCTCACAAGTAACTTGGATTAAAAATCAACTTGAAGACTTCTCTGTAAGTTACTCAAGTATTCCAATTTATTGTGATAATACCAGTGCTATCAATTTATCTAAAAATCCTATTCAGCACTCATGATCAGAACACATTGAAATAAAACATCATTTTATTCGTGATCATGTAAGCAAGAAAAACATTGAATTAATCTTTGTTGATACACAAAATCAACTTGCTGATATATTTACAAAGCCTTTAGTTGAGGATAGTTTTAATTCAATTAAGGAATGACTGAAAATCATGAGAAATCCAGAGAAATCTCATTAAAATTCTGCTTATGCAGAAAACGGAGAACGTTTATCAATCTCCGTTTTTCAGTCAACTTTCTCCGTTTGAGAAACAAATTTCTCCTCTGCGTGTCACTTCTTCTCTGCGTAGGAAAAAGGAAAAAGGGGAGTCTTGGGATTTAATGCTCTTGTCCCCTGCCTCCAAAAAACGCCCTGACACACTGTCAATTGATGCGTTGCATCTTCTCAATCATCCTTCCCTAGGTTTCACTCATCAGTACTTATTTCTTTCTAAATAAGCAACACTGCCTCTGAAGTTTCTCACGAACCCTTCAAATCCTTCTCTTCATCATCCTCTAAACCCTTCTTCCTCTCTGAAAAATTCCAATGGCAAGAACGAAATCTTGTGCTCGTAAAAATGTGTATACTGAATCACCATCACCACCACCTTCTTCTCCATTCCACAATCGTTCACCTTCTCCACCACCTTCTTCTCCGTTCCACAATCGTTCACCTTCTCCACCACCCAGACCTTCTCCCATTAAAATGTCTTTCTCATCATCAGAATCTTCATCTTCATCATCAAGGGAATCAAGTCCTATCCCTCTTCCTCTTAGACCACTCGCAACTGTTTTCCCTCATTCTCACTCTCAATTTGTACCAAACACTACTCAAGTTCCACCACACTTTAGAAATCCAATAAAACCCACAAAAACTCAACGAAGGTCTATGAGAATTCTTGCTGGAATAGGGACATCAAAACCTAAAAAGGTTGATTCTCCCATGTTCATAATCTTTGACTCTGATGAGGAAGAAACTGATGTTCCTTTGTCCAATGTCCCTCTAGAAACCTCTCAGCAAAAAACTTAGACACCCCCAACACAAAGGCAAACTATGTCTTCTGAACCTTCATTTACAACACCTCCTAACCAAAAGAGGAAGAATATAGATGAAATCCTCTCTCCTTCAAAACCATCTCAACCCCCTTCAAAAACCATGAAAAAGAAATCCACCATAACCCTCTCTCAATTTATTGCTAAAAAGAAATTAAAAAAACCCTCAGAGAAGAAAATCAAGGGCTCCAAAACAGACCAAACAGAAGTCTTCTCCTTCTATTGAAAAAACTCCAGAACGTTCTCCAAAACGTTCCTCAATACCTGAACGTTCTCCGTTTTGTGATCCTTCTCCTTCTGCCCCTCAAAACTCTCCTCTCCACAACACCAACAATATTCCTCTGATTCCTTCCTCTGCAACTAAACTATTCAAAGAGAAATGGGCTCAACGCCCTATTGGAGTGGGAAGAGTTGTCATGTTTGACAATCTTATTGTTGATGGAAACGCTGTAAAACATCACACTGATGTTTTGGGCTGGACCTCATTTCTTCAGATATTAGAATGTTACTACCAAGATGTCATCAGGGCTTTCTATTGTCAAGCAAGGACTTTCTCTAACAAGTCCCTGATCATCTCAAAGGTCAAGGGGATAGAAATAAGCCTATCTCCAGAATCCCTGGCCTCTATTCTGAACCTCCCTACTGAAGGTCCTGCTGTTTATGGAGATAAATGGTATGGAGCTCTGAATTTAAACAAGACAAAGGTGCTCTCTAATCTTTTCCAAGAATGGTCTACGCGTCAGCTCTCAACTTTCCTCAATCCCATTCCAAAAATCTTTAACAGCATCAGCCACCATACCATACTTCCCCACTGTGGAAGTCATGAGTATGTATCAGACAATGATGCCCTCATAATCCATCATCTCCTAAACTGCAAGCGTCTCAACCTTCCCCACATCATCATCCATCACATGATAGCTGCAGCAAATAAGGATTACAGGAAAAACACTGTACCTTATGGGATGATTCTGACAAGAATCTTCAAGCACTTTCAAATCCCTCTCAGCAATGAGAAGAGTCTGATCAAAATCTCCAAGTTTTCTTCAAAGAATATTTCTCATATGAAGAAAACTTCTTCTGAGACAAGTGCTCCTTCATTCTTCTTTCCACCTTCACTGAAAAGGAAGCGCTCCTCAAAGAGAAAAGTTGCTGCTCCAACCCCAGCCTCACCACAGCCCTCACAAGAACTTCCTGAAGCAGCAGCAGAAACTGCTCAAGAATGTTCAGCTGAAAACCGAGAAAGTTCACCTGCCCAACCAAACCGTCTCCACATTTTCTCCGTTTTTCCCCAACCTTAAACCTTGTCCTCCACAGACTTTCTTCATTACTTCCAGTCACCCATTGACGACTTGTGCACCCTCCTTCCCAACCAGCATGTCTCCTCCATGTCACCATTATTCATCTCACCCCAGAAAACCAGTCCCTCACTCTTTGGGATAAGTCAATTTTTGACTTTTTCTGATACACCTGGACCCTCCATTAACCAGAAATCCATCTCCAATCCCTCACCTTTTGCCTCCACTCCTCCAACTTCCATTCATCTTGCTTCTTCTATGCCTCCTCCTCCTCCTCCACCAAAAGAACCTACAAATTCTGATATCATGGCTGCCCTTCAAACCATTATGGCACGCTAGACTCAACAGGATTTAGAGTCTTCCCTTCTGCGCACCTGGATGACAGAACAACTTGCTCTAAAGCTTAGACATGTTCCTCCTCCTATTCATCCTTCTCCTTCTCCTCAACATGCTGCTGATCCTGCCAAATCCTCTTCTTCAGAAGGATCTTCACCATCGTTGGCATCTTAGGATCTTTTTCTCCTACCTTTTTGTTATGACAAAGGGGGAGAATTAATTTGAAGATTTTAGATTAAGTTTAAACTTTTTGTGATCTATTCAGGAAACACATAGGATCTATTCAAATCAAAGAGGACATTCGAATTGCAAAAGAAAAAGACTCTCAAACAAGTTTGTCCAGATAGTTCTGGAAATGACTGTCAAGACTGTTAAAACAATCTTGAAGTCAAGTCATTTTCCAGTATGTTCAGAAATCAGTCAAGATTGATTATCAATCTCCAGGAAACCCAAAAGCTAAATGTAACACCCCGAGTTTAAAACACAGCGCGAGTGTATATTTTTTTTAAATAAATAATTAAAATGATTTTCCAAGTTAATTACCTCAAAAGAATTGAAATAAAATTTCCTTTAATTCATTTTATAAAATGGTACGTTGTAATTTAATCGATGAACGTAATTAATTAGTTTCATCATAAATATCACTAAGTACTAATCTTTGGAAATTAATAATAAACATTAATACATTTCAAAAGATCACTGTCATATCATCCCAAAAGAAAATATCAGAGTGCGGAATAGTTTAGCGGAAAAGTAGTAAAATAATTTCCAAAATAAAACAAATTACATTTTCTTTTGGGTTAGGAGTCACGTACATCCCCTCCAATCATCGGGTTAGGAGTCACCACTCCTACGGTGGCCTCCGTGTCAACCCCTCTAGCTGGCTCCTCCGTATCATAAAAAATTCCGTGCGCCTCCAATACCAAACGGGAAGGCACAGGAAAGTCAATCCTCTCATAGTTGTGCTCCACGTAGTGCACTACTACATTGGTTCTACAGGTCCTCTTCAATCGCCCCGTGTACGTAGCCCTGCTTGAGATGAAGTCGTCTCGGGTCCCACGGGTGGCATGGGTTTGGGGGGCATCTGAGGGCAAAGCCCAAATTCCACATATAATAGTAAAGGGTCACCGACCGAAATTAACAAATAAACACATAACATTTATATCACAGAACAAATACACCCATGGTATAACATATGACAATGATGAAAATTAAGGATGCTCATTTGAAATTTCATAACATAAGCTTTTTCAAACAGCAGCCAATTAATATGGAAAACATATTGTAAGTACAACTACCATCTCAGCAATCATAAACATTCATCAGAAAATTCAGATTTTACCACGTACTTACACACATCACTTTCCAATCATTATCATATAACCAAATCGTGACCCACCGGTCAATCCCCCGATGCAATATGTATATGCTCATTGTATACAACTTCTTGGAATTTCCAAGGTACAGTCGCTCAACAGACCAGCACAATTTAAATATGTTTGACTTTAACGGCCCTCAAGACCAGGGTGCAATCGCTCAACAGATTAGCACCAGTGCAGTCGCTCAACAGACCAGCACTCGTGCAGTCGCTCAACAGACCAGCACGTTTAACATATACCAAGGTATAATCGCTCAATAGATCAGTACTAGTGGAGTCGCTCAACAGACCAGCACTCGTGCAATCGCTCAACAAATCAACACGTTTTTGCGCATTTCAGGGTACAGTCGCTCTACAGACCAGTACCAGTGCAGTCGCTCAACAGACCAGCACTGGTGCAATCGCTCAACAAATCATGACGTTTACGCATTACTCTGTGGCCCATCGCGGGTACCACTATACTATGCAATGCATGAATATGCAGTGTATTCTCTTCACTGAAACAATATTCATTATCAGGAAAAATTCAACCTTTCCATCATTTTCCCAAAACTTCTCAACACAATTGATTTCATCATCAACACATCAATGATTAAACATTCAAGCAATCATTATCACTTTACATTATCTCAAAATTCCATTCTTAATTATTATAAGTCTTTCCCCCAACTCTTAAAATTCATAAAACAGTGTTTAAATTTGAGATTTCTGGAAAATACGAATCTGTATTCGAATACAGCTTCTCTGTATTCGAATACAGAAGCCAAAAAAAGTACAGAATTAACACTCTGTATTCGAATACAGCTTCCTTGTATTCGAGTACAGAGGCTGTCACAGTGCAAAACCAGTATTTTTCACTATATCAGTAAAGTCTCAAAAACTTCATCACCACCACTTCAAACTATCACAAAAATTCCATTTTAATTCATCACAAACCTTCCCAATATTCCCCAACACCTAGGATTTATAAAACAATGTTGAAAAACTTGGAATTTCTGAAAAACCCGAATCTGTATTCGAATACAGCTCTTTTGTATTCGAATACAGAAGCTGAACACTGCAAATTTAACACTTTGTATTCGAATACAGCATACTTGTATTCGAATACAGAAGACAAAAACAGTGTAACTCAATATTTTCTCCAAAATCATTAGAGCTTTCCAGAATCTCATCATCTCCTCTTTAAAACTATTTCAAAACTCCATTTTAAATCATTTTAACCCTTCTCAATGTTCCCCAACACTTTAAGATTCACATGACAGTGTTTAAAACTTGAATTGGAAAGCACGAATCTGTATTCGAATACAGAAGCTAAAAACAGAGTTTCTGGAAAAACCCGAATCTGTATTCGAATACAGCTCCCTTGTATTCGAATATAGAAGCAAAAATTGAGAAAGTCAGCATCCTGTATTCGAATACGAGACTGTTGTAGTCGAATACAGATGCGAATACAGTGTTAAAATTTCACTTATGTATTCGAATACGACAGAATCCTAGTCGAATACAGATGCTAAGTCAGGAGCAAAAATCCTTCCTCTGTATTCGAATACAAGGGCCCGTATTCGAATACCAGTTTGAAAAACTTGAGTAAAACAGAAGCTTGGCAGGTTGTATTCGAATACACTCATGTTGTATTCGAATACACCTTCGAATTCAGTGAACTTTCTTTGAAAACCTACAACACATTTTCAATCTTTTTCCTTTGAAAAACCAGCACAACCCCAAACAGATTCTGCACTTCTTTTGAACCATAAAACTCAGGCATTTTCATCAATGACAATTTTTCCAGAAAAACACTTTCATCATTTAAAATCCCTTTTCCTTTGAAAACATCAGCATTACCAGAATCACTAAAAAACAGAATGTCAACCACACAGAATAGACATTTTTCAACGTTCACATTGTTGATAATTTCTCAAAACAACATGCAAGGTATTTCCAGCATTCTTACACAACCAATCACAACATGCAAAGCATTTTCAGCTTCCTCACACAAGCAGAACAATATTAATACATTCAACCAAACAACAACCATCACATAGCAGTAAGACACCAACATAATGCATATTTCGCATTTTATACAACCAGCACAACAGTTTTGAAAATATGCATTTTAATCATCTTCAAGAAAACATGCAAGACATTTTTCAACTTTCCCACATAAACAAAAAAGCATTGAAGCAACAACCAGAACAGCACACATCACAGATTATTAAAACACCAACAGAATGCATTTTCTTCATTTCTTTCAAAATGTCATTGCAAAACAATTTTACTTCAAACAATGATGAAAACATCAGTAATGTCATGACAGTTATGCCTTTACAGCCATAATGCAACTAGAAAGTGGAAGGTGCCCTTACCCTTGTTGCGTTTCTGCTACTGTTTCACGTTTCTGCGTCAAAACTTGGCGAAACTCCCGCTTGCGTCTGCTGCTACGAAAATAGGTTCTCTAGCTCCAGAATGATGAGGGAAACAACTTTTGTACTGGGGGTTTTCTGGTTTGGTGCTTGGATTTCCAAGTAATGTCACTTTTGAGGAACTCCCTCTTTTTTTTTTTTAACGTGAAACAGATTTCAGAATGGGAGAAGGGTAGGGAGAAGGTGATACTGTTACATGCAGTATGGGCAGTAAGGGAGGAGGAATGGTGTTCTGATTTTACCCATCCTTCTCATTCCTATTTATAGGCTTGTGTGGGTGCCACCTCACCCGACACTTGTCTGATCCTCAACACTTAACCAGTCTCGTCGCAATTAGCCGATAATCCCTTAATTAACTGTCCGTTAATTTAATTACTCGTAATTAAATTAATTTATTATTCATCCAATAATCTTAATATATCTTCAAAAATAAATATTTATATATATATTTACTCAAAACATACATATATTAAATATTTTACAAATATCCCCAAAATACACTTAATATTTCATCCATAGTTTTAATTTAAAAATTAAGGGTCTTACATTACTACCCCCCTTAAATTAGTTTCGTCCTCGAAACTACATGTTAATAAACAACTGAGGATATGGTTCCCTCATCTTACTCTCCAGTTCCCAAGTCGCGTCTCCAGTAGTCGAATTCCAAATCACTTTGACTAGTGGGACTTCCTTGTTCCTCAACTGTTTAATCTTCCTGTCTTCAATCCTTACGGGGAATACTTCAAATGACAGGTTATCCTTCAGCTGAATTGTATCTAGTTCAATCACATGCGATGGGTCTGCAATGTATTTCCTTAACTGCGACACATGAAATACGTCGTGAATATTGGACAGTATGGGAGGTAAAGCAATCCGATAGGCCAATGGTCAAATACGTGCAGTAATCTGGTATGGTCCAATAAATTTCGGAGTCAACTTCTTCGACTTAATAGCTCTGCCAACACCAGTTGTAGGCGTGACCCTTAGAAATACATGATCACCCTGCTCGAATTCCAAAGGTCTGCGACGCTTGTCCTCATAACTCTTCTGACGATCTTGCGAAATCTTCATTTTCTCTTGTATCCTCTTGATTTTCTCTGTGGTCTGTTCCACCATCTCAGGTCCAACAATCATACTTTCTCCGTCCTTATACCAGTATAAAGGCGTCTGACACTTGCGTCCATATAAAGCCTCATAGGGTGCCATTCCAATACTTGCGTGAAAACTGTTGTTGTAAGTAAACTCAATCAATGGCAACACCTCATCCCAGTTTCCTCTATCATCCAACACACATGCTCTTAATAGATCTTCCAAGGACTGGTTTGTCCTCTCAGTCTGTCCGTTTGTTTGTGAATGATAAGTGGAACTCAATTTCAGTTTTGTTCCTAAAGCTTCATGCAGCGCTCTCCAAAAGTGAGATGTGAACTTTGGGTCACGGTCCGATACTTGGCTCGATGGAACGCCGTGTAACCTTACAATCTCAGCGATGTAGATTTCTGTCAGCTTATCTACTTTGTAAGTGGTCCTTACTGGTAAGAAATGTGCGAACTTTGTCAATCGATCCACTATTACCCAAATTGAATCATTCTTTTTCCTTGTCTTGGGCAGTCATGTTATAAAATCCATGGAAATGCTGTCCCACTTCCATTCCGGTATATCCAGAGGCTACAACATTCCAACAGGTCGTTGATGTTTCACTTTCGCTTTTTGACAAGTTAAACAAGTCGATACATACTCCGCTACGTCCCTCTTCATTCCTGGCCACCAGTAATTCTGTCTTAAATCCTGGTACATCTTGGTCGCTCCAAGATGAATACTCAACTTACTCTTATGAGCCTCTTAAAAAATCGCTCTTCTCATCTCTGCAACTTCTGGTACACAAACTCTTCCATTACATCTCATAATATTATCTGGTCCGATCCTGAACTCAATCGTCTGTCCTTGCGCTATCAGGTTCCTCTTTTCTTGGATCAATGCATCATCTTGCAAGTTTGCAATCTCCTCAAGTAGACCACTCAAAATTGTTATCATTCCACACTTTAAAATTCCTAGTGCAAACATTACGTCCAAGTGTAGATCTCTAAATGCTTCCCACAACTCTTGTTGTCTGGCCATTATCATTGAAGATACTGACACACTTTTCCTACTTAATGCATCAGCCACCACATTGGCCTTTCCAGGGTGGTATTGCAGTGAAAAGTCAAAATCCTTGAGAGTCTCCATCCATCTCCTCTACCGCATGTTCAATTCTTTCTGGTCGAACAGATACTTCAAGCTTTTATGGTCACTGAACACCGTGAACGTGCATCCATATAAGTAGTGCCTCCAGACCTTTAACGCAAACACTACTGCAGCAAGCTCTAAATCATGAGTAGGATAGTTTCGTTCGTGAGTTTTCAACTGCCTTGAGGCGTAGGCTACAGCTTTCTTGTGTTGCATCAAAACACATCCCAAACCTTGGTGAGATGCATCACAGTATACTTCATATGGTTCCTCTGGCTGTGACAAAACCAATACTGGTGAGATTGTCAACTTTTCTTTAAGCAGCTGAAAACTTTCCTCACACTTCTCCATCCAGGCAAACGGCTGATTCTTTCTGGTGAGTTGTGTCAAAGGAGCTACAATCTTAGCAAATCCTTCAATAAATCTCCTATAGTATCCTGCCAGTCCGACAAAACTTCGTATGTCTGTGATAGTCTGGGGCTGTTTCTAGGCAAGAATTGTCTCAATCTTTGCCGGATCGACAGCGATTCCTTCTTTTGTTATCACATGTTCCAAGAAGTTCACTTTCTTTAGCCAAAACTCGCACTTCGACAAATTGGCATACAGTTGCTTCTCGCGTAAGACTTCAAGAACTTGGCGTAAGTGCTCTTCATGTTCTTCTTCATCCTTTGAATAAATTAAAATATCATCGATGAATACCACCACAAATTTATCCAGAAACGGGCTGAAGATTCTATTCATATAGTCCATGAAAATTGCTGGTGCGTTCGTAACTCCAAACGGCATGACGAGATATTCATAGTGTCCGTAACGAGTCCTGAAAGCAGTATTTTGAATATCTCATTCTCTTACTCGAATCTGATGGTATCCTGATTTCAAATCAATCTTTGAAAACACCGCTGCTCCCCTCAATTGGTCCATCAAATCATCGATGCGTGGTAAAGGATAACGATTCTTGATAGTCACCTTGTTAAGTTGCCGATAATCCACGCATAAGCGCGAACTTCCATCCTTCTTCTTAACCAACAACACCGGAGCTCCCCATGGCGACACAATTGGTCTGATAAATCCTTTCTCCAATAAACCTTCAATTTGGCCCTTAAGCTTGCTTAATTCCAATGGCGACATCCGGTACGGCGCAATTGAAATAGGTCCAGTTCCGGGGTACAAATCAACGAAGAACTCCATCTCTCTCACCGAGGGTAATCTTGGAATTTCTGTTGGAAATACGTCCGAATATTCTTTGACTAACACCACATCTTCTATGTTCACATCCATCTTGGTCTCCACGTTTGCCAATGATAAAAATTCCTGAGTTCCTTCTCTCAAAGATACTTCGAGTTTGTTAGCAGCCAAATATCGAACGACTCCAGGTTCGGGGAAAAGAACTAATTTTCTAGCGCAATCCAAGACTACATAATTATATGTCATCCAATCCATGCCGAGAATGATCTCGAGTGATTGTAGGGGTAGACAGATTAAATTAACCAAGAAATTCCTATTCTGAATCGTTACAGTAAAGTGTAAACATGCAGAGTTTACGGTCAAAGTCTTAGCAGGTGTGGAAACAACCAAATCAAAAGACAAAGCAGACACAGATAACTTCAAACGATTCACACAGTCCATAGCAATGAAAGAGTGGGTTGCCCCCGAATCAAAAAGTGCAGTTAGGGTGTTACTTGCAATCTCGCAATCTTGCTGGATTAAATTTGTAGCTTGATTCCCAGCTTCAGCACCCATGTGATAAACGCGGCCTCTAGGAGTAGGACGAGTAGCCCTAGTCACGTTCACTGTTGGTTCCACCTTCGGAACCCGAAAATCCCTCGCCACGTGTCCCGGTTTCTGGCAATTGAAACACATAAGATCCCTTGTGGTACAAGCAGTAGCAATATGTCATTTTTTCCCACATCGATAACACCGGACTCCTTGTCCCAATATCCGTCCAAAATTCTGATTTCCCGGCCGATTCTGGCCTCTCTTGTTGTTTTGTGGTCGGTTATACGGCTTAGCCACTTGTTTTCCTCTATTATTCTGATAGTGCATCTGACTAGGCCCTCCAGAATTAAAGTTCCCTCCTTTGTTGGCCCTCTTGTTCTTCATCTCTTCAACCTCTCTACACTTCTCTACTAACACTTGGAAACGTTGAATCCCCAAGGGTAGGACCGAATCTTGAATCTCATACTTCAGTCCATTTTGAAAGCGGTGGCACATAAACTGTTCATCAACTTCTTCCCGGAAAAATCTGAAATGCCTTGATAGCGATTCAAACTTAGCCGCATATTCTCCCACCGTCATGTTTCCCTGGTGCAATTTCAAAAAATCGTCACCCAACTTGGTCCTAGTGCTCATCGGGAAGTATTTGTCCAAAAACTTCTTTTTGAACGACTCCCAGTTCACCTCTTCTTGAGCTGACCCCATCAGTAGTCTTGTACTTCTCCACCAATACTATGCATCCACTATCAGCAGATACGCGGCATAGTTAACCTTCACCGCTGCTCGACAATTAATCATCTCGAAGATTTTCTCCATCTCTTGAATCCATTGGTCCGCTCTTTTTGGACCCTTATCACCCTTGAACTTGGGAGGATTATGGTGACAAAAATCCTCTAGTCCTCTAGATTCAGCAGCGCGAATCTCTCTTTCTCTCTTCTCTAGATCTCATTGAGTCTTTGCAGCTGTCTGTGCAGCAACAGACGCAGCCATGTTATTCATCGCCTCAGCCATCCTATCTTCCCGGCTGACATTGGCTCTTGTGGTGTCGTCTCTTCGTGGAGGCATTGTTTCCTACAAAACCATCATCACTTCAATCACACCACAACTTACATAAGACTTGACACTTTAACTACTTGCTCCTATGCATGATCAGATAAAGACTCAAAACAATACTTTAAATCAGAGCTTTAACCCAAAACTTTAACCAAATGCTCTGATACCACAATTGTAACACCCCGAGTTTAAAACACAGCGCGAGTGTATTTTTTTTTTTAAATAAATAATTAAAATGATTTTCCAATTTAATTACCTCAAAAGAATTGAAATAAAATTTCCTTTAATTCATTTTTTAAAATGGTACGTTGTAATTTAATCGATGAACGTAATTAATTAGTTTCATCATAAATATCACTCAGTACTTATCTTTGGAAATTAATAATAAACATTAATACATTTCAAAATATCACTGTCATATCATCCCAAAAGAAAATATCAGAGTGCGGAATAGTTTAGCGGAAAAGTAGTACAATAATTTCCAAAATAAAACAAATTACATTTTCCAGCTCAAAATCCTATACATCAAATCTAACCGATCATGCACTAAAGCTACAGTAGCACGGATTTCCTCCGCATCCCAAACAAGTCTCATCCGACTCCACCGCTCGCCTCGATGTATCCTCCTCCTCCTCATCATATAGAGAGGGATCAGTCTTCTCCGAAGTCAGATCAATGCACAATCTAGGTCGCTTCGGCGGTGCCGGAATCTCATAACAATCATCGGATATCCTAGATGGACCCGGAATATCAGCTACCACTGGCTTCGGCTCTTTGTTCTTCTCTTCTGCCTCAGAAACACGTACCTCCCCTCCAATCACCGGGTTAGGAGTCACCAGTCCTACGGTGGCCTCCGTCTCAACCCCTCTAGCTGGCTCCTCCGCATCATCAAAAATTCTGTGCGCTTGCAATACCAAATGGAAAGGCACAGGAAAGTCAATCCTCGCATAGCTGTGCTCCATGTAGTGCACCACTCCATTGGTCCTACAGGTCCTCTTCAATCGCCCCGTGTACGTAGCCCTGCTTGAGATGGGGTCGTATACCCAAGCAGTAGGCACGGAACGATCAATGAAGTCGAGCGACGTATCTGTCGTCTCGGGTCCCACGGGTGGCATCGGTTTGGGGGTTATCTGAGGGCAAAGCCCAAATTCCACATATAATAGTAAAGGGTCACCGACCGAAATTAACAAATAAACACATAGCATTTATATCACAGAACAAATACACCCATGGTATAACATATGACAATGATGAAAATTAAGGATGCTCATTTGAAATTTCATGACATAAGCTTTTTCAAACAGCAACCAATTAATATGGAAAACATATTGTAAGTACAACTACCATCTCAGCAATCACAAACATTCATAAGAAAATTCAGATTTTACCACGTACTTACACACATCACTTTCCAATCATTATCATATAACCAAATCGTGACCCACCGGTCAATCCCCCGATGCAATATGTATATGCTCATTGTATACAACTTCTTGGAATTTCCAAGGTGCAGTCGCTCAACAGACCAGCACAATTTAAATATGTTTGACTTTAACGACCCTCAAGACCAGGGTGCAATCGCTCAACAGATTAGCACCAGTGCAGTCGCTCAACAGACCAGCACTCGTGCAGTCGCTCAACAGACCAGCACGTTTTTGCGCATTTCAGGGTACAGTCGCTCTACAATTGATTTCATCATCAACACATCAATGATTAAAAATTCAAGCAATCATTATCACTTTACATTATCTCAAAATTCCATTCTTAATTATTATAAGTCTTTCCCCCAACTCTTAAAATTCATAAAACGGTGTTTAAAACTGAGATTTCTGGAAAATACGAATCTGTATTCGAATACAGCTTCTCTGTATTCGAATACATAATCCAAAAATAGAGCAGAATTAACACTCTGTATTTGAATACAGCTTCCTTGTATTCGAATACAGAGGTTGTCACAGTGCAAAACTAGTATTTTTCACTACATCAGTAAAGTCTCAAAAACTTCATCACCACCACTTCAAACTATCACAAAAATTCCATTTTAATTCATCACAAACCTTCCCAATATTCCCCAACACCTAGGATTTATAAAACAATGTTGAAAAACTTGGAATTTCTGAAAAACCCGAATCTGTATTCGAATACAGCTTTCTTGTATTCGAATATAGAAGCTGAAGACTGCAAATTTAACACTCTATATTCGAATACAGCATACTCGTATTCAAATACAGAAGATAAAAACAATGTAACTCAGTATTTTCTCCAAAATCATTAAAGGTTTCCAGAATCTCATCATCTCCTCTTTAAAACTATTTCAAAACTCCATTTTAAATCATTTTAACCCTTCTCAATGTTCCCCAACACTTTAAGATTCACATGAAAGTGTTAAAAACTTGATTTTCTGGAAAGCACGAATCTGTATTCGAATACAGCTTCCTCGTATTCGAATACAGCTTCCTCGTATTCGAATACAAAAGCTAAAAACTGAGTTTCTGGAAAAACCCAAATCTGTATTCGAATACAGCTCCCTTGTATTCGAATACAGAAGCAAAAATTGTGAAAGTCAGCATCCTGTATTCGAATACGAGACTGTCGTAGTCGAATATAGATGTGAATACAGTGTTAAAATTTCACTTCTGTATTCGAATACGACAGAGTCGTAGTCGAATACAGATGCTAAGTCGGGAGCAAAAATCCTTCCTTTGTATTCGAATACAGGGGCCCGTATTCGAATACCAGTTTGAAAAACTTGAGTAAAATAGAAGCTTGGCAGGTTGTATTCGAATACACTCATGTTGTATTCGAATACACCTTCGAATTCAGTGAACTTTCTTTGAAAAACTACAACACATTTTCAATCTTTTTCCTTTGAAAAACCAGCACAACCCCAAACAGATTCTGCATTTCTTTTGAACCATAAAACTCAGGCATTTTCATCAATGACAATTTTTCCAAAAAAACACTTTCATCATTTAAAATCCCTTTTCCTTTGAAAACATCAGCATTACCAGAATCACTCAAAAACAGAATGTCAACCACACAAAACAGACATTTTTCAACGTTCACATTGTTGATCATTTCTCAAAACAACATGCAAGGTATTTCCAGCATTCTTACACAACCAATCACAACATGCAAAGCATTTTCAGCTTCCTCACACAAGCAGAAAAAAATTCATTCAACCAAACAACAACCATCACATAGCAGTAAGACACCAACATAATGCATTTTTCGCATTTTTTACAACCAGCACAACAATTTTGAAAATATGCATTTTAATCATTTTCAAGATAACATGCAAGACATTTTTCAACTTTCCCACATACACAAAACAGCATTGAAGCAACAACCAGAATAGCACACATCACAGATTATTAAAACACCAACATAATGCATTTTCTTCATTTCTTTCAAAATGTCATTGCAAAACAGTTTTACTTCAAACAATGATGAAAACATCAGTAATGTCATGACAGTTATGCATTTACAGCCCTAATGCAACTAGAAAGTGGAAGTTGCCCTTACCCTTGTTGCGTTTCTGTTACTGCTTCACGTTTCTGCGTCAAAACTCGGCGAAACTCCCGCTTGCGTTTGCTGCTACGAAAATAGGTTCTCTAGCTCCGGAATGATGAGGGAAACAACTTTTGTACTGGGGGTTTTCTGGTTTGGTGCTTGGATTTCCAAGTAATGTCACTTTTGAGGAACTCCCTCTTTTTTTTTTTTTTAACGTGAAACAGACTTCATAATGGGAGAAGGTGATACTGTTACATGCAGTATGGGCAGTAAGGGAGGAGGAATGGTGTTCTGATTTTACCCATCCTTCTGACTCCTATTTATAGGCTTGTGTGGGTGCCACCTCACCCGACACTTGTATGATCCTCAGCACTTAACCAGTCTCGTCGCAATTAGCCGATAATCCCTTAATTAACTGTCCGTTAATTTAATTACTCGTAATTAAATTAATTTATTCTTCATCCAATCATCTTAATATATCTTCAAAAATATATATATATATATATATATATTTACTCAAAACATACATATATTAAATATTTTACAAATATCCCCAAAATACACTTAATATTTCATCCATAATTTTAATTTAAAAATTAAGGTCTTACACTAAAGCTCTAGATTGATCATCAATCTCCAGCAACTACACTACTGTTTTCTGCAACAACGTTCTGTGATCGTTTTCAATCTGTTTTAATTGATCAAAAGCTCCAGTGCAAGCCAGAAATATTATCACGTATCTGAAGCATTAAAGGATCATTAATTACTCAAGAAAATCTGATCTAAAACGCAACACACAGCCCAGTCAAAACAGAAAATAAAAATAGTCAAAAGTTGGATTATTTTTATTCAGAAATATTGCCTCTGGTCAAGCCTGACAAGGGCACTACCAACAGCTCTATTGACCTCCATTTAATGCTCTCAAGCCTATAAAAGGAAGGCCACAACTCAAGAAAAACGCAGAAGTTCAAGTGCTAACAAGTCTCTCAAAATAATTCACATTTACATACTTGAAATTCTCCAATCACTTACAAGAATTAGTTTGATTAAAATTCCTATTTTACTCTGATACATTTGTACTGATTTCTTTGTAAAGAATCGAATCTCGAACAAGAGTTGAGACATCTCAGATTCTAACAAAACAATCTCTTCATTATTGTAAAACTCAAACTATAAGAGTTAAGTATAGTTTGGGGTAGATTGTAAGAAATCCTATCAAGGTTGGTAGGTGATTTGATTAATCTCTTTCTGGGTGGAATTAGATTAAGTTTTGTAACAAAGATCAAGGTTGATCTAGGCTAGGTGCTGTAAAACCAAGAAGGTTCTTGTTCTAAACACTTAGTGGAAAATCTCACAATTGTGAGGACTCAACGTAGCCCAAGTTGGGTGTGAAGGTGCAAACACGAGAAGGGGGGTTGAATTGTGTTTGACTAACTTGATTACTTTTTCAATTTTTGCAGTTTTATAACAAAACCTGATGTATAAATCAAACAGAGTTAGCAGTGGATATAAAGTAAATATAAAAACACAGAATTTTATACTGGTTCACCGTTAACGAGGCTATGTCCAGTCTCTTCACTTTGAAGGATTTCACTAATTCAAAACCTTGAATTACAACAGTACCACTGACCCTTCAAGTTAGTCTTCTCAAACAGTCTAACAATCCTAGACTTTTGAGGAATACAGCACCTTGACTTCTCAAGTCAAGTCTTCTCCTACCATTCTGACAACCCCAGATTGTCGAAGGAATTACAACGCCTTGAATCTAATTGCTAAGTAATCTGCTACCCCTTCTGACTCCCTCAGATTGTAGACTCTACTTCAACAACATAGATCTAACACAAGGGAAAGAAAAACTTAGAGTACTTGCTTCTGGAAAGCGGATACTCACAATTGACCTCACTGAGAACTCAAGTATTTTGCTTCTGGACTGGGTCGGATTGAACTGAAATTAAATCTGGACATAGGATATTTTAATTTGGACATTTACCTTCTGATCTGGATCAGGTCTGAATTAAATCTGGACATCATTTCTTCTGGTGTGGACTTAGTTTCATACTCTGAACCATGCTATCTTCTGGTCTAGGCCAAATCTAGATTAAATATCTTGTTCTAGACCAATTAACTGAAGCTCTGATTAAGTCTGGATCAAGTCTGGACTGATTATTATTTTACTGCCAAGCTATCTTCTGGTCAGAATAAATTATGGACCAAGTCTGACTTATGAATCCTCTGGTCTAGAACAAGTCTCTCTCTGGCAGGCTTCCTTCTGGTCTGGTCCAAGTCTCTTTCTGGACTCTGCTTCCTTCTGACATGGGCCAAGAAAGATATCCTCTAATGGTATTTTGACATCCTGGAGTATCCTCTGGTGCTTTCAGGATGCATCCTCTGGTACCTTCTGGATGCATTATCTGGTGACTTGTGGAGGTGTATCCTCTGGTATGATTTTACCTTCTAATTACTCATCCCCTGCCTCTGGTGACTTCAGCTTCTGCCTCTGATAACTTTATCTTCTGGTGGCATTTAATATAGTAATTCAAGGTACAAAATAAGATTACATGGAGTGCTTTTGTAAACATCAAAATCTTAAGTACTTAGAACCAACTTGGTTCCAACAGGGTGAACCAGGATACATCTGTGTATGGTATTTCTTATCATTTATCTCTTTATTCAGTTTGATTGCTTTTCAAGATTAAAAATACAAAACTTTTTTTCTGTTTTACAATCTAATCTGAACGTTCTCCGTTTTTCTGATAGACCAAGAACGTTCTCCTTTTTCCTGCTCTCTTAAACCAATAAGTTTTTCAGGAAATTTTAAAAAGGGAGATTTACAATTCAAACCCCCTTCCTTGTAAATCAATTTTGCTACTTCAGTACCGCCTGAAACTAATAGGATTCGATGAGAGATAGAGCAGTAACATCTAGAAAGTCAATTATTGATGCGGCAGGAACATGAGGAATTGATGCAAAGAACTATTGAGACTACTATGAATATAGAGGAGGAGAAACAGCAGGAGTTTGAACTTATAATAATGGAAGATATACGTAATTACCAACAAATGCAAAATCGATCTTCCTATTGTTCTACGTATAATTATCAGCAAGAGCAAATGTTTCCACCTCAATATAATTAACAAAATAGAATATGCCACCACTGTCTCCTCATTTTTCAATGTCCTACCAATATCCTTATTCCTAGTATCAACAAGGAGGATATTATCGGTTAGATATACCAACGTCATTGTAGGGTAATAATCAACATTTGAATGAGTCATCGTTGCATCAGTATTTTTCTGTGCAATCATCAGTTGCTCCACCTCAATCTTTCAGTCAGCCTTGCGTCCAAATATCTGAACCATCTATTTTTCATACTAGTGGTATCAACTTCTTGAATCTTTATCAGGGTAATTTAACATTTAATGATATGTTAAATTTTGCCAACAACCAGAATGATGCTAAGGGGATAATTAACTTTTATTTTTTATTGTGGCATTATTTTTATTTTGAATATTGAGATATTAATTAATATTTTATTATTTAGCTTTATTTTTAAATTTATTTATATTTTATTAATTATTTTAAATAATTTAACTCTAATTTAAATAAATATTTGAAATAATTTATTTAATTACATAAATAATTTATAATAATATTTTTTTAATATAACGAACAATTATATATAATATATATATACAATTAATTTAAATTGGATAATAAATGAATTTTTATTATAACTTTTAATAAATAAAATTAAATATATCTATAAAATAAAATAATTTAATTTTTTAATAGTGTGATCGTTTTCGAGGACCAAAGCCCTGATTTGTGTGACATGTAAAATTTGAAAGTTCTAAAGCCCTAGGAATTTGTCTAACACATAAAATTTGCGAGAGCAATAACCCTAGGAAAGTGTCTGATAAATTTGTGAGGGCCATAGCCCTAGGTACAATTTTAATTTGTGAGGGCCATATCCCTAGAAAAATTTATGACACCTGATTTGCGAGGACTTTGCCGCTAGGAATGGTTTCTATTTTTTTTTTTTTATAAAAGCAAAACGTTGTTTTGCTAAGGATTCAACCCTCGGCATGGGTTTCGACTAGCAAAATAGCAAGTGCATTTTGGCCCTCACAAATGCTTCATTTCCCAAGATTTTTTCGCCTTTCCTAGGGCTTTTGGCCCTGGCATAAACACATATACTTCAACGAGTGAGATATTGTCACTATAGTCTCTAAACGTATAAAAATTATATATTTGCCTAAACAATATTTGCATTCATTTAAATCTGTAGAAATTACATCGAAATTTAACAATACAATTCCAAATCGCTAAAACAAAAAAGGATGAATCTGCGAACAAACTCAATGCATCCATTTAATAGCATAAAACAACAAAATATCTACCAATGTGACAATGCTTATAAATATGATAAAATTGAAGTGTCTAGAATATCATGCATATGTAGTTGTAACGTTGACTACACCAAAGTCATTGTTTGAATCTGCACTAAATCGAAGTTGATCTATCAATTTGAACCAATGTACATCGCAACAAAGCGGAAAACTAAAACATAGCCGCACCAAGACGGCAAACAAAATAATGTCAAAATAATAAGACGATGAAACCACACACACAAAAAATAGGAAAAAAAAAAACTAAACATAAGTGAAAATCGCTTATTTAAACAAAAGAGATAAAACAATGATCTTGATAGGTGATTTTAAACCAAAAATTGACCCCTAAATCACACTCAACTCATTCATTTTTTTTGTCTATACGACACAAATTAAATTGTCTCTTTTATTATAACAAGTATTATTGTGAATTTCTACTTTTAAAAAACGAATTCAATAGTCATTAATATTTTAAATGATTTTAAATATATTAATTAAAGTGATCGGCCATACAGCCTCCGGTAAAAGTTCTAAAAGTAATTTTTTTTTTTTTTGTCGGATCTTCAACTGAATGTATAATACAACAATTATAAGAACCATAAGATTTTAAAATATAAATTTTCTCTTCAATAGTCCTTGCAATTGTTAGACAATACATAAGCCTAAATAATTCATGTCCCTCTTGTGTATAGATGTTACAATATTGTTTTTGTATATATATTAAACTCGATACAATTATGACATAGATGTATATATTGTGTCCTTTTCATAATAAAGGGTCTCCAAGTAATGATATAAAACCTTTACTTTTTGAAAATGGGACAACTATAGTCAATCCATAAAAACTTTTCTCTCAGGTCCTAAAAAATACACTAAAAAATAAAAATTTATATATATTATAAGGTTCAAAAATAAAAATAAAAATTTATATATATTATAAGGTTCAAAAGTAAAAATAAAAATAAAAGCCCAAAATTGAAAACCATAAATAAATTTTATGAACAAAAAATGGGTCCAAAATTTGACAAAAAAACAGAAAAAAAATATAATCATGGTGTTATTTATAAATTTTTTTGTTTGTTTTTAATATTATTTATAATTTAAATAAAGAAATGTTTTTTTATGCTATTAATATTTTTTTATTATTGACTTAATTTTTAAAATTGGAACATCACCTTTAAAATATTTACAACGGCCATAGGTTGCGTCCACTATATACTATAATCTAGTGAAGAAAGCATTTTTATTTTCCTCTAATTAATTTATCTAAAAAATTCATATATTCAAATGAATTAAGTACCATGAAAATAATTTTACTGCCATAACATATATTATCTAAAGGTCTGTTTCCAAGTTAAATTTTAGAGAAAATTTTTTACGGAATTAATTCTATATTTTAATATATATTTAATATTCTATATTATATATATATATATATTAGATATTTTAAGAAAAATAAATATTATATTTTTTTTAATTTTTAAAATAACAAATATATATATTAAAATATAAATTTAACCCTTTAAAATTATTTCCACTGAAAATCAACTCGTCAGTATATCTTAAAGGTTTTAAAGCTTTTGCCGACTGTCACAATTAATTTGCATAACATGGTGGATTCTTCTTCACATATATACACTTAAAGCTAGGTGATCTAATTCAATTTTATATATATTGTCTTAAATATAATATTAAAGCTAACAATATTTACGTCTTACCAATTGAAGGCCTTGTGGATAATTTTGTAAATGTTTTACTAAGGCCAATTAGTAGTCTCTAGAAGCAATCACACATGAAATTGTTTCTAGCTTTTCCGACAGCACCACTTAAATTAAGTGGTAGTAAGTTAGCAGCACCTGAAGAAAGCTCTGATCCATTTTTCAGATCATGGGGTATCCAAGTTCATTGGTGCAATTTTTTTTTTATGTACATAAGCCTCTTAGGCAAATTTTAGAGTCACAATTTGTGGTCCACCGTAAATTGGTATTTAAAAATTGTTTAAAATTTTAATGATAATAGACGTTGTCTTATAGAAGTAAAAATATGTGGTATTTCTCATTCTATGGGTTAAGAAAGTAATTTGATTGATGATTGTTAGATAAACATTATGAAAAATGAATATATCTTTTAAAATTGAACTCTTTAAATTGACATCAATCAAGTCACTCACTATTTCAACTATAAAGATTAGAAGGTTGTGAACTTCCACTTCCAAAAAATGTCACCAATCAACGTTAGAATTTCAGATATTTCAGATAATTCTTAACCATCAATCTACAATAAACCATATATTTTGTTGTTAGGAATCACATCACTCGCCTATAATAGTGAAATTTTAACAAACTTTTGTCTTTGACAAAAATGGAATCTTCTGACAAGTGAAAGGAGGCCAATAAGAAAGCGATAACTTTCTAGGCCTTGTTGTTGTGGCTATAAGGGAAAAAATGTGTGTCTTAAATTCATTATTGAGAAGGGTAGGAAATTATTAGAGTTTGCATGATAAAGACATTGTGCCTTTTGTAGCCTTTGTTTTCAATATAAATCAGAAATTTGATTTGCTATAAGCAATTAAAGATTTAAAGGGTGGGGGGGTGTTGGTGTTTTCTTAAACTCGTTACTGTGTGATAGATTTTCTTTTTGGTTACATTACTCTGTGATAGATTGAGAATGAGAAATATCATATAATGTGATTCTCGAATTAGTGTTAGGAGGAGCTGCATCACTTCCTTTTTAGATCTTTAGATGTGATGTATATATCATCAATATGATGGGAACATTTTTTTTTTTTTGACAATATCAGAACTAATAAAAGCAAAATTTGAAATTGAATTTATTTTGTTCTAAAAAATATTATCATGATTAAGAATATTAAAGAAATTTCATTGAAAAAGTTTTAGGATATACATGTATTTTTAGTCTTTAAAATGCGTAAAACGTTTTAATTATATAACCTTTAAATGTATCAAAATTATAAAAACATACATAACTGTGTACTTTTATTGTTGTTATTATTATTATTATTATTATTATTATTATTATTATTATTATTATTGTTAAATAGCACGCGTGGTCTCTTAATTTAATTTAATTTCAGTTAACGTTTTAATATTTTATCTTTTTCTTTTTTTTTTCTTTCGATTTGGTCCTTTATTTTAATTTTAAGTGACAATTTGATCTTTTATGTTTTAAAATGTCAACAATATTATCCTTTTTTTTACAAAAATTCATCAAAAATTTCAACTAAAACCCATAAAATTTATTATATTCTTCAATATAATACAAATTTTATCAAATTCGAAACTCAAATATTCAAATAAACTCATATTTCCATCTCTAACAACATCAAATAAAGAATGAAAATATGAGTTTATTTGAAGATTTGAGTTACGAATGTCATGAAATTTATATTATATTAAATAATATAATTAATTTTATGGGTTTTGGTTGAAAATTTTGATGAATTTTTTGAATTTTTATAAAAAAAATGATAATATTGTTGACATTTTAAAACATAAAAGATCAAATTATTACTTAAAATTAAAATAAATGACTAATTCAGGAAAAAAAATAAGATAAATGACTAAAACGTTAACTGAAATTAATTTAAAGAATCAAAAATGCTATTTAGCCTATTATTATATTATTATGTATCATGAACTACACATAGGATTTGGATTATCTGTGACAATTTTCCTTCTACATTATCTCTACCTCTTTCATAATTCACCACCAGAAAAAAGTTAATTCACAAGGAACAAAAAGTCTAGGAAAGTATGTATGGTCGCAAATATTATAAGAAAAATATATCCTAGGAAATAATTTCCGGAGAACAATGTTCCCGCAAAACTGCAACAATTTTTTCTACCCGATACTTTAACTTTCTACCAATCTGTTATGATATTTTGCAGAAATATTTACATGTCCTCGCAAAATCGCAACAACTTTTTCTAAACACAGATTGAACTTTTATCAGGTGGAGTTGATTTTTATAGAAATATTTGCGAGATATAATATCTTTGGAAATTTTGTCTATAAAAAATATTTTAAAATAGTGCCCAGTAAAAAATATAATTCCGAGAAGGAGTTGGAGGAGGATTTTTTAATTCGCTAAATTATTTAAATATTTATTTTTTAATTTTGTTTAATTCAAAATAAATATAAAAAATGAATAATTTTTGGAATTAATTTAAATAAATTGCAAATTAAATAGTAAATGTAACAGTTGGTGGCGATTGATAAAATTATCCATTGATAGCAAAAACTAAAATTATCCAAATTTAGCATGATAAAATTAAAATTATCTATATCCAAATATTATTACAGACCCGCAGGTGTAGTTTGGCCCTCAAACCTTGCTCCACAATTTGACTATGTGACAATGTGACAGTTGTTGATTTATCTGTTGTGTCATCTACTGATTCATCTGTTCTATTAAGTTGAGGATTTTTGGCTTTGTTTTCTTTCCACAGTCTAGTAACAGTCTCCCAAAGTTTGTTTGCAGTAATTTCATCAAGTATAATAGCAGAATTCATAGATGGAGATGATGAGCTGCTAGATTGATATATAGTTTGTCTCACAAGTTCATTGAATTGTTTTGGTATACATAAAAATAACTAAACAAGTCAAATAAATTAAATTTGGTGAAAAATTTTGAAAAAACAATTCAGCATTATCAAAATATAAATTAACCCGAGTGTTCTCAGAGCGAGAATCAACGAATGAATTGTCACTTCTAACATGTGTTTGGTAACATATCTCATCCACATTTGTATTACAAGTGAGACACAAGATGTGAATGATCTCGATGATCAAATGATGGATGATGTGCCACCTCAGTGATGTTTTTATTGGTTTTATGTTTGTAGACATTATGTTTTGGCGGATTTTTTAGTGTAGACTTAATACCTTGGATTTGTGATACATCATACATATAAGGTTTAGTTTTTTGCATGGCTGTGACTCGTAAGACATTTGTGTTTCTTTTATGTTATTTACAAATATCTTTATCTTGGTTTTGATGGTTTTTTTATTGAATTTTTAAGTTGAGAAAATATTGACAGCAATATGTATGAGATTGATTTTATGGTTGAGAATTTTTAGATGTAAATGGAAGTAGATGGGAAGTAGAATTCAAAAAGGAAAAAACCAGTAGTGTCAGTTGTTTTGACGCTAAAATTACAATTTCTTCTAGTAAATGCTACATTTAGTGTCCGCCAAATGGATTCTACGCCGCATGCTATATTAAAACAGATTTGTAAACATAGCGTCTATAAAAGCCGAATATATATAGCGTCGGCCAAATACAGAAACACATAGCTTTAGTCTAGCGTTCGACGAGCAGATGCTAGATGCACTATCTAGCGTTTATCGGACGCAACTGCTTTGCTTCGACCTTTCCTACGTTTGTGTTGACACTGACTCTACTTTGACGCTAAAATACATTTAACTTATGTTTTTTCAGGTTTAGAGCTCGTTTTTTACTGACGCTATATCTGAATTTTGTTGTAGTGAAAGAAGATGTAAAACAATAATATAATTAATTAGAAAGCTATATATAATAATATACAAATAAACATAGAATAATTATGAATTAAATAAATTTTTCATCAAATTAATAGTGTGTTGGGCAGGACTGATGCAAACCCCCATGTTTAGGCAACCTCCCTTTTCTGAAGCTCTGTTCTTTTTACTAACCTTTGGTTTCTTTAGAAATGTTTTATCAGCAGCCCAATAGTGTTGCAATTGAAGCCATGGTGCATTATCAATCCAATCTGGAACGATGTTGTTTCGGCAAAAGGGTCATCAAACATTTGTCGGTATATAAGAGAGACTAACTGTGGCTTTGAAGTGAAAATTATTTTCTAGTTGAGCTTCCTATTCTTTTTTCACACACATTTATTCTGCAATCAATATATATAATTATTAGACTGCATATAATATCACAAATTAAATGTAGATATAAAAATCTTAAAATTTTCTTTTAATTTACCCTAAAAATTTTGAAAAGCTTCTTCCTATCATCCTCATTTACTACTTGTAAGTAGGCCAAAAACCCTTGTAGTTCGTCTTCATGTGATCCTTGTGCATTTTGCCACAATCTTAAACGGTAAGAACCTAAATATTTAAATTAAAACATTAATTTAAAATAGTACAAGGTAAATTTAATTAAATGAATAGTAAATTTATTTACGAGTTTCTAGAAGGCCATATTACATATCATCTATCAAATGTTTAACAACTCGTTGCTCATTCGATCCTCGTGCATGCTCCTCCTCCTCTGCTCCTCTGATTCATGGTTGTTGTTGTTCCTGGTCATGTGGTCCAACCAAGATTGGACAATACAACGGTGGATGTGGAATATAGGTAGAGATGTATGTGAGGGTCACAATTGAATAGTAGTGTATACAATGGGAGATGTATATGTGGCACGCAAATAAGTACTAGTAGTGTATACACGTGGACTATGTGTGGACAATGGAAATATCATGATAGATGGATCTTCAGGGTAAGTGGTAAAAGGGTATTATAAGGGGATGGAGTTTAAGCCGATGGAGAATTTGAACACTGCAGGTTAGATTAGATGTATTTGGTACGGCAGCATGTTGTTCGGATGAGTCTAGATTTACCATTTGAGTAACATGCCTCACTCTTCTTGGGGCTTTGGCCTTAGCCTTAGGAGCTTTACTCTTATCTTGATCTAATTTAGGTGGCATGACTATCTATTTTAAAAATTTCAACATCTAAATAAAATTGTTTTATTAAAACAACAAAAATTTATATATCGCTAAATAAATTAGAACATAAAAACAATACTAAATTTTCAGCAAAACATAAAATACAATAAAATTGTTACATCAAAACAACAATATTACAATTATGTATCTCGCAAATAAAATCGAAACACATATTAATGTTAAACACGTTTTTTATTCAAAACTTATATCCTCATCTTCTCGATCATCTTCATGTCAATGAACTCCTCACTTTTATCTCATCTCAATTATCATTCAATTGATTAAAACTCTCTCCAATTTACAGAGAATGATTTGGATATTCATATTCATTTTAATAAGTTCGTCTATTTTCAAAGTTGAAGCACACAGATTTTTAAAAAATTGACTAACTTCAGTCAATGGAGTTAAAATATGGTTTCCAAATGAACTAAATACAATGGAAAGTAAAGGTTCCATGTACACATAGTAATCATGACTTTTCATCTCATGCAACATTCCAGTGATGTCATGAGCACATTGTGCTAAGTTAGAAGAATACTCATATGGCATCCTCAAATCTTTTAACCACCAACAAATATATTTACTTCATCGATAGTTAGACCATAATTGGCCTTTGGTTATAATAATTTTTCATTTGGAAGTCCCTTTATCTCCAAGTTCGATCTTTTATAATAAACTACAAAGTCCATTCTAGCCTTCTCGATATCTTTTGTTTTACAAGTAATTGTATTAACTATATTCTTTGGAAAAATAATTCAATATGAATAACATCCAAGTTATATCTCATTAAATTATCTTTCCAATAAAGGAGGTCCCAAAAATTAATTTCTTTGTTTCAGTTGTGTTGTTAACCATATCATTTTGTTAGAATCAAAATTTATTTAAGTGTGCAAATCCTTGTCATGAACTTTAAAGTCTTTACGATGCATCGTTTGATGAAAAGAGAAGACAAACAAGGAAATCAAAGCAATACTCTAAAGAATCTATTAAAATTGTGTCTAACTCTATTAAATGCGCTCTCAAATTGCCTATGTTGAATCTAATTACAAGCTCACTCTGATGATTATGAGTCTAATCATTATGGTAAATCAATTAACCGTCTAGTCAACACTCTGATAAAGTCAATGCTTTGATAAAAATGTCAACTCTGTTAAGACAAACCTTTGAGCCCATAACTTTGAATAAGTCACTATTCCAACATGCTCTACCAATCAAAGTTGGATTTATCCTCTTACTAAAGAAATACATGACATCCTCTGAAAATATCATCCTCTGGTTTTTCTACCACTTCTATCAAGGTACGCTTAAGCAATTATTAAGATGGATTTGGACAAGTTTTCAATGTTGATTTTGTAGAGGGAAAATCCCAAATCAAGTGTTTTGAGGATAAACAAACAGTTAATTAATCACTAATCATGATTCTAATTATATTTCTATTTAACTTGTGTTTTTGAGTGATTTATTAAGAGTTAGGCGATCAAATATATTCATACAAAAATCCATTATCTCTCTATGAATGAAATCAAGAACATCATGTCTTACATGTCAAAATGAATTGGAGATTGATCTTATGAACATTTTGGTTATGCCCTATTAAAACAAAGTTAAGACAAATCATATTCAATAGTCCAAACCACAAGTTTAGAAGTATCAAGAATGCTTAAATCAATTGTCAAGCCCAAAACTCGAGATGAAGGCCCAAAGGAGGAAAACACCCTTTAGATTGATGAACAGATTGAAAGGAGGAAAACACCCTTTAGATTGATGACTTGTGCGCAAGGATAAAAAGGACATGAGCACACCATTGCAGCATCATTTTGCAGAAAGTCTTGCATGCTTCTGAGAAAAATGACTGACATTTCACAGCCCATTCAATCACTCATCCACGTTCTTCATAAAACTCAAAAGCAAGAATGTTTTGATTTTATTAAAGAACATTATGGACCAAATAACACATGTGTTTAATAGACTTCAATTTGATCTAATAGTTAGCAGAGGTTCAGTAATGAATATATTGGGCCTTTTCAATCTACTCCTAATCCATAAAGGGAATATAAAGGAGAAGACAAATGCAAGAGTTTGAAAGGAAACCATTCCATACTTAAACATTCATACTCAAGCAACAAAGCTCTTCTCTTAAGCAATTATCCAGCTCTCTCATTATATTCAAGGATCACTTTATTGAGTTCTTGTTGATAATCAATCTCAAACAAGTCTTAAGTAGTTTTCATATCCTAAACACTTTTATCATACACATCATTTGTAACTCAAATTTATCTCTTGAGTTAGTTTGAGTATATTGTAAAAATCTTTTCTAGACTGAAAGGTAATTGTAAAAATCCTTTCAAGGTTGAAAGGTGAAATTTGTAACTGATGAGGAGTGATCAAGAAAGATAGTGTGAAACAGAACATTCTAGTGCTAAGCAATTTAGTGGAAAATCTCACAAATTGTAAGGATTGGACGTATCCCGCCTTGGGTGAACCAGGATACATCATTGTGTGATCTTCTTATCCTTATCCTTATTTATTTTTCACTTACCGATCACATATCACCTAGAACTGATCTATTTTATTTATCTCGAACATATCCAGAATGTTCTAGACTTTCTGTTTAAAACCAAGATTGATCTAGAGTTAATTTAAATTAAGATCGGGGAATTATGATTTTAAAAAAAGGATCACAATTCACACCATTTTCCTTGTGATTGATATTGCTACTTCAATTGGCATCATAGCTCTACCTCTAAGGTTAAGCACCTACCAAGTGTTAGAGGAAAAGATTCAAGAAGAAAAAAGCAATGTCAAAAGCCAAGTATATTGTTGAAGGATGATCGTCAAATAAACCACCTTATTTTGATTGTACAGGTTACTGCTTTTTGAAAGAAAAATGCAACTATTCCTTAAATCACAAGATACAAGATTATGGCCTATCATAACAGATGGAAACTTCATACCAAGAGTAGATCAATGTGATCCAACATCTGCTGAAAAGAAAGAAGCGGAACCGAAGACATAGTTAAGGTACTTCTAAACTCTAAAGCTCAATTATTTATGTCTTGTGCCTTGAGCATGGAGGAAAGTGAAGCTGTTGATGAATGAGATATGGCAAAAAATGTATGGGATACATTACAAAATCATCATGCAGGAACAAGTCATGTCAAAGATGAAGGTGCAAACACGAGAAGCGGGGTTGAATTGTGTTTGTAATACTTGAATTCTTTTTCTGTTTTTGATGATTATTTAAAATCTGATATATAAGCAAGCAGAATTAGTAGCGGATAAAGTAAAATAATCAACACAAAGATTTATCGTGGTTCACCATTAACTAGGCTACATCCAGTCCCTTCACCTTGAAGGATTTTTCCACTAATTCAAAACCTCTGAATTACAACAGCACTACTGACCCTCCAAGTCAGTCTTCCCAAACAGTCTAACAATCCTAGACTTTTGAGGAACACATCACCTTGACTTCACAAGTCAAGTCTTCTCCTACCAATCTGACAACCCTAGATTGTAGAAGGGATTTCAACACCTTGAATCTAATTGCTAAGTCACCTGCTACTTCTTCTGACTCTTCAGATTGTAGACTCTACTTCAACAATATAGATCTCACACAAGGGAACGAAAAACAAGAGTACTTGCTTATGGAAAGCTGATACTCACAAATAACCTCACTGAAAACTTGAGTGTTTGCCTCTGGAAGTTTATGACTCTTTTACTGATTTTCGATTGCAAAGTCTTCTACCTTGAGCCTCCTTTTATAGATGAAAATTAAGGTTTCTTCCTGGAAAATTCGAGCTGTATCTGTCCAGATTCTCTTGCAAAAATAACTTGGCCAATCGGGTTTGAGCTTTATGCTTGATCCGAACCTTTTTGCTTCAGATTTGTTCTGAAAATAACTTTGGCCAATCCTGTTCTTGTTTAATTCTGGACCGTATCTTTCTTCCCTCCAATTGCTTTTAAATTCCCTCCAAGACTTCAATTTATTTTTGTATCAAATCATCGTAATACTTTGATCAAATTTCTATCAAAATTTAATCAAGTCTTTTTCGAATTTTAATCAAGTCTTCACTGATTTTCATCATGATTAAATTCTGGACCGTATGATCCTCTGATCTCGACCAACTCTGGACTATGTAATCTGATATGCGCCAATTCTGTGATCCTCTGATCTCGGCCAACACTGGATCATGATACTTTAATCTGGACCATTGATCTTTTAATCTGGACATTTATCCTCTGATCTGGATCAAGTCTGAATTAAATCTGGATCAAGTCCGAACTAAGTCTGGATTAAATCTAGACTAAGTCTTATGTTCTGGACAATAAAATCTTCTGATCTAAACTGAGTTTTATGTTCTGGACCATGCTATCTTCTGGTCTGGACCAAGTCTGGACCAAATCATTTACTCTGAACCAGTTATCTTCTGCTCTGGACCAAGTTTGGATTAAGTGTGGATTAAATGTTATATTCACGACCAAGGTATCTTCTGGTCAAGATTAAGTCTGGACCAAGTTTGACTTATGTTTCCTTCTGGTCTGGACCAGGTTTCCTTCTTCCTTCTAATCTTGACCAAGAAAGATATCCTCTGATGATGTTATTTGTCCTTTGATGTTTTGCCTTTGATGACATCCTCTGATATCTTCTAGAGGTGTATCCTCTGGTGTCATTCTCTAATTTTATCCTCTGGTGTCCTCATCTTCTGCTTCTGATTTTATCTTCTGGTGACGTCATCTTCTACCTATCTTCTGGTGGCATTTTTCATTATTATTCTAAGTCAAAAATAAGATTACATAAAAGTACTTTTGTAAACATCAAAATTCTAAGTATAGAACCAACTTGGTTCCAACAATCTCCCTCTTTTTGATGATGACAAAACCTTGTATTTTTTATAACTTATTTTGTTAGGCTCCCCCTCAGATCAAGCTTCTCCCCCTAAGTCTAATGCCCCATACTTTTCCTCTCCTTTTCAACTCCTTCATTTGTCACTCTTTCTTTTCTTCTTATCACTTCTGCTTTTAAACTCCTTCTTTATTTCATTCTTTCTTTTTCACTCTCCTTGTTACCTCTCCTTTTCAACGCTTTCTTTATTTCACTCTTTCTTTTTCACTTTCCTTGTTACCTCTTCTTTTCAACTCCTTCTTTATTTCACTCTCCTTATTACCTCTCCTTTTCAACTCCTTCTTTATTTCACTCTTTCTTTTCTCTCCCCCTTTTTTGCATCAGCCAAAAAGAGTTTTTTTTTACAGAGTACAAAAAATAAGTAACAGAAAATAAAAAACAAAAAATAAAAATTTAAAAAATACTCCTCTAAAAAGACTACTTGATCTAGTCAGATATGAAGATTATGTTGAGATGCTTCTTGATGAACTCAAATCGATCTTCAAGCAATGGTTTGGTGAAAATATCAGCCTATTGATGATGTGTGTCTACAAATTGGATGCTTGTTGTTCTCTTTTGAACATGGTCTCTGATAAAGTGATGTTTGATTTCAATGTGCTTGGCTCTAGAGTGTAGGATAGGGTTCTTGGTTAGGTTTATGGCTGAAGTATTGTCACAGAACAAAGGGATGTTGGTTTCAAAGATGTTGTAGTCTTCCAACTGATGTTTCATCCAGAATAATTATGAACTACATCCTGTTGCTGATATGTATTCAGCTTCTGCTGTTGACATGGCAATGGTGCTTTGTCTCTTGTTTGACCAAGAAATCATATTATCACCTAGAAACGTACAGTTGCCACTTGTGCTTTTTCTCTCTAGTTTGTCTCCAGCATAATCAGAATCACAAAAACCACTTAGTTTGTAAGATGGAGTTTTTTTGTAGAGCAAGGTAAGATGTGTGGTTCCTTTAAGGTATCTAAGGATTCTTTTGACAGCAGTTAAGTGGGATTCCCTAGGGTCAACTTGAAAAACGAGCACAGACACAAACACTAAACAAAATGTTAAGTCTAAAAGCAGTTAGGTAAAGAAGGGATCGAATCATACCTCTATATGTTTTCTGGTCTACCTTTTGGCTGGTTTCATCTTTCTCAAGTGAGCAGGTTGGGTGCATGGGGGTGGCCATAGGCTTACAATCACTCATCTTGAACTTTTTGAGAAGTTCTTTAGTGTATTTAGATTGGTGAATGAGTATACCTGATTTACCTTGGTGAATCTGAATTCCCAGGAAGAACTTATGTTCTCCCATCATGCTCATTTGGACCTCTTTCTGCATTAGGTCAGAAAACTCCTTGCACAAAGTGCCATTAGTGGATCCAAAGATGATATCATCAACATAAACTTGAATAATTAAAATATCATTTTTAATGGATTTCCTAAATAGAGTATTATCAATATGGCCTCTATCAAATTCATTCTTAAGCAGAAAGTTACTAAATCTGTCATACCATGCCCTTGGTGCTTGTTTTAAACCATATAAAGATTTTTTAAGTTTAAAAACATGATTTGGAAAATCAGAATTTTCAAATCCAGGGGGTTGTTTGACATAGACTTCCTCACTTATATAGCCATTTAAGAATGCACTTTTAACATCCATTTGATACAGAATTGTATCATGATTAGCAGCAAATGATAAAAGAATTCTAATTGCTTCTAACCTGGCCACTGGAGCAAAAGTCTCAGTGTAATCAATACCTTCCTGTTGACTGTATCCTTGAGCTACAAGTATGGCTTTGTTCCTTACCACTTCACCTTTTTCATTGAGTTTATTCCTGAACACCCACTTGGTTCCAATAATGTTTTTGTTTGGTCTGGATACCAGATCCCAAACATCATTCCTTTGAAATTCATTCAGCTCTTCTTGCATTGCAAGTATCCAACCTTCCTCTGCCAAAGCTTCATTAACATTGCTTGGTTCAATTGTTTAGATTAAACCAAACAGACTGGTTTCTCTACTTGATGATCTGGTCTTCAATGGTTCTCCTGCTATGCCAATAATGAGAGTTTCTGGATGTGAAGACTTGTACTTCCATCCATTCTTTCCGTCTAACTTGTCTTCAGAGTCAGCATGTTCTTCTTCCTTGCTTTCATCTTTATCTTTCTCAGGTTCTGCTGCTGGTCCAGCTTCTGGTTTTTGTGCTTCTGGTTCACCTGCAATTTCCTCATCTTCCTTTGACTTTTCAAAGTAAAGCTGTTTATCATCATACTTAGCAAGACTAAACAAATCAATCTTATAAACATTATCTTTCCTAATGCTAGAAAACAGAACAGATTTATCAAGTGGACTAACAGCTTTGCATGTTTTCTGGTTAAAGATGACATCATGTTTGCAATCACTTAGTTGACTTATGCTCAAAAGATTATGCTTCAGACCTTTTACTAACAGAACATTTTTAATAGAAAGGGAAGAAAATTTGTTACCAATTGTTCCTGTACCAATAATCTGACCTTTCTGGTCTCCTCCAAAGGAAACTTTGCCTCCATTCTTCATAGTCAGATTCAGAAACATGGATTTGTCTCCTGTCATGTGTTAGGAGCATCCACTGTCAAGATACCAAGCTTTGTGTTGCTTATCAGACCTTGCCTTTTCTCTGTCAGAATCAAAGTCAGAGTCAGAGTCAGACTCAACTTCTGTTCGAGCCATCAGAGCCAGTTCTGCTTCTGGTCTATTTGAGCAGTTTCCTCGATTCTGCTTTGGTTGATAAACCATGTTCCTCTGATGATTCTGGAACATGTTTTGGTTCTGGTAACTTTGGTGAATCTAATGATTCTAATAACCTTGATGATTCTGGTGATTTTGGTGATTTGAATTAATCTGGTGATTTTGGTGGTTCTGATGATTCTGGTAATTCCTGTTCTGGTTTTGGTTCTGGTTCTAGTACTAGTTCTGATTCTAGTTCCAGTGTTGGTTCTGGTTCCAGTACTAATTCTGATTCTAGTTCCAGTTCCTGTGCTTCTGATACTGGTTCCAGTTCTGGTTCCAGTTTTGATTCTGGTTCCAGTTCTGATTCTGGTTCTGGTTGAGTTGTCCAGACCTTCTTCCATCAGACTTAGATTGCCTATGTCTGGTTGTAGCAGGAACATAAACCTTCTTCTACTTGTGCATTGCCAACATCCATTGTCGAGGCACCATTGTTCGTGTTTCCTTCTGGTTGCTTAGAATATCTGCAACATAGACAATTTGATCTTTTGGTACCCAGAACTGATTGGGTCCAGGTTTGTTAGTTTTAACAGCTCTCTGATCTTGTTCAGATTTTACCATTGGACAAGATAATTCAGAGTGACCTTTCTTAGCACAAACAATGCATAAAACATCATAATGAACGGTTTTAGTTTCAGCAATAGTTTCTGTAAAACCAAGACCTCTCTTTCCAATGTTACTATTTCCATAAATCATAGATGCATATTTACTTCTTTCCATTCCATTAGAAATAAAGTTTTAAAAAAATTGCTCATGCATATCAGATTCACAAACAGTTTTGGAAGTGGAACAAATATTACTTTTGAGAGTTTGGTTTTCAGATTTGAGTTTTGCAACTTCAGTTTTAAAATCTTTGTTTTCAGTTGCATTCTCAGAATTTCAATTCTTTAAAACTTGGACTTCTTTGGTCAGATTTTTCTTATCTTCCCTAAGAGTTTTCAGTTTTAAGGACATCTTATTGTTTGCATTTAAAAAATCTTTTAAAGCCTCAATTAATTCAGATTTAGTGAGATTAGAAAATACCTGACTGTCTTCATCTTCTAAATCTGTTCCAGAGCCTGAGCTGTATCCAGAACTTGAGTTGGTATGAACCATCAGAGCCAGAATTGCTTCCTCTGATGTGCTTCCAGACTTGCCTAAATGACTGCTTTGATCATTCTTCCTTATGCCTGCTTTCCTTCCTTAAATCGTGCCTTTATTAAGTCCAGAGGCAGACCTGATGTGTGCCATCATTGTTGTTTCTGCCTCTTCTTCATCAGACAATTCTTCTTCTGATTCTGATACATCACAGGCTGCCATCAGACCCTTTTTTCTGAATCTGGAACTCTTCTTGTGCTGTTTGCCTTTTTCCAGATTTGGACATTCTGACTTGATATGTCCAGGTTCATTGCATCGATAACAGATGATGCTCTTCTTTTCAGATTCTTCCTTTCCTTTGCTATTATGTTTCTTCTTGGAGCCTCTCCTCTTCCTGTTTTCCCATATCTTAACCATCTGTTTGGTTAAGTATGCCATATCATCACAGTCACTGTCGCTATCCTCTGATTCTGGTGCTGCCATTGCAGCTTTCTTCTGTTTTGACTTTAGGGCCAGATTCTTCTTCTTCTTTGGTTCATCTGCTTCCAGTTATATTTCATGAGACTTGAGTGAGCTGATCAAATCTTCAAATCTTAAGTTATTTAGATCTTTGGCTTGTTGAACTGCAGTAACCATTGGTCTCCACTTGGTTGGTAAACTTCTTAGAATGTTCTTGACATGATATGCTGTTGTGTAGCTTTTCTTCAAGACCTTCAATCCAGATATCAGAGTCTGGAATCTACAGAACATTCCATCAATGTCTTCATCATCTTCCATCTTAAACATCTCATATTGTTTGACCAGTATGTTAGCCCTTGCTTCTTGAACCTGCTGGCTTCCTTCATAGGTCAGAACCAGACTGTCAAATATGTTCTTTGTTGTTTCTTTATTTGTGCATCTGTCAAATTCCTTGAATGTGATGGCACTTATCATGATGGTTCAGGACTTGTGATGCAGTTTGTATAATTTGCTCTAGTCTGGTTTTGATATCTTTCATGTCCAGTTCTTTAGTTGGATCTCCTAGAACAATAGGTGCAGTGTATCCTTTGACTACTAGCTTCCATAATTCAGGATCTTGAGATATGAAGAAACTTCTCATTCTGTCCTTCCAATACTCAAACCTGTCTCCATCAAACAATGGTGGTCTGTTGATGTTGCCTCCCAAATCATCTTGGGATTTTGCCATGTTGTTGACCCCTTGGACCTTTCCTCAAACACTGTAAAGTGCTCAGCCTTGGGACCGAGCTCTGATGCCAATTGAAGGTGCAAACACGAGAAGGGGGGTTGAATTGTGTTTGACTAATTTGATTACTTTTTCTGTTTTTGCAGTTTTAAAACAAAACCTGATGTATGAATAAAACAGAGTTAGCAGCGGATGTAAAGTAAATATAAAACACAGAATTTTATACTGGTTCACCGTTAACGAGGCTACGTCCAGTCCCTTCACTTTGAAGGATTTCACTAATTCAAAAACCTTGAATTACAACAATACCACTGACCCTCCAAGTCAGTCTTCTCAAACAGTCTAACAATCCTAGACTTTTGAGGAAAATAACCTTGAATCTAACTGCTAAGTAATCTGCTACTCCTTCTGACTCCTTCAGATTGTAGACTCTACTTCAACAACTTAGATCTAACACAAGGGAACGAACACTTAGAGTACTTGCTTCTGGAATGCGGATACTCACAATTGACCTCACTGAAAACTCAAGTATTTTGCTTTTGGAAGTGTATGACTCTCAAGTATTTTCGATGCTGAGTCTTCAATCTTGAGCCTTCTTTTATAGATGTGAATTAGGGTCTCTTCCAAGCTTAAATTCAAGTTGTATCTTGCTGGATTCTCTTGCAAAAATAACTTGGCCAATCGGGTTTCTCTTAAATAAAAAACATATCTTTTTAGCTCCAGATTTGCTTTCAAAAATAACTTTGGCCAATCCTGTCTTTAATTAATTCTGGATCAAATATTTCTTCCCGCCAAAAACTTCTGAACTCCCATACGACTTCAATTTATTTTTGTAACAAATCCTTTTAATACTTTGATCAAATTTAATCAAGTCTCTACTGATTATCATCATGATTAAATCTGGACCATTTGATCTTCTAATCTCGTCCACATCTAGACCATACAATCTGATCTGCTGTGATCCTCTGATCTCAGCCAACACTGGACCAAAATTTTTGATCTTCTTATCTAGACCACTCTGGACTTGCAATCTGATCTGCTGTGATCCTCTGATTTCGGCCAATACTGGACCACACGTTCTAATCTTCTAATCTCAGCCAACATTGGGACATGATGCTTAAAATTGGACCATTGATCTGAATATCTTCCTTCTGATCTGGACCAATTCTGGATTGGGTCTGGATTGAACTGAAATTAAATCTGGACTTATGATATTTTAGTTTGGATACTTACCTTTGATTCTGGATCAGGTCTGGATTAAATCTGGACATCATTTCTTCTTGTCTGGACTTAGTTTCATACTCTAAACCATTCTATCTTATGGTCTAGGCCAAATTTGGATTAAATCTCTAGTTCTGGACCAATTAATTTATGCTCTGATTATGTCTGGACTGATTATCATTTCACTGCCAAGCTATCTTCTTGTCAAAATAAATTATGGACAAAGTCTGACTTATGATACCTTCTGGTTTGGAACAAGTCTCCCTCTGGCAGGCTTCCTTCTGGTCTGGTCCAGGTCTCCTTCTGGACTATGCTTCCTTCTGATCTAGACTAGGAAAGATATCATCTGATGGTGTTTTGACATCCTGGTGTATCCTCTAGTGCCTTCAGGATGCATCCTCTGGTATCTTCTAGATGCATTATCTGGTATCTTCTGGAGGTGTATTATCTGGTATCTTCTAGAGGTGTATCCTCTGGTCTTATTTTATCCTCTGGTAATTCATCTTCTGCCTCTGGTGACTTCATCTTCTACCTCTGGTAACTTCATTTAATATAATAATTCTAAGTACAAAATAAGATTACATGGAGTGCTTTTGTAAACATCAAAATCCTAAGTACTTAGAACCAACTTGGTTCCAACATATTTGGCCTCTATCAAACTGATTTTTAAGTAAGAAATTGCTAAGTCTGTCATACCATGCCCTAGGTGCTTGTTTTTAACCATAAAAAGATTTTTTAAGTTTAAAAACATGGTTTCGAAAATCAGAACTTTCAAAACCTGGAGGCTATTTGACATAGACTTCCTCACTTATATAACCATTTAAGAAAGCACTTTTGACATCCATTTGATACAAAGTAATATCATGATTTGCAACCAAAGAGAGTAGGATAGGAATTGCTTCTAACCTGGCCACTGGAGCAAAAGTCTCAGTGTAATCAATGCCTTCTTGCTGACTGTATCCTTGTGCCACAAGCCTAGCTTTATTCCTGACTACTTCACCTTTTTCATTGAGTTTGTTCCTGAACACCCACTTGGTTCCAATGATATTTTTGTGTGGTCTGGACACCAGATCCCAAACATCATTCCTTTCAAACTCATTCAGCTCTTCTTGCATTGCAAGAATCCATCCTTCTTCTGTCAGTGCTTCATCAACAGTAGTTGGTTCAATGGTAGAAAGTACACCAAACAGACTTGTTTCTTTAAGTGATGATCTGGTTTTCAATGGTTCAGCTGCGCTTTCAATATTCAGTGTTTCTGGATGTGAAGACTTGTACTTCCACCCATTCTTTCCTTCTGACTTGTCTTCAGGTTCAGCATTATCTTCGAATTTGCTTTCATCCTTTTCTTTCTCTGGTTATGTTGTTTGATCTGCTCCTGCTTCCTATGCTTCTGGTAAACCTGAAATTTCCTCATCTTGCTTTGAATTTTCAGAGTCAAGCTGTTTGTCATCAAACTTAATGTGTATGGACTCCTCCACAATGTTAGTTTCTTTATTAAACACGCTATAAGCTTTTGATCTCTCATAGTAACCAATGAAGGTACACTTTTGAGATCTGGAACCAAATTTTGCAAGATTATCCTTAGTGTTTAACATATAACAAATGCAGCCAAACTGTTTGAAATAGGAAATATTAGGTTTCTTACCTTTCCATATTCATATGGAGTTTTGTTTAGAATAGACCTGATGTAAACTCTGTTCTGGATGTAGCATGCAGTGTTGACAGCTTCTGCCCATAGGTAGGTAGCAACATTCATGTCATTGAGCATGGTTCTGGCCATCTCCTGCAGTGACATGTTCTTTCTTTCAACAACTCCATTCTGTTGAGGTGTTCTGGGGGATGAGAAGTTGTGAGAGATACCATTCTCATCACAAAATTCTTCAAAGTACCTGTTCTCAAACTCACCTCCATGATCACTTCTAATAGTTATGATTTTAAAACCTTTTTCATTCATAACTTGCTTGCAGAAAGAAATAAATACCTTATGGGATTCATCTCTGTTTCTCAAAAACTTTACCCAAGTTCACCTTGAGTAATCATAAACTATGACAAACCATGCTTCTTACCACTAAGGGATGCAGTTTGAACACAACCAAACAGATTTAAATGAAGCAGTTCAGGAGGTTGTGAAGTAGAAATACAGTTTTTAGGTTTAAAAGAGCTTTTGGTTTGTTTACCTTTTTGACATGCTTCACACAGAATCTCAGATTTGGTACTTAGTTTGGGGAGACCTCTCACTAGCTGAAAATTACTTAACTCAAAAACCAGCCTAGGGTTTGCATGGCCTAACCTTTTGTGCCAAATCAGATTTTCCTCCCTAACAGATAAAAGACACTTAACTTTCTGCTTAACTAGACTAAACAGATCTATCTTATAGACATTATTCTTCCTAACACCAGTGAACAAAACAGATCCATCTTTTTGACTAACAGCCTTGCAGGTTTTCTGATTAAACACAACATCATACTTGCAGTCACTTAGCTGACTAATGCTTAACAGATTGTGATTCAGACCTTTAACTAATAAAACATTTTTAATAGATAAGGAAGAAGAACTGTTACCAACTGTTCCTGTACCAATTATCTGACCTTTCTGGTTTCCTCCAAAGGAAACCTTGCCTCTTTTCTTCAGAGTCAGCTTCTGGAACATTGATCTATCTCCAGTCATATGCTTGGAGCATCCACTGTCCAGATACCATGCTTTGTGTTGCATATCAGACCTTTCTTCTTCTGATACTTCACCGTCAGAGTCAGACTCAATGCCGTAATCAGATTATGTATGAGCCTTCAGAGCCAGTTCTGTTTTTGGCTTGTTCAGACTGGTTTAACTATTCCCTTGATTCCGCTTCGGCTAATACACTATGTTCCTC
Organism: Cicer cuneatum; assembly: GCA_037974295.1. Lineage (NCBI taxonomy): Eukaryota > Viridiplantae > Streptophyta > Magnoliopsida > Fabales > Fabaceae > Cicer > Cicer cuneatum. The sequence continues at coordinate 58,095,277 of JBBPBO010001985.1, read as the reverse complement.
TGGTGATTCTGGAACTTATGGTGATTCTGGTAATTCTGCTTCTTCCGGTAATACTGAAGCTGATGTGTGTGATTATGTTGTTTGTGGCTGAACCTATGATTCTGATACTGATACTGGTTCTGGTTCTGGTTCGGGTTCTGGTTCTGGTTCTGATTCTGATTCTGGTATGAATTGTACTGACCAGACCTTCTTTCATCAGACTCATTTTGCTTCTGTCTGGTGGAAACTGGAACATATGCCTTTTTCTGTTTGTGCATTGCCAGCATCCATTGACCAGACATCATGATTGGCGTTTCCTTCTGGTTGCTCAGAATATCTGCAACATAAACATTTTTGTTCTTTGGTACCCAAAACTAGTTGGGTCCAGGTTTGTTAGACTTAACAGGTCTCTTGTCTTTCCCAGATTTTATCATAGGACAAGACAATTTAGAATAACCCTTTTTAGCACAAATAATACACAGAACATTAGAATGAGCAGATTTAATTTCAGCAAAAAATTCAGTAAAACCTATTTCTCTCTTACCATTGTTACTGATTCCATAAATTATGGAAGCATACTTACTTCTTTCCATACCATTTGCAATAAAGTTTTGAAAAGCTTGTTCATGCATATCAGATTCACAAACAGTATTGGAAGTAGAGCGAATATTACTTTTGAGAGTTAGATTTTCAGAATTGAGTCTGGCAACTTCAGTTTTAAAATTAGTGTTTTCAGTTGAAAACTCAGCATTCTGATTCTTTAAAATTTGTACTTCTTTGGTTATAATTTTCTTTTCTTCCCTAAGAGTTTTCAGTTTAAAAGACATCTTGTTGTTGACATTTAGAAAGTCTTTAAGAGCAGTAATTAATTCAGATTTAGTAAGATCAGAGAATACCTCTGTTTTCATCTTCTGAATCAGTTCCACTGTAACACCCTGAGTTTAAAACACAGCGCGGGTGTATTTTTTTTTTTTAAATAATTAAAATGAGTTTTCCAAAATTAATATCAAGGGAATTAAAATAAAATCAGTTCATTTCAAAAGTTATCACCCAATCAGTGTCAGAGTGCATAATAATACAGCGGAAAAAGTAATACATTAATTCCCAAAATAAAATTACATTTCCCAAAACTCAAGACCCTATACAAAAGTCTAGACTGATCATGCACTAAGCTACAGTAGCACGGTCTCCACCGTATCCTCTATAAGTCTCGTCTTCAGCCAACCGTCCGTCCCTCTGCGTTGTCCACGTAGACTCCGTATGTAAAGATCAGGGGAAACTAACGACGTTTCCGTCGTTAGTGTATCCGTCAGTAGGACGGGTTCGGGTAACATCTGAGGGCAAAGCCCAAAGTCCACAATATAATAGCAAGGGTCACCGACCGAAATTAACAAATATTCACATAGCATATATTGCACAGCAACAATTATAATCATGGTATAACATATGATGATGAGGAAAATAATAAAGCTCATTTGAAATTTAATGACATATATGCCTTTTCAAAAACAGCAATCAATCATTATGAAATATGTGGTAAGTACAAACAACATCTCAGCAAAACACAATCATTAAATCAGAATTTCATATTCTGGACAGTACTCACACACATTCAATTTTCCACTCATTCATCATATAATCAAACGTGACCCACAGGTCAATACCTCAATGCAATATGTATATGCTCATGTATACAGTTTCTTGGAATCACCAAGGTGCAGTCGCTCAACAGACCAACACATTATGTTTGACTTTAATGGCCCTCAAGACCAAGGTGCAATCGCTCAACAGATCAGCACCCAGTGCAGACGCTAAACAGTCCAACACTCGTGCAGTCGCTCAACAGACCAACACGTTTGACATATACCAAGGTACAATTGCTTAACAGATCAGTACCTAGTGCAGACGCTCAACAGTTCAGCACTCGTGCAATCGCTCAATATATCAGCACGTGGCTGCGCATTTCCGGGTACAGACGCTCAACAGTCCAGTACCAGTGCAGACGCTCAACAGTCCAACACTTATATACCAAAGTACAATCGCTCAACAAATTAGTACCTAGTGCAGACGCTCAACAGTCCAGCATTCGTGCAATCGCTCAACAGATCAGCACGTGGTTGCGCATTACTCTGTGGCCCATCGCGGTACCACTTGACTATGCAATGCATGAATATGTAGTGTTTCACTTCTCTAGAAACAGAATGCAAAAATAGAAAATTCATGCTTCTCATCATGTTTAAAATATTTCAGCATAGTCAGAATTAACATCATCACAATCATGATTAAACAATCCATTAATCATTAACACTTTGAAAGGTTTTCCCAGACTCTTAAAAATTCAATCACAGAGTTTAAAACTGAGGATTTCTGGAATTTTACGAATCTGTATTCGAATACAGCCCCTCTGTATTCGAATACAGAAGCTAAAAACAGTGCAGAATGACACTCTGTATTCGAATACAGCCCTCTGGTATTCGAATACAGAGGCTATCTCAGTGCACAAAACACCTCTTTCATTTCATCAGTAAAGTCTTAAAAACTTTATCACCACTATTTCAAAATATCACCAACAGTTCCATTTTAATTCACCACAACAATCCCAACATTCCCAAAACACTCAGGGTTTACAAACACTCTTGAAAACTTGGAATTTCTGGAAACTCGAATTTGTATTCGAATACAGACCCCTTGTATTCGAATACAGAAACATGAAACTGTAATTTTAACATTCTGTATTCGAATACAGCATGCCTGTAGTCGAATACAGAAGACAAAACCTTGAAAATTCAATCTTTTCTCCCAGTTCCTTAAAGGTTTTCAATACTTCATCCTCTCCTCTTCAAAATATTTCAAAACCTCCTTTTAAAATTACTTTAACCCTTCTCCAAGTTTCCCAACACTTTAAAATGCATATCTCAATGTTTAAAACTTAATTTTCTGAAAAACACGAATCTGTATTCGCATACAGCTTCCTTGTATTCGAATACATAAGCTAAAAACAGTGCTTCTGGAAAAACACGAATCTGTATTCGAATACAGATTCCTTGTATTCGAATACATAAACTGAAACTAGTGAAGAAACAGCATTCTGTATTCGAATACAGCATGCCTGTAGTCGAATACAGTGTTAAAATTTCACTTCTGTAGTCGAATACGACATGATCGTAGTCGAATACAGATGCGAATACAAAAGCAAAAATCCTTCCTTTGTATTCGAATACAGGGGCTCGTATTCGAATACAAGTTTGAAAACTTTAAGTAAAACAGAAACCTGGAAGGTTGTATTCGAATACACACATGTCGTAGTCGAATACACCTTCGAAAACCAGTAATTTTTCAACCCTTTTCAAACTGTTTTCTTTTAAAAACAAACAACCAACCTCAAAACAGATTCAACACTTTTTCCAGACAATACTTTCCTCATTAAAAATCCCTTTTCTTTTTAAAACATCAACATCACCAGAATCATTTACACAGAAACAGAAACAGAATGGTCAATCATCATAAACATCCAGATTTTCAAACCATCAGAACAACACATATCATTTCAGCTTTCTCAATATCAAAATAACATGCAAGCATTTCAGCTTTCATACACATCAGAATAACATGCAAGCATTTCAGCTTTCACACACATCAGAATAACATGCAAGCATTTTAGCTTTCACACATATCAGAATAACATGCAAGCATTTTAGCTTTCACACACATCAGAATAACATGCAAGCATTTCAGATTTCACACACATCAGAATAACATGCAACATCACAGAGCAACAGAACACAGCAGAATGCATTTTTGCATTCCAAAGCCATTTTCAAAACAGTTTTACGAACATGCATTTTTTAAATCATGTTTGAAATAACATTCAAGACATTTTCCACTCTCCCACATAAACAGCACAACCTCAGTGCATTCAGCTCAAAACAGAAATCATCACAGAGCTTTTAAAACGTCAAAAATGCATTTTTTTTCATTTCTTTCAAGCATAGGCAAACCAGTTTCAAAATAGTCATGAAAACACTAGTAATGCCATAAAAATTATACACTTACAGCCCTAATGCAACTAGAAAGTTGGAAGGTGCCCTTACCCTTGTAGCGTGTTCTGCTTCTGCTAAAGTGTATGCGTCCAGAAACGGCGAAACTGCAACTAGTGTTTGCTGCTGCGAAATTGGGTTCTTTAGCTTCACAATGGTATGGGAAATAACTTTTATACTGGGGTTTTGGTGTTTCAGTGTTTGGATGTTCCAGTAATGATACTTTGAAGAGTTCCCTCTCTTTTTCTTTTATAACCGTGACTGGAAATGGGAAGGCAGAAAACAGAGACAAAATGGGAGGGAAAAATGGGTTACTATTACATGCAGTATGGGCAGTGAGGAAGGAGGGATGGTGTTCTGATTTCACCATCATGCTCACCCTATTTATAGGCTTTTGGTGGTGCAACCTCACCCCAAAATAATATTAAATTAAGGCTGGGTTCTTCAGCATTTAATTACCTTGTAATTAGCCACTAATCCTCAATTAATTGTCCAATTAATTTAATTACTCATAATTAAATTAATTTAATCTTCACCCAATAATTTTTATTTCATCATCCAAAATAAATATTTATATATATATATATTCACTCAAACATACATATATTAAATATTTTACAATTATCCCCAAAAATACAATTAAAATTAATTCCATAATTTTAATTAAAAATTAAGCGTCTTACATCCACAGTCTGTGCTGGATCCAGAACTTGAGTTGGTATGTGCCATCAGAGCTAATACTGTTTCCTCTGATGTGTTTCCAGGCTTGCCGGAATGAATGATTTGTCCATTCTTCTTACCTTCTGCTTTTCGTCTAGAGCTAGTACATTTATGGAGTCCAGAGGCAAACTTGATGTGAGCCATCATAGCTGTTTCTGCCTCTTCATCATCAGATGATTCCTCTTCTGAGTCCGATGCATCCCATGCTGTCATCAGACCCTTCTTCTTGAATCTGGAACCTTTCTTATGATGCTTTCCTTTCTCCATGTGTTAGACATTCTGACTTGATATGTCCAGGTTCATTGCATCCATAGCAGATGATGCTTTTCTTTTCAGCTTCTTCTTTTCCTCTGTTGGAGTATTTGCCATTTTTCCTGGGAGCTTTGTTCTTTCTGTTTTGCCACATCTTTGCAATATACGTGGTTATGTAAGCAAGATCATCATCTTCACAATCATTATTCTCTGATTCTGATACAACCTTTGCAGCTTTCTTCTGTTTTGACTTAAGGGCTAAAGTCTTCTTCTTCTTTGGTTCATCTGCATCCAGCTCTATTTCATGAGACCTGAGGGAGCTGATCAGATCTTCAAGCCTCAAGGTATTCAGATCTCTGGCTTCCTGTACTGCAGTAACCTTTGGTCTCCATTTGGCTGGTAAGCTTTTGATGATCTTCTTTACATGATCTGCAATGGTGTAGCTTTTCTTTAATACTTTTAAACCTGATACCAGAATCTGGAATCTGCAGAACATTGCATCAATGTTTTCATCCTCTTCCATCTTAAATAGCTCATACTGTTTGACCAGTATGTTTGCTTGTGCCTCTTGAACCTGTTGACTTCCTTCATAGGTCAGAACCAGACTGTCATAGATGCTTTTTAATGTTTCCTTGTTGGTGTATCTGTCAAATTCTTTAAATGTGATAGCATTGATTATGATGGTTTTGGACTTGTGATACAGCTTGTATAACTTCCTCTGGTTGGGATTCATATCTACTACATCCAGTTCTTGACCAGTTTCATCTCCTGGTATAATGGGTGCAGTGTAGCCTTTAACTACCAAGGTCCAAAGATCAGGATCTTGGGAGATGAAGAAGCTTCTCATTCTTTCCTTTCAGTGTTCAATGTGATCTCCATCAAACAGTGGTGGCCTGTTGATGTTGCCTCCAAATTCTTCTTTGGATTCTGACATGTTGAACCCCCTTGGACCTTTCCTTAAACACTGTTAAGTGCTCAGCCTTGAGACCGAGCTCTTATGCCAATTGAAGGTGCAAACACCAGAAGGGGGTTGAATTGTGTTTGTAATACTTGAATTCTTTTTCTGTTTTTGATGATTATTTAAAATCTGATATATAACGCAACTAGAATTAGCAACGGATAAAGTAAAATAATCAACACAAAGATTTATCTTGGTTGACCTTGAAGGATTTTTCCACTAATTCAAAACCTCTGAATTACAACAGCACTACTAACCCTCCAAGTCAGTCTTCCCAAACAGTCTAACAATCCTAGACTTTTGAGGAACACAGCACCTTGACTTCACAAGTCAAGTCTTCTCCTACCAATTTGACAACCCCAGATTGCAGAAGGGATTTCAACACCTTGAATCTAATTACTAAGTCACCTGCTACTTCTTATGACTCTTTAGATTGTAGATTCTACTTCAACAATATAGATCTGACACAAGGGAACGAAAAACAAGAGTACTTGCTTCTGGAAAGCTGATACTCATAATTAACCTCACTGAAAACTCGAGTGTTTGCCTCTGGAAGTTTATGAATCTTTTACTGATTTTCAATGACAAAATCTTCTGCCTTGAGCCTCCTTTTATAGATGAAAATTAGGGTTTCTTCCATGATCAAATTCGAGCTGTATGTGTCCAGATTCTCTTGCAAAAATAACTTGGCCAATCGGGTTTGAGCTTTATGCTTGATCCGAACCTTTTTGCTTCAGATTTGTTCTGAAAATAACTTTGGCCAATCCTGTTCTTATTTAATTCTGGACCGTATCTTTCTTCCCTCCAATTGCTTTTAAATTCCCTCCAAGACATCAATTTATTTTTGCATCAAATCCCCTTAATACTTTGATCAAATTTCTATCAAAATTTCATCAAGTCTTTTTCGAATTTTAATCAAGTCTTCATTAATTTTTATCATGATTAAAATTTGGACCGTATGATCCTCTGATCTTGACCAACCTTGGACTATGTAATCCGATCTGCGCCAATTGTATCATCCTCTGATCACGGCCAACAATGGATCATGATACTTTAATCTGGACCATTGATCTTTTAATCTGAACATTTACCCTCTAATCTGGATTAAATCTGAATCAAGTCGGAACTAAGTCTGGATTAAATGTGGACTAAGTCTTATGTTCTAGACAATCAAATCTTCTGATCTGGACTGAGTTTTATGTTCTGGACCATGCTATCTTCTGGTCTATATTAAGTCTGGACCAAGTCTGACTTATGTTTCCTTCTGGTCTGGACCAAGTCTCCCTATGACAAGCTTCCATCTGGTCTAGACCAGGTCTCCTTCTGGACTTTCCTTCCTTCTGATCTTGACCAAGAAAGATATCCTCTGATGATGTTATTTGTCCTTTGATGTTTTGCCTTTGATGACATCCTCTGATATCTTCTGGAGGTGTATCCTCTTGTGTCATTCTATGATTTTATCCTCTGGTGTCCTCATCTTCTGCTTCTGATTTTATCTTCTGGTGACGTCATCTTCTGGTGGCATTTTTCATTATTATTTTAAGTCAAAAATAAGATTACATAAAAGTATTTTTTGTAAACATCAAAATTCTAAGTTGAGAACCAACTTGGTTCCAACAAAAGAAACAAGGATTGATATTGGTGTATAAAAATTTGAACTATTTGATATGAATGAAGTTGAAACTATTGATGAAATGTATTTAAGATTCAAAACCAAAGTAAATGAAATGCGCTTCCTTGTTCCTCAACTGTTTAATCTTCCTGTCTTCAATCCTTACAGGCAATACTTCAAAAGACAGGTTGTCCCTCAGCTGAATTGTATCTGGCTCGATCACATGTGACGGGTCTGCAATGTATTTCCTTAGCTGCGACACATGAAATACGTCATGAATATTGGACAGTATTGGAGGTAAAGCAATCTGATAGGCCAATGGTCCAATACGCGCAGTAATCTGGTATGGTCCAATAAATTTCGGAGTCAACTTTCTTGACTTAATAGCTCTGCCAACACCAATTGTAGGCGTGACCCTTAGAAGTACATGATCACCCTGCTCAAATTCCAAAGGTCTGCGACGCTTGTCCGCATAACTCTTCTGACGATCTTGCGAAATCTTCATTTTCTCTTGTATCCTCTTGATTTTCTCTATAGTTTGCTCCACCATTTCAGGTCCAACAATCATACTTTCTCCGTCCTTATACCAACATAAGGGCGTCTGACACTTGCGTCCATACAAAGCCTCATAGAGTGCCATTCCAATACTTGCGTGAAAACTGTTGTTGTAAGTGAATTCAATCAATGGCAGCACTTCATCCCAGTTTCCTCTGTCATCCAACACGCATGCTCTCAATAGATCTTCCAAGGACTGATTTGTTCTCTCAGTTTGTCCGTCTGTTTGTGGATGGTAGGCTGAACTCAATTTCAGTTTTGTCCCCAAAGCTTCATGCAACGCTCCCCAAAAATGAGATGTGAACTTTGGGTCACGGTCCGATACTATACTTGATGGAACGCCGTGTAACCTCACAATCTCAGCGATGTAGATCTCTGTCAGCTTATCTACTTTATAAGTGGTCCTTACCGGTAGGAAATGTGCAGACTTCGTCAATCGATCTACTATTACCCGAATAGAATCATTCTTTTTCCTTGTCTTGGGCATTCCTGTTATGAAGTCCATGGAAATGTTGTCCCACTTCCATTCCGGTATGTCCAAAGGTTGCAGCATTCCAGCAGGTCGTTGATGTTCCACTTTCGCTTTCTGACAAGTCAAACAGGCTGATACGTACTCTGCTACGTCCTTCTTCATTCCTGGCCACCAGAAATTTTGCCTTAAATCCTGGTACATTTTGGTCACTCCAGGATGAATACTTAACTTACTCTTATGAGCCTCTTCCAAAATTGCTCTTCTCATCTCTGCAACTTCCGGTACACAAACCCTTCCGTTACATCTCAGAATATCATCTGTTCCGATGCTGAATTCAGTGGTCTGTCCTTACACTATCAGATTCCTCTTTTCTTGGATCAATGCGTCATCTTGCAAGTTTGCAATCTCCTCCAGTAATTCACTTGAAATTGTTATCATTCCACACTTTATCATTCCTGGTGCAAACTTTACGTCCAAATGTAGATCTCTAAATGCTTCCCACAACTCCTGTTGTTTGGCCATTATCATTGAAGATACTGACACGCTCTTCCGACTCAATGCGTCAGCCACCACATTGGCTTTTCCAGGGTGGTACTGCAATGAAAAGTCAAAATCCTTGAGTCTCCATCCATCTTCTCTGACGCATGTTCAATTCCTTCTAATCGAACAGATACTTCAAGCTTTTATGGTCGCTGAACACCGTGAATGTGCAAACATATAAGTAGTGTCTCCAAATCTTTAATGCAAACACTACTACAGCAAGCTCTAAATCATGAGTGGGGTAGTTCCGTTCATGAGTTTTCAACTGTCTTGAGGCATATGCTACAGCTTTCTTGTGTTGCATCAAAACACATCCCAAACCTTGGTGAGATGCATCACAGTAAACTTCATATGGTTCCTCTGGCTGTGGCAATACCAACACTGGTGAGGTTGTCAACTTTTCCTTTAGCAACTGAAAACTCTCCTCACACTTCTCCGTCCATGCAAACGGCTGATTCTTCCTGGTGAGTTGTGTCAGAGGAGCTACAATCTTAGCAAATCCTTCAATAAATCTCCTGTAGTATCCTACTAGTCCAACAAAACTCCTTATGTCCGTGATAGTCTGGGGCTGTTTCCAGGCAAGAATTGTCTCAATCTTTGCCGGATCGACAGCGATTCCTTCTCTCGTTATCACATGTCCCAAGAAATTCACTTCCTTTAGCCAAAATTTGCACTTCGACAAATTGGCATACAGCTGCTTTTCGCATAAGACTTCAAGAACTTGGCGTAAGTGCTCTTCATGTTCTTCTTCATCATTTGAATAAATCAAAATGTCATCGATGAATACCACCACGAATTTATCCAAAAACGGGCTGAATATCCTATTCATATAATCCATAAATATTGCAGGTGCATTCGTAACTCCAAAAGGCATAACGAGATATTCATAGTGTCCGTAACGAGTCCTGAAAGTAGTCTTTTGAATATCTCCTTCTCTTACTCGAATCTGATGGTATCCCGACTTCAAATCAATCTTTGAAAACACTGCTGCTCCCCTCAATTGGTCCATTAAATCATTGATGCGTGGTAATGGATAACGATTCTTGATAGTCACCTTGTTAAGTTGCCGATAATCCACACATAAACGTGAACTTCCATCCTTCTTCTTAACCAACAACATCGGAGCTCCCCAGGGCGACACACTTGGTCTGATAAATCCTTTCTCCAATAATCCTTCAATCTGACCTTTAAGCTCTCTTAATTCCAATGGTGACATCCGGTACAGCGCAATGGAAATAGGTCCAGTTCCAGGGTGTAAATCAATGAAGAATTCCACCTCTCTTATTAGGGATAATCCTGGAATTTCCGTCGGAAATACGTCTGGATATTCTTTGACTAACATCACATCTTCTATGTTCACATCTATCTTGGTCTCCATGTTAGCCAATGATAAAAATTCCTGAGTTCCTTCTCTCAGTGATACTCCGAGTTGGTTAGTAGCCAAATACCGACTCCAGGTTCGGGGAAAAGAACCAATTTTCGAGCGCAATCCAAAACTACGTAATTATAGGTCATCCAATCCATACCGAGAATGATCTCGAGTGATTGTAGGGGTAAACAGATTAGATTGACCAAGAAATCTCTATTCTGTATCGTTACGGTACAGTGTAAACATGCAGAGTTTACAGTCAAAGTCTTAGCAGGTGTAGAAACAACCAAATCAAAAGGCAAAGCAGACACAGACAACTTCAAACGATGCACACAATCCATAGCAATGAAAGAATGGGTTGCCCCCGAATCAAAAAGTGCAGTTAATGTGTTACCTGCGATCTCACAATCTTGCTGGATTAAATTTTGAGCTTGTCTTCCACCTTCAGCACCCATTTGGTAAACGCGGCATCTAGCAGTGGGACGAGTAGCCCTAGTCGCGTTCACAGTTGGCTCCACCTTCGGCACCCGACAATCCCTCGCCACGTGTCCTGGCTTGTGGCAGTTGAAGCACAACAAATCCTTCACAGTACAAGCAGTTGCAATATGTCCTTCCTTCCCACAACGATAACACCGGACTCCTTGTCCTATTTGCCATCCAAAGCTCTAGTTTCCCGGCCATTCTGGCCTCTCTTGCTGTTTGGTGGCCGGTTATACGGTTTGGCAACTTGCTTCCCTTTATTGTTCTGGCTATGTACCCGACTAGGCCCTCCAGAGTTAAAGTTCCCTCCTCTGTTGGCCCTCCGGTTCTTCATCTCTTCCACCTCTCTACACTTCTCTACTAGCACTTGGAAATGTTGTATTCCCAAGGGTAGGACTGAATCATGGATTTCGTACTTCAATCCATTCTGAAAGCGATGACACATGAACTGTTCATCGACTTCTTCTCGGAAGAATCTGAAATGTCTGGACAGCGACTCAAACTTAGTTGCGTACTCTCCTACTGTCATATTCCCCTGGTACAATTTCAGAAAGTCATCCCCCAACTTGGTCCTAGTGCTCATTGGGAAGTACTTGTCTAGAAACTTCTTTTTGAATGACTCCCAGGTCACTTCCTCTTGAGCTGACCCCATCAGCAATCTCGTACTCCTCCACCAATACTCTGCATCCCCTATCAGCAGGTATGTGGCATAGTTGACTTTCACCTCCGCCCGACAGTTAATCATCTCAAAGATCTTATCCATCTCTTGGATCCATTGGTCCGCTCTCTCTGGACCTTCATCACCTTTGAACTTGGGAGGATGATGGCGACGAAAATCCTCTAGTCCTCTAAATTCAGCAGCGCGAATCTCTCTTTCTCTCTTTTCCTGATCGCACTGAGTCTTGGCAGCCGTCTGTGCAGCAACAGACGCAGCCATGTTGTTCATTGCTTCAGCCATCCGATCTTCCCGGCTGACATTGGCTCTCGTGGTGTCATCTCTTCGTGGAGGCATTGTTTCCCTACAAAACCATCATCACTTCAGTCACACCACAACTTACTCAAGACTTGACACTTTAACTACTTGCTTTTATGCATGATCAGCTAATAACTCAAAACAAATACTTTAAATCAGAGCTTTATCCCAAAACTTTAACCAAATGCTCTGATACCACAATTGTAACACCCCGAGTTTAAAACACAGCGCGGGTGTATTTTTTTTTTTAAATAATTAAAATGAGTTATCCAAAATTAATATCAAGGGAATTAAAATAAAATCAGTTCATTTCAAAAGTTATCACCCAATCAGTGTAAGAGTGCAGAATAATACAGCAGAAAAAGTAATACATTAATTCCCAAAATAAAATTACATTTCCCAAAACTCAAGACCCTATACAAAAGTCTAGACTAATCATGCACTAAGCTACAGTAGCACGGTCTCCACCGTATCCCCTATAAGTCTCGTCTTCAGCCAACCGTCTGTCCCTCTGCGTTGTCCACGTAGACTCCGTACGTAAAGATCAGGGGAAACTAACGACGTTTCCGTCGTTAGTGTATCCGTTGGTAGGACGAGTTCGAGTAACATCTGAGGGCAAAGCCCAAAGTCCACAATATAATAGCAAGGGTCACCGACCGAAATTAACAAATATTCACATAGCATATATTGCACATTATAATCATGGTATAACATATGATGATGAGGAAAATAATAATGCTCATTTGAAATTTAATGACATATATGCCTTTTCAAAAACAGCAACCAATCATTATGAAATATGTGGTAAGTACAAACAACATCTCACCAAAACACAATCATTAAATCAGAATGTCAGATTCTGGACAGTACTCACACACATTCAATTTTCCACTCATTCATCATATAATCAAACGTGACCCACCGGTCAATACCTCAATGCAATATGTATATGCTCATGTATACAGTTTCTTGGAATCACCAAGGTGCAGTCGCTCAACAGACCAGCACATTACGTTTGACTTTAACGGCCCTCAAGACCAAGGTGCAATCGCTCAACAGATCAGCACCCAGTGCAGACGCTCAACAGTCCAGCACTCGTGCAGTCGCTCAACAGACCAGCACGTTTGACATATACCAAGGTACAATCGCTCAACAGATCAGTACCTAGTGCAGACACTCAACAGTCCAGCACTCGTGCAATCGCTCAACAGATCAGCACGTGGCTGCGCATTTCAGGGTACAGACGCTCAACAGTCCAGTACCAGTGCAGACGCTCAACAGTCCAGCACTTATATACCAAAGTACAATCGCTCAACAGATCAGTACCTAGTGCAGATGCTCAACAGTCCAGCACTCGTGCAATCGCTCAACAGATCAGCACGTGGTTGCGCATTACTCTGTGGCCCATCGCGGGTACCACTTGACTATGCAATGCATGAATATGCAGTGTTTCACTTCTCTAGAAACAGAATGCAAAAACAGAAAATTCATGCTTCTCATCATGGAAGTTTATGACTCTTTTATTGATTAATTAACCTCACTGAAAACTCGAGTGTTTGCCTCTGGAAGTTTATGACTCTTTTACTGATTTTCGATGACAAAATCTTCTGCCTTGAGCCTCCTTTTATAGATGAAAATTAGGGTTTCTTCTATGATCAAATTCGAGTTGTATGTGTCCAGATTCTCTTGCAAAAATAACTTGACAGTGTAGACGCTCAATAGTCCAGCACTTATATACCAAAGTACAATCGCTCAACAGATCAGTACCTAGTGCAGATGCTCAACAGTCCAGCACTCGTGCAATCGCTCAACAGATCAGCACGTGGTTGCGCATTCCTCTGTGGCCCATCGCGGGTACCACTTGACTATGCAATGCATGAATATGCAGTGTTTCACTTCTCTAGAAACAGAATGCAAAAACAGAAAATTCATGCTTCTCATCATGGAAGTTTATGACTCTTTTACTGATTAATTAACCTCACTGAAAACTCGAGTGTTTGCCTCTGGAAGTTTATGACTCTTTTACTGATTTTCGATGACAAAATCTTCTGCCTTGAGCCTCCTTTTATAGATGAAAATTAGGGTTTCTTCTATGATCAAATTCGAGCTGTATGTGTCCAGATTCTCTTGCAAAAATAACTTGGCCAATCGGGTTTGAGCTTTATGCTTGATCCGAACCTTTTTGCTTCAGATTTGTTCTGAAAATAACTTTGGTCAATCCTGTTCTTATTTAATTCTGGACCGTATCTTTCTTCCCTCCAATTGCTTTTAAATTCTCTCCAAGACTTCAATTTATTTTTGCATCAAATCCCCTAAATACTTTGATCAAATTTCTATCAAAATTTCATCAAGTCTTTTTCGAATTTTAATCAAGTCTTCATTAATTTTTATCATGATTAAAATTTGGACCGTATGATCCTCTGATCTTGACCAACCCTGGACTATGTAATCCGATCTGCGCCAATTGTATCATCCTCTGATCACGGCCAACAATGGATCATGATACTTTAATCTGGACCATTGATCTTTTAATCTGAACATTTACCCTCTAATCTAGATTAAATCTGAATCAAGTCGGAACTAAGTCTGGATTAAATGTGGACTAAGTCTTATGTTCTAGACAATCAAATCTTCTGATCTGGACTGAGTTTTATGTTCTGGACCATGCTATCTTCTGGTCTATATTAAGTCTGGACCAAGTCTGACTTATGTTTCCTTCTGGTCTGGACCAAGTCTCCCTATGACAAGCTTCCATCTGGTCTAGACTAGGTCACCTTCTGGACTTTGCTTCCTTCTGATCTTGACCAAGAAAGATATCCTCTGATGATGTTAGTTGTCCTTTGATGTTTTGCCTTTGATGACATCCTCTGATATCTTCTGGAGGTGTATCCTCTGGTGTCATTCTCTGATTTTATCCTCTGGTGTCCTCATCTTCTGCTTCTGATTTTATCTTCTGGTGACGTCATCTTCTGGTGGCATTTTTCATTATTATTTTAAGTCAAAAATAAGATTACATAAAAGTATTTTTTGTAAATATCAAAATTCTAAGTAGAGAACCAACTTGGTTCCAACAAAAGAAACAAGGATTGATATTGGTGTATAAAAATTTGAACTATTTGATATGAATGAAGTTGAAACTATTGATGAAATGTATTTAAGATTCAAAACCAAAGTAAATGAAATGCGCTCCCTTGCAAAGGCATACTCAGCCAAAGACAGGGTAAGAAAGGTTTTGAGACGTCTACTCATCATATGGAGACCACTGGGCACAACCATAAGTCAAGCCAAAAATCTTGAGATACAAAAATTAGAAGAACTGATTGGAACTTTAAGAGCACATGAAGTACTGCTTCTAGATGAGAAACCAACAAAAAAATGCAATATAATAGCCTTAAAAGCGTCACAAAACCTTCAAGAAAGCTCATCCTCACAACAGGATGAAAAAGAAGATATAGAGGAAATAGAAATTGGCAAAGAAGAAGCTGATGAAAAGGAAGTTCTTCTCACAAGAAAATTTCAAAGAATGATGAGAAAAAGATATCAGATCAAAAGAAGTTTTCCAAGCAAAAGGGAAAACTCTAAAACTAAAATAGATAAAAGCCAAACCACATGTTATAGATGCAACATATTAGGATATTATAAAACTGAGTATCCTTTGAACAAAAATGCACCAAACAGATTTCCATTCAAGAAAAAATCCATGATAGTCATTTGGGATGATTCTAAAGAATGAGACATAGAAGATAATTAAAAGGCCAACATATTCCTAATGGGAAACTCAGAAAATGATGAGGTAACCATCTATGAACTTTGTCCTTTATGTGAACAAATGGACATAAGAATTTGATAATCTTTTAAGTGATTTAAACTTTCTTGCTAAAAAATGTGGTTCATTAAAAGAACAAGTTTGTAAAGAAAAAGAGAAAGCCCAAGCTATGAATGATGAACTCATGAAAGTCATTCAAAGCCTGCAAGATTCTCATTTCAAAATATCTGAAAAACAAAATTAAACAACTGAAAACAAGTGTTAAGAATGTTCTACAACCCATGAGGAGAATGTTTTTCTCAAAACAGAAGTTGAGACTCTTAAAAATGATTTGTCGAACTTTTTAAGATCCAGTAAAACTTTCCAAAAAAATTATGGGATTTCAAGTAGGAATTTTTTTTTAAAGCTGGACTTGGTTTTGACAAATCTCAAAAGCAAAAACTCTATGAAAACTTTTTTGTACCAGAAAGAAAAGAAGATATATGCAAAACAAAATGTTCTTACTATAATAAAATTGGACACCTTGATTCCACATGTTTTTACAAAAACAAAGGATGAAAAATTCAAAGCAAAATGATTTCCTAAAAAGGAAAAACGTTCTGGTCTCATATCAAAATTTTCTCCAAAAACAATAAGAAAGTGTTCCTATTGTTCAAAGATTGGTCATGTTGAACCAAACTACTACCTTAAGAAAAAACTAACACTTAAGGACCCAAGATCAAATGGGTACCTAAGAACTTATTAAAATCTAATGCAGGTTGGTTTTCAAAATATCAAGAAAAAACCATGGTACTTGGACAGTGGTTGCTCTAAACATATGACAGGAGATAAATAATGTTTTCTCTCTTTTGTCAAGAAGGATGGAGGATCTGTAACCTTTGGAACTTATGATCAAGAAAATATCAAAGGAAAATATATTATAGGTAAAGAAAACTTTGCAAAAATAGTTTATGTTGAACGTTTAAAACATAATCTTCTAAGCATGAGTCAATTGTGTGATAGTGGCATTGAAGTTATTTTTAAACCAAACATATGTGAAATCAACTAAGCATATTCTGAAGAAAAAAAATTCTTTTTTGGGTTGATTAGGAAAAATATGTATATATTTAGAAAAATTACTCAGTGAATCATGTTTTATGACCATAAACAAAGATAAGTGGATATGGCACAAACAAACTGGTCATGTCAGCATGAAAATAATTTCAAAATTATCCAAACTTTAATTTAATAGAGGCCTACCAAAGACTAGTTTTGACAAAGATAAAATATGTGAAGCATGTGCTAAAGGAAAATAAGTCAAGAGTAGTTTCTATTCAAGAGACTTTGTTTCAACTCAAAAATATCTTGAACTACTTCACATCGATCACTTTGGTCCTATCAAACAACAAGTCTAGGAGTAATGAGATATGGTTTTGTAATTCTTAATGATTTTCAAACTTCACATGGATGCTATTCTTAAAAACAAAAGATGACTCCTTTGAGGCATTTCAAATCTTTTGTAAAAAGGTCCAAAGTAAAAAAGGCTCTAACATTATCTCTGTAAAAAGTGATCATGGAGGAGAATTCATAAATCCATTCTTTAAAAACCTTTTTGATGAAAATGATGTTTCTCACAATCTTTCTTGTGCAAAGAACTCCCAAACAAAATAGAGTTGTTGAAAGAAAGAATAGAACTTTAAAAGAAATTGCTAGAATTATCTTTGCATAATCAAACGTTGAGAAATATTTTTGGATTGAAGTAATCAACACTTCTTGTTACATTTTAAATCGTGTCTCAATAAGAAAAATTCTCAACAAAACACCTTATAATTATGGAAAAATAGAAAGCCAAATATCTTAAACTTTCATGTCTTCAGTTGCTACTGCTATATATCCTAAATAACAAAGAAAATCTAGAAAAGTTTGATGCAAAATCAGACAAAGTCATCTTTTTAGGATACTCCACTGATTCCAAAGGTTATAGAATATATAATCTAAGAACAAAAATAGTGGATGTCACTATGCATTAATTATTTGATGAATTTGAAGATCAAGATGTACAAAAGATAGATGATAAAGAAAAAGAATAATCTCAACAACAACAGTAGCAGATCGTTCCTCAAAAACAAAAGATTGGTAATCAACCTCCATCTCAAAATCCTCCACGGAGCTGGAAAGTTATAGGAGATCATCCACAAGATCAAATCATTGGAAACACATCTGATGGCATTAGAACAAGAATGGCTTTCAAAGAAAACAACAACAATAACATGTCAATGATCTCTCAAATGGAACAAAAATCAACCAAAGAAGCCATAGTTGATAACTCATGGTTTGAAGCAATGCAAGAATAACTTCTCCAATTTGAGAAAAACCAAGTCTAGACTCTTGTTCCAAATCGTCAAACTCAAACAGTTATTGGCACAAGATGAGTGTTAAGAAAAAAAACTAGATGAAGATGGGAAAGTAATAAGAAATAAAGCAAGACTTGTAACTCAAGGCTATAATCAACAAAAAGGTATTGATTATGATGAAACATTTGCTTTATTTGCATGGTTAGAAGCAATAAGAGTCCTTCTTGCAAATGCATTCCATAAGCTTCTTAAACTTTTTCAAATGGATGTTAAAAGTGCTTTCTTAAATGGTATTCTAAATGAACAAGTATCTATTCATGAACCTCCTAGTTTCGAAGATAAAAAGAAACCAAACCAAGTCTTTAAACTTACTAAAGCTCTATACAGACTGAAACAAGCCCCTAGAGCCTAGTATGAAAAACTAAGTTCATCTTTAATCAAAAATGGTTTCTCTATAGACAAGATTGATTTTGCACTTTTTAGAAAAATTGATAACACCGGTTTATTAATAATTCAAGTGTTTGTTGACGATAGTATCTTTGGTTCAAAAAATGATAAAATGTGCGAAGAAATTTCAAATCTCATGCAAAGTGAATTTGAAATGAGCATGATGGGAGAATTGAGATTTTTTCTTGGCTTGCAAATCAAACAATATGAAAATGGAAGTTTTATCTATCAAGAAAAATATATCAAAGATCTTCTAAAAAAAATACAAAATGAATGAAGCCAAGATAATAAATACTCTCATGCATCCATCTTCAAATTTATACAAAGAAGCACAAGGAAACCCTATTTGTGAAAAAGAATATAGAGGAATGATAGGTTCATTATTACACCTAATTGCAAGCAAATTGGATATTGTTTTTGCAGTAGGATTATGTGCTAGATTTCAATCTCTACCTAAAGAATCTCATATATCTGTTGTAAAAAGAATTTTTTTAATATCTTGTATGTACTACTGATGTTGGCCTTTGGAATAGCAAGGGAACTCATTTTAATCATGTAGCCTAGTGTGATGTTGATTATGTTGGGGATAAAATTGAGAGAAAAGTAAAAGTGGTGCATGTCAATTTATTGGAGAAGCCTTGATAAGCTAGTCATGAAGAAAACAAAATACAATTGCTCTGTAAACAACAGAAGTTGAATATGTCTCAACTGCAAATTGATGTTCCCAAGTCTTATGGATCAAAAATCAACTTAAAGATTTTTCTGTAAGTTACACATGTTGGAACCAAGTTGCTTTTATACTTAGAATTTTGATGTTAACAAAGGGATTTCATGAGAACAATAAATTTGACTTCATAGAGTATGAAAGAAGATTCGTGTTTTCAAAGACAATCTAAAATAAGATTTGATTCAGATTTATAATTGAAGAAAATATTTGACCAAGTTGAAAAGAAGATACGGTCAAGATTTGAAGAAGATATGATCAACATCTTATTACCAATAAGATATGAATTATTTACAAGAAGATTTATCAAGATTTGAAGAAGATATGATCAACATCTTATCAACAATAAGATATGAATTATTTACATGAAGATTTGATCAAGATTTGATCAAGATTTATCTATAAGAAGATATGAATAATTTAAAAGAAGAATTGATCAAGATTTATCAGAGTAAGATATACATTATTTACAAGAAGACTTGATCAAGATTTATCTACATGAAGATATGAATTATTTACAAGACGATATGATCAAGAATTGTTTTCAAGAAGAAACACTCACAAGAAGATACATTTATTATATGCAAAGATATGATTTAGATTCTGACAAAGGACATAATACTGAATTGGACTTAGTCTTATTCCTACTTGTGAAAGTTCAAAAACCAGTCCAACACTATGTTCCTGCCCAGATCATAGCAAGCAATAGGAAGGAAATTTCATCTGAAGAATTTGCGAAAACAATCTTAACAAAATACGAACAATAATAATCTGAAAATTTACAAAATCAATCTTAGCAAAATACGAACGATATCAATCTAAAATAATTTACAAACTCAATCTGAACAAAAGACGAACAGAATCAATTTAGAAGAACTACTCAAGTTGGATTCAGAAATAAAGAATTGGTTAAAGAACATGTTATCAAAAAGCATCTTGTTCATAATTATTTTTGAATAATATCATTGTTGACCAAGCTAGGAATGAACATACAATTTAGAATTAAAAAAAGACTAAATTGAAGCCCTAATTTTATCTATAAATAGATACTTAAGGTTGTAGAAGAAGATCATTTAAAAATCTTTAAAGAGTAGAAGAACTCAAGCTAAAAATTCCAAATTCATATTAAAGTTCAAAGAGAGAAACACTTGTTCTTTGAGTGTGATAGTCATTGTTAAAATAAGCTTTTTGGAATCAACTACTCAAGTTCTAAACCTTTGTATTCAAACTCGATAGTAGTGTTAGCGTGCCTTCAACAATCTAAGGTTTCAGATTGTGTGGAGAAGACTTGGCTGGTAGAGTCAAGGTGTGTGTGTTCTTCAAAAGTCTAGGGTTTTCAGTTTGTTTGAGATGACTGGCTTCGAGGGTCAGGTGCTTTGTAATTCAAGTTGTTCAATTAGTAGATTAAATCCTTATGAGTGAAGGGACTGGATGTAGCCAAGTTAGTGGAAAACTAAGATAACTTACTTGTGTCACTTTATTCATGCACTCGTTAGTTTTGTTATTACTTGTACTCCAAGTAAATTATCAAGTTAGACCAGTTTAATCAAATAATTAAAAAGTTATCAACTTAGTCAAACACAATTCAACTTCTCTTCTCGTGTTTGCACCTTTAACACAAATGTTCCAATTTATTGTGATAATACAAGTGCAATAAATTTATCAAAATAACCTCATTCGACACTCAAGATCAAAACATATTGAAATAAAATATCATTTCATTAGAGATCATGTTAACAAGAAATAGGTTGAATTAATTTTTTTTGACACATAAAATCAACTTGCTGACATCTTCACCAAACCCTTAGTGGAAGATCATTTTAAATTTATTAAAGAAAAACTAAAAATCATCAAAAATCCAAATAATCTTTGGCAAAATCTGACTAGAATGTTATGGTCAATATGGAGAACAATCTCCATTTCCTTCTCATCGCTATTTTGTTTTTTCGTTTCCCTTTTTTATTCAAATTTTTTTTTTAAAAATAAAACGACAAAGGGCAGAAGACACTATGTAACGGCTCTCACTCATTCTCCAAAAAAAAGACTACTCATCCCCATCATAACCTATTTTCCTTCTTCCCACTATTATAAGTCACTTCTCAACCACCCACTCCTATAATTTCCCACGCATCTCACTCATTCGTTCCTCTATCCTTAAAAGCTACATCCTCTGCCTCAAACTTCCCATCATCACATCCTCCATTATCAGAACCTTTTTTCTCAATCTCCATGGCTCGTGCTAAATCTTCTGAAAAGAAAAACGTAATTACAAAATCTCCAACACCTTCACCACCTTGATCATCATCTCCTCCACCTCATCCTAATCCTCTAGAAGCTTCTCCCTTTGATAAAACTTTATCTAATTATCTTTCATCCACTATTGAGTCGATCCCTCCTCCTATCTCCCTAATTCCACTCAATATTGTACTCCCCCCACTTTGAATGTATTCCTCCAAAACACTAATCAAGCACTACCACATTTTCAAAAACAATATCAACAAACTCAATTAGACAATCAAAAAGTGTGGACACAACCATCTACACCATTTTAGATGATGAATCTGGTTTCCTATATCCTTTCAAACGCTATGCCCCACTTTCTAAATCACCACCAAAATCTTCGAAACCTTCCACTTCACCCTCAAAATCAATAAAATGCTTTTTCCCCACTTCCAAATCAGCTTTAAGGAAATCAAAATCCACTCATCAACACACACCATCGACTTCACCCTAAAAATCAATGGCACCACCCCCTCTATCACATTTTTTTGGCAAAACAAAAAATTAAAAATCCAAAGCTCTCTATATAATTTTCTCGAAAAGCCAAATGTGCATAATGTTCTTCATCTAGTCCCATCCTAATCGGTAGAGATTTGATTAAAATTTGATCAAAGTATTAAAAAAGATTTGATACAAAAATAAAATAAAGACTTGTGGAATTCAGAAGCTATTGGCGGGAAAAAACATTTGTTCCATAATTAATTAAAGTCAGAATTGGTCAAAGTTATTTTTGAAAGGCAATCTGGAGCATAAAAAGATATGTTTTTTATTTAAGTGAAGCCCGATTGATCAAAGTATTTTTGCAAGAGTATCTGGCAAGATACAGCTCGAATTTAAACTTGGAAGAGACCCTAATCTGCATCTATAAAAGGAGGCTCAAGGTAGAATACTTAGCATCAAAAATCACATAAGAGTCATACACTTCCAAAAGCAAACACTCAAGTTATCAGTGAGGTTAATTGTGAGTTCCAATTTTCCAGAAGCAAGCACTCGTGTTATTTTCTTTCCCTTGTGTTAGATCTAAGTTGTTGAAGTAGAGTCTACAATTTGAGGGAGTCAGAAGGGGTAGCAGATTACTTAGCAATTAGATTCAAGGCGTTGTAATTCCTTCTTTAATCTGGGGTTGTCAGATTGGTAAGAGAAGACTTGACTTAAGAAGTCAAGGTGTTGTATTCCTCAAAAGTCTAGAATTGTTAGACTGTTTGAGAAGACTAACTTGGAGGGTCAGTGGTGTCGTAATTCAAGGTACTGAATTAGTGAAATCCTTCAAAGTGAAGGGACTGGACGTAGCCTCGTTAACGATGAACCAGTATAAAATTTTGTGTTTTTATTTTTACTTTATATCCGCTGCTAACTCTGTTTTATTCATACATCAAGTTTTGTTTTAAAACTGCAAAAACAGAAAAAGTATTCAAGTTAGTCAAACACAATTCAACCCCCCTTCTCGTGTTTGCACCTTCACTTTTGAGGAACAACATCACCTTAACCCTACAAGCCAAGACTTCTCCTAACAACCCCAGATTAAATAAGGAACTAAACCACTATCGGGTTGGATACAAAAGATTGAAACTTGGGTAGTTGCTTCTAACAAAGCTGATAATAATAATAATAACTCTCGCACTCTAAGAAAAGAACACTTAGAAAATATTTCTCCTTCGAACAAATGTTTCTCTCTTTGAACTCTAAGATCAATTTGGAATTTGAGCATGAATTCTTCTACTCTCTTCTAATTTTCAATGCTCTTCTTCTTCAGCCCTGAGTATCTATTTATAGTTAAAATTTAGGATTCAATTTAGTCCTTGTTTAATTCTGAATTGTATCTTGTTTAGATTGAGTTTATAAATTCTTCAGATTGATTTTGTTCATATTTTGTTGTAGAAAATCTTGATCAAATCTCTTCAAATCTTAATTAAATCTTCTTCAAATCTTGATCAAATCTTCTTCAAATCTTAATTAAATCTTCTTCAAATCATAATTAAATCTACTTCAAATCTTGATAAAATCTTCAAATCTTAATTAAATCTTCTTCAATTCTTGACCATATTTTCTTTTCAATTTGGTCAAAGATTTTCTTCAATTATATATTTGAAACAAATCTTATTTTAGATTTTCATTAATTATAATTTTGAATCGAATCTTATTTTAGATTTCTTCCATTATAAATTTGATTCACATCTTATTTTAGATTTTCTTCAAAAACATGAATATTTTTTCATACTCTTTGAAGTCAAATATATTGTTCTCATAAAATATTTTTGTTAACATCAAAACTCTAAATTTAAAACCAACTTGGTTCCAATAAAAATCCTCAAATACTTCAATGCTCCTCTGAAAAATGAACAATCCTTTACAAAAATTCCAAGTTCACTTCCAAGAACATTTCCCATATGAAGAAAGATCCATCTCTTCCGTACACTTTGCATGTCCCTTTCCTACAATATCGATCTCCAACTACTTCTGGTCCTAGTTAAAGGAAACTCCTTGAAAAAAAAAATTTTTTTGAACCCCATTATTCAAAATTTTGGTGTGAACACCCCTCAAGAATGTTCTCCTTTCATGGACAACATTCTGTTGGAACCAAGTTGGTTCTTTCAATTAAAGTTTTGATGTTAACAAAAGTATTTTATGAAAATCATATTTTGACTTAGAAAAAGAATGAAAAATCTGAGGTTGACATCACCAGAGGATGTCCTCAAAGGATGACGTTAGCAGAAGATACCTCCAGAAGATACAAATCAGAAGCAGAAGATGTCATTAGAGGATGACGTCACCAGAAGATAAAAATGCCATCAGAACATACGGCCATAAGATATCACCAGAGGATGTCATCAGTGGATGCATCTAGAGGATACCTCCAGAGGATACCAAAAGATACCTCCAGATGATATTAGAGGATACCTCTAGAAGATACCTCCAGATGATACCAGAAGATACCTCCAGAGAATACCAGAGGATATCCCTACAGGATCCCATCAGAAGCAAGAATTAGAGGATCTCATTAAAGGCAAACATCAGAGGATATCATCAAAGGAAGAAACAATGACATTATCAGAGGATATTATTCATGGCCCAGATTAGAAGGAAGCATAGTCAAGAAGGAGACATGGTCCAGACCAGAAGGAAACATGGTCCAGCAGAAGACTTGGTACGACCATAAGGTAATCTTGTCCAGAAGGAGACTTGGTCAGACCATAAGGAAATAAAGGTGAGAAGATAACTCAGTCCATAACAGAAGACATGTTCCAAACTTGGTCCAGAACAGAAGACATGTTCCTGACTTGGTCTAGACTTGATCCAGATCAAAAGATAGCATGGTCCAGAACAGATCACATGGTTTAGATCAAAATATCACAGGTCCAGATCAGAATATCACATAGTCCAGATCAGAAGGTTACACTGTCCAGATCAGGAAACAGAATGGTACACATCAGATCACATGGTCCAGACTTAGTCCAGATTAGTAGATCATATGGTCCAGAATTAAATCATGATGCAGATAAGTGAATACTTAATTAAAATTCAAAGAAGACTTAATTGATTTTTGATAGAAATCTGATCAAAGTATTAAGAAGATTTGATTCAAAAATCACTAAAGACTTGAAGGAAATTCGAATGAAATCTGAAGCAAGAAGATACGGTTCAAAATTAAAGTAAAACAAGATTGGCCAACAGAATTGTCAAAGGAAATCTGAGCAAGATTTCTCTTGAAAATATGCTAAGACAAAGCCCTAATTTCAGCTATAAAAGGAGGCTTCATGCCGCAGCATTAGGCACTGAAAAACACAAGACCTCAAGCTTAAAATTCAAAGCTATCCGAGAGTTCAAAAGAGAGAAATACTTGTGCGAAAAATAAATATGGCCTAAGTGTTTTCAGAGAGTGAGAGTCAATGTTATAATCAACTTTCTAGAAGCAGCTACTCAAGAGAAGCATCGTTATAAACAGCTTTCCAGAAGCAACTAAAGAGTTTGAAAAACAGTGCAACAATCAGCTTTCCAGAAGGAACATTGTAAAGTTCCAAACCCTTATAATCTAACCCGATAGTGGTGTAGATTCCTTCTTCAATCTGAGGTTGTCAGATTGGTATGAGAAAAATTGACTTGTAGGGTCAAGGTGTTGTTCTCGTTCCTCAAAAGTTCGGGGTTGCCAGGCTGTTTGAGAAGACTTGGCTTGTAGGGTCAAGGTGTTGTTATTCCTCAAAAGTCTGGGGTTGTCAGGCTGTTTGAGAAGACTGGCTTGGAGGGTCAGGTGTTGCAATTCAAAGTGTTTTGAATTAGTGGATTAAAGCCTTTGGAGTGAAGGGATTGGATATAGCCAAGTTAATGGTGAACCATGATAAATTGTTGTGTTCTTATGCTGTTATTATATGCTGCTTAATCTGATTATTTATTCAACAAGTAACATAAATCAACATTCATCAAAAATAGCAAAAGAATTAGAGTTTGGCAAACACAATTCAACCCCCTCTTCTCGTGTTTGCACCTTCACATTCTTCAATCCACTAATAATCAATCTAAATCCACTCCAATTGATAATGTTTATGCTTTTGGTACCCTAACCCCACACTCCGTACAAAATCATATCATTCAAAGTCATTTATCCTATCTTATCCATTTTGAGAGGGTTACTCAAATGTCTCTTGCTTTTCTCTCTCCTTAGAATACCATGTCTTCTCTTTTTGGTATTAGCAAGTACCTTGCCTTTCTTGATATGGACTTCTTTAGCCCAACTATCCCTCAACAACATACTCTGTTTGGAATTCTTCCTACCATTGGCTTTGCTTTTTCCATCCTTTCCTCTTTCAGCACTAATTTTGTTCCATCAACAAGTCAACCATTTCTAGCTTTTCAGAATGTTAATGAAGATACTCGTGCACCAAAGTGCGCCAAGATTGAGAAAAGCCACCTCTAACCCAAGAAAGCATATCCCAAAGATCTTTATCGTTCTTCAAAAATATCATTGATTGACAAATTCATCAAGATAGGGAGAACACAATTCTGAAGGATTGGATGATTACCCAACTTGCTCCCAAACTGGGTCTTGAATCATCTCTTCCAAATCCTCCTCCATTCTTTCCTGATCTACCGAGGCCTCAATCTCATCATCCTTTGATGGTTCTTCTCCATCTTTATCCTTCTGATCGCTTGGTTCTAGTTTCCAACAACCTCTTTTTTGTTGTGACAAACAAGGAGAATTAGATTTAAAATTTAAAGAAGTATTTTTAAATGACCTCCTTATGCCCTTCTTTGTTTTACTTTTCTGTTTTTTTTTCTCTTGAACCATATGTATAAACTCTTTTGATATCTGATTAATGAAGAAAAAAATATTTTTGTTCAAAATAACTTGTTAATAAATGCAAAAATTAAGTGGGAGCTTTTTAATAAACACACTTTGTATAATATCATAATTAAATTAGAATCAAAGTACAATCTAATTCACATGTTTGTCATAAAAAAAAAAAGGAGATTATTAGGGCAAAATCTCAAATCAAGTGTTTTGAGGATAAACGAACAGTTAATTAATCACTAATCGTGATTCTGATTATGTTGTTATTTAACTTGTATTTTTGAGTGATTTATTCAAAGTTTGGTGATCAAATATATTCATATAAAAATCAGTGATCTCTTCATAAAAGAAATCAAAAACATCATGTCAAAATGAACTGGAGATTGATTAGAAGAAGATTCTGGTTATTCCATATTAAAGACAAAGTTAAGACGGATCATTTTCCAGAGCCCA
Source organism: Cicer cuneatum (assembly GCA_037974295.1). NCBI lineage: Eukaryota > Viridiplantae > Streptophyta > Magnoliopsida > Fabales > Fabaceae > Cicer > Cicer cuneatum. The sequence goes on along the minus strand of JBBPBO010001985.1, from coordinate 58,068,043 downwards.
AACCAAAAGTTATAAAGTATCAAGACTACTCAAATCAATAGTCAAGCCCAAAACTCGAGTTGAAGGTTCAAAAAAGAAACACAGCCTCCAGATTGATAACCATATTGATCTCTAGATTGATGAGTTGTGAGCAAGGACAATAATACATTGTTATTGTATCTTTTTGTAGAAAGTCTTGCATGCTTCTGAGCCAAAAGACTATCATTTCACAGTCCATTGAATCACTCATCCATGTTCTCCATAAAACTCATAAGCAAGAACGTTCTGGTTTGATGAGAGAACATTATGGACCAAATAGAACATCTGTTTGATAGATTTCAATATGATCTAACACTTTATAGAGGTTCAATAACGGCTATATTGAGCCTCTTCAATCCACTCTGTTGGAACCAAGTTGGTTTTACAATTAGAGTTGTGATGTAAATAAAAGTATTTTATGAGAACAATATATTTGACTTCAAAGAGTATGAAAGAAGATATGGTCAAGATTTGTAGAAGATTTGAAGGAGACTTTATCGAGATTTATCTACAACAAATTTACAATCTCAATCTAAACAACAAAAGGAACATAATCAATTTGAAAAATTTACAAAAGCAATATGAACAAAAAACAATTCATAACTAAAAAGGACCAAATTGAAGCCCAAATTTTAACTATAAATAGATACTCAAGGCTGAAAAAGGAAATCATCGAAAAGCAGAAAAGAGTAGTCTTAGAGTTCAAAGAGAGAAATACTTATTTCAAGATAGAAATATTTTCTGAGTGTTCTTTTCTTAGAGTGTGAGAGTTATTATTATTATCAGCTTTTCAGAAGTGACTACTCAAGTTCCAATATCTTGTATCCAACCCAATAGTAGTTTAGTTCCTTATTCAATCTGGGGTTGTCAGGTTGTTAGGAGAAGAATTGGCTTGTACGGTCAAGGTGGTGTTGTTCCTCAAAAGTCTAGGGTTGTTAGGTTGTTTGGGAAGACTGGTTTGGAGGATCAGGTGCTTTAAAATTCAAGGTATTTGAATTAGTGGATTAAAGCCTTAAGAATAAGGGGACTGGATGTAACCAAGTTAGTGGTGAACCAAGATAAATCTATGTGTCAAATTAATTATGCTTTCGTTGCTTGCTACCTCTGAATCAGATTGCTTCTACTCCAAGTAAGTCACAAAAAACTAAACTAGTTTTTAATTTATTTATAAATTATCAAAAAGTTATCAACTTTGGCAAACACAATTCAACCCCCTTCTCGTATTTGCACCTTCACACTTGTCATCTATGAAAGAAACATCAAGGATAAGACAAATGCAAAAGTTTGAAAGGCAACCATTCCATACTTAAACATTTGTAATCGTGCAACAAAGTTCTTCTCTTAAGCAAAACTACAGCTCTCTTTAATTATATTCAAGGATCATTTTATTGAGTTCTTGTTAATAATTAATCTCAAACAAGTTTTAAGTATTTTTCAAATCTTAAACACTTTTATCATACATATCATTTGTAACTCAAGCCTATCTCTTAAGTTAGTTTGAGTATGTTGTAAAAATCCTTTTAGTTATTAAAAGGTAATTGTAAAAATACTTTCTAGACTGAAAGGTAACTATAAATATCCTTTCAAGGTTAAAAGATGAAATTTGTAATTGATCAAGAGTAATCAAGAAAGATAGTGTGAAAGTAGAACGTTCTAGTGCTATGCACATTAGTGGAGAATTTCACAGATTGTGAAGACTGGACATTGCCCACCTTGGGTGAACCAAAATACATCATTGTGTGATCTTTTTATCCTTATTTCTTTTTCCCCCACTGATCACATATCACCTATAACTAATCTATTTTATTTATCTCTAACATATCGAGAACATTATGGACTTTCTGTTTGAAACCAAGAATGATCTTGAGTTAATTTAAATTAAGATCCATGAACTATGATTTTTCAAAAAGGGATCACAATTCAAACTCTCTTCCTTGTGATTGATATTGCTACTTCATATTCAAGATCTCTGAAGATTAGATACAAGTCATTATTTCACATGTTGATTTCATACAATCACGACAATGGCAAAAAAACCATAACGGCCTTAAATACTCTCTATAAAAGGTTTTGTGGCCTTCACTACAAGATACACGAAAGAGAAACCTAGTGTTGTCATACATAGCAACTGATGAAAATTCTTGCATTAGTTATAAATGTTGAGAAACCTAAAATACATTTTGAGAGCATATTCTGTAACATTATCAGGTGAGAGTTTTTCAGAAAACCATCTTAAACATTCTTTGTCACTTTGTCCAGTTGTTGTTACTGCCCTCAACAGCTTGACAGTACTAAGCTAAAAGGTTGAGAAGATTTGAACACAATCAGATTGACTATAAGGTGTTCAGTGGACGTATGATATTTTTGGTGATTAGTTGATTAAATCCTTTAGAGTGAATGGACCGGACGTAACTACCGTGTTGGTGGTAAACCAGGATAAATTGGTTTGTGTTTCTTCTCTTTATCTTTCTACTTGTTTTGGCTTTATCACATTTATTATATTATTGTTCGTTTTAAAATATTTTTCAAAACCTTAAAAACACAATTGAAACCTCTTTTCTTGTGTTTTTCTCTCTTCACCTTCATATCTGATTTTTTTTGCCAACATCTGTCAATTCCAATAGCCCACAAACTCTACTCCATATTTCTTCCAGTGATAACGTAGGGATAGAAAATCTTTTTCTATTACTAATTTTTGAAACAATTTTTTTCTTTCTAAACTCGTTATTTTCTGGTAAAAACCTAAGTCAGTCAAACCACGAACTCTTCCTTTTGTATGTTACGTGCATTAAAGACATGACAATTTACCACGAGTTCCCCAACCAAACAACATGTCATACGCAATAATTTTGTTAATAGTCCACATCAAAGCCACCATCATTGTGAAATTCTCCTTGCAAGCAATATTGTACATCCATTCTCCATTAATCAACAACCTCTTCAGGTCATCAATCAAGGGTTTTAAAAATACATCAATTCCCTTTGTCATGCACATCTCAAAAGGGAGATTGTAAGCGGTGACAATAATTGGCCAACAAGAATAAGGCAACAATGTTACTTGGATGTATAGAGTAAAGCCATTAGAGCATAATCCAAGACTCCCATTTTGTGGTTCTACTGCAAAGTCAGGATGTATCTGATCAAAGTTTTTCTATACCACATCATCAGAAAGATGGTGCAACATGCTCAAATTTGCTCTATCAATAGAATGCCACATCATTTGTTCGGCACTTTGCATTGATCAAATATTCTCTTCAATCTTGATATTATTGGTAGGTAAAACATTGATTGTATGTGTTTCACTACTTTAAGCGATGTGGGTATTAACATCTAATGTTTATGAACTTCTTTGTGACTCATAATCATTATACACTCACATTCAACACACAGACATCTTACCTCTCCTCCAGTTTTATAAATATCTTGTGACATTGCGTATGCAATAAATCCTTTCAGTCCTTTCACAAAATGTGGTTTAAGTTTTGTTCTCCTCAAAAATAATCTATTGTACGTCCAACTTCAATAAAAAATAATATCGATCTATCTTTTGCATGTTCAACAATGTTGACATTTATTAATTTACCCTAAAAAATTAGTTTTTTTTATTCGTCGGGTAAAAAATTAATAAATATATTTCTTTATCAATAACATTAATTAACTAGCTAGTTATCGATAACATTATAATATTATATTCAATAATATTAAATCTTTAATACTTTTTATTCTACTCGTTATTAATGTTATGTTCGATAACATTATAACAACATTAATTTATACTACTTGTTATTAATTGTATATACTTGCACACTTGCATTTTATTTCAACAATATACATCATATCCCTTTAGCTTTTTACACATACTTTTCTTCCCTCTTCATTTGGTTTTAATTTTATCAAGTGGTGGACACATTGAATTTTAGTTGGGTAAGCAAATTTACGCACCTTACTTTTCAATACATTTTTATTAGACATGTCCAACTATGATCCATTTTCTAGATCTTGCACTAGTTCATGCATCATGCTTAATTTTCTCCATTACATATGAACTCAAACTTATGGGATTGACTCACCCCTCGATTAATAATTTTCAATTCACAATTACAAGGTAACTCATTTGTCGTTTTAAGTGAACAACCACATACTCATTTATGGTTTCCACTAACTCAATTTCCTCATTTTTTTCAGCAATGCATCTTTTAGTTTGTCTAGATACAAATGTATTTCATCTATAATAAAGTGAATTGTTGTAAGTATACTATATATCATAGAAACTTTTTTATGAAAGAATCCTTTGATTTTTTAAATTTGCATCTTTATTCTATTGTTCATACCCTTCCAACATTTACACAAGTCACACTATTATATTCCAACATCGTTTCCATTTCCAATGAGAAGACTCAGTCATAACATCAAACCTAAACTGCTATCTAAGATGCAATTCAACAATATATGCTAAAATCAAAGTAATTAACATTGAACCGGTCATTGAACTCATGTAGATCAAAGTTCGAGGTTTCAAGGTTATACCGATTATAATTAAATAATATATTTTTATTTATTAAACCAAATAAAATATTATGTTTCAGTAAAAAAAATATATTAAACTAAAAATATACTACTTTCAATTTTGTAATATCTAGCTAAAAAAAATCTAGCAATCAGTAATAGCCTAATAGGTAGGTAATGTAATTTTTTATTTTCATCGAATCAAGCCTAAAAGGCTTTCTCACGTTCTCAATAAAAAAAGCATCGACCAAAGCTAAGTGTTGAACACTTTCCAAAGTAAATAGGATCACTCTCTCATTTTAAATTTACTTTTCAACACAAATCACTCATTTTCCAAACATTTCACAAGAAACTCATTCTTCTTCTTATTACTTTCATATTCTCTATTTTCCACGTCTAAACATCCTCTTCTCCTACCTTCATGTTCTACTTCTTTGGTCCTATTTAACATTCATACAGTAAAAGTGAATATAGAAGGAAGAACAAAATGAATATTTTTTTTATACTACTATACACACAAATGAAACCAAAGAGGAGGAGAAAATGAAATGAAGTGATTTGTCAAATCCCGTTGTTTTTGTTTTAAAACCAAAAGGTGGTCCAACTTGCAAAACCGGCCAAAACGCCGGTTTTTCTAGTTTTATCCATTTTTTAGCTGTTGTCGATTAGGTCATATGCATATTTGGTTTTGGGTTCACCCGATCGACTTGATCTTGTTTGAATTACTTTGCAATTACAAAGTTTTAGTGATTGATTAATGATATACATGTTAGTTATTGTATTTCTTAAATGCATCACTCAATTAATCTATGCTCTAGCAAACTTTTGTTCTATGAACTTAAATATTATTCCTAATTATTTAATGTCAACCACTTATCTAAACATCTTCACTTAATCCATATTACACAAACAATTCCATCTTTTCCCTTTTCCAATTTCAAATACTTACAATAAACCCCAACTTATCAAGTTCAGATTTAAAGATAGCATAAAAAAAGTTTGCATAAATAAAAGCTAAGCATAACATAACACATAAACCATAAACATCAATTAATATTTCATTTATCCTTAACTAAAACGAGTTTACCTCATAATGAGCTTTAAGTCAAACATGAAAATGGAAGGAAAAATAAAGACAACCCTTACAACTTAGAATATTACATAAATGTGGACTCAAGGAAGGAACACAAGCTTAGGCAGCAACTTCTGCTTCATCTTGAATATAAGTTCTTTTCTTCCAAAATAAGTCCTTCATAAAGTGGCTCCAATGGTGTCTTTAATAGTTGATAAAAATGTCAAAAAGGAATGAGGCTAGGGTGGTGATTTATAGGTCAGGAATTGTCTATACTTTTCTTAAGAAATTGTTTTCTTTTTATATAACAGTTGTAGGACATCTTCTCTCTCTATATCTCTCTTTATATATATATATATATGTAAGACTTAATACCAATTATCTAAAATTTGGCATCTCAATCTATACATCTTAATATAAATATTAGAGGCAAGTAAATATAAAGAATAGTCTGAATTAATTTAAAGCAATTCAACTACCAATCAATTATGGTTTGTCATTGTTCAAACAGATTCATAAGGTACAATAGTCCAACTGAATTCTCAAATTAAACTTTTATATAAGCTTTTAATACAACAAAGGTCCTAATACATTATAACTAAACAATTTAATTTGGAGTTTTCCCCTCTGATATTAAGCTGTTGCACCTGAACTACCTCCAGCTGCTAAATTTTAACATAAAAGGGGTGAGAATAAATCTCATTGAGTTCAAAAGACTAAGAGAGGGGAAGTTTGAAATTATTCTTTTAATAAATAAAAAATGCAAAAACATGAAATTCTTATACGATACATCTCCAACTAAAGTTTACAACTTCACTTTCTTTTTTAAAAACTGAAATAATTCTTTTAGAATAATTCTGGAAACTGCACATGACCTCTGAAGTCCTTTTCTTATTGAGACCTGAACGGTTGCTCAATTATCTCCACGTGGGTCACCAAGATAATTGAGACCTGAACGGTAAAGTGGCCTGGCCAAACCCCAATCAGCATCCTGATTGTTCTCCTTTACTTGTTGAACCATGCCTGGAACAACTTGATTCCCACCGTGAATAAGGCCATGCAAGATCTGATTAGTGAGAGTGTACTGAACTTGAGATGTTTTGTATGAAATATTTTTATTACGTGATGTATGCAATGCATCCTTCATCCACAATAGTTTTAAATAACTTAACATTATACTAAATCCATAATAATTTAATCTTAAGTTCCTAATTCGAAACTAGAACCAGAGGCAAAAAGTAGAAACAACATCAAAGTTATGAAAATTCATTTGGATGCAGTTTTAAAATACCTACATGCGAAAAATTCATTTAAGATAATTGAGACCTGAACGGTAAAGTGGCCTGGCCAAACCCCAATCAGCATCCTGATTGTTCTCCTTTACTTGTTGAACCATGCCTGGAACAACTTGATTCCCACCGTGAATAAGGCCATGCAAGATCTGATTAGTGAGAGTGTACTGAACTTGAGATGTTTTGTATGAAATATTTTTATTATGTGATGTATGCAATGCATCCTTCATCCACAATAGTTTTAAATAACTTAACATTATACTAAATCCATAATAATTTAATCTTAAGTTCCTAATTCGAAACTAGAACCAGAGGCAAAAAGTAGAAACAACATCAAAGTTATGAAAATTCATTTGGATGCAGTTTTAAAATACCTACATGCGAAAAATTCCATTTCCTCACACTCAACTTCTCCTAACTCGTAATAACCCCAAAACGGTTGCTTTAAAGAATTTAGAACTCACGGTTTCGCATACGCATCAGAGGCAACATCAGTAATCGTGCTCGACAAGCATACTGGCCTTAAATTAAGTTATGCATATCTAATTAAATTTTCCTAACACATAATTCATTCACAACATCACACAAACATAGATAAGCTATATGCATGTTTTAAATTAACATAGATAAACTCAAATTTTCACTAAAATTCCTATATGCTAAATTTCTTCTTTTTTTTCTCACTATTTTAGTTATTATCTTCCATTCCCTTTTTATTTCTCAAACAGTTTCTCAAAATTTGTAATAAAATTTAATCCCCCAATCTCACATGATAAAAAGCTAAAGAACTCACCTAATTGTACTATGAAGAAGGAACTTGTGTCCCAACTCATTTTTGAACTCCTCTAATTTCATATTCTCTGCTTCAGCTCGAATCCCTCCTGATTGGTCGTGTTTTACTTGTTCCACGTATTTGAGCTGATTCACATGGATAAAGAGATAGATTCCCGCATGCAATGGTGTTGGACAGGTTTGGGAATGTTAGTGAACTTTTTAGTTTTGGAAGATTTGGAAAAGGAGTAAAAATGGGGAACATAGAGAAGAAGGTAAATAGTAAGAAATGAGTTTTTCACAAGATTGGTTTACGGGAAGGAGGAGAGAACGTTAAATGTCTTTCCATGAAGTTTCCGTGAATGATGTATGAGAGGGAAAAGAAAGGAAATTCTCAAATTGTCCTTGGTCGTTATCCCTTATTACTCTTGTGTCCCTCTTTATCAAATTAAGTTTAAATAAAAAAAATCCTTATTTCTAAAATTAATAATATTATTTGTAACACATGTATTTTATTAAGTTTTAATTAATTGGTTTATTACACTATATATATATATATATATATATATATATATATATATATATATATATATATATATATATATATATATATATATCCTTATACCTACTTTTGTCTATTTGTGATAAAGCATATTTTGGCTCAAGGTTGGTCCATCTATCTATGAAGGTTCAGTATGTGTCTTATTAAGACCAAGTATTGCCTAATACCCCTCAGCTCCTAAGACCAAGTATACACCTATGGGCTCACATCTTTGCATTCACTTGTTGTTCATCACGTCTGTCACGTCTAATGTTATAACATTTCCATAACATTTTTACTTTGGGACAAAAACTTCAAATTTGACATACACAAGTAACAAATTTAATATAATTTCTTTTAAAATACTACTTAAATGCAACTACACCTAAAATTATTCAAACACTTATGTTGATACTAAACACTTAATATATTAATTATAAGACAAAAAAGATTATAGTTTAAATGTGATAAATAACTCTTGTTTCTAAGAGTTATCATATATCAAGTAGGAGTATTTGGGTGGTATTTGAACAGTTATAAGGCAAAGACTCGTCTAATTCAAAAACTACAATCTTCGAGGTTTGAATGACATTTTATAAATAAAAAAACTTAATCCAAACTAATGTGGTTTAAATTAGATCGATTTTTAATTATCAAATTATAATTATAAAATATTAGTTGAATACTATTATTATAAAATTACGTTAAAGTAACCTGTTTGAAAAAAAAAATTATAACATTTAGATTACAAAATAAAATAAAATAAAGGAATGGAGTTTTAACTGAAAAACAAAAGTTTCATAATACAACAACAAACAATGAGAAACAATCAATAACTAAATCACGTGAGTAATTTAAAGGACCGTAAATTTTAATTTAAGGGCTGAGAAATAGTCCTCTCACTCTCACGTAAGAAACATATTTTTCACTTGATACATCCTCGTGTGTGTATATATATATATAGTCCAATTATCTTGATGTCGCAGATTGGCTCCAACTGCAATTCCCAAGAACTTAAATGGAAACGATCCCACCGAGCACGACAAGAAAACGACTGTGGCATGAACAAAGTCTTCGTGCAAGCTGATACCTATAACACTAATTTTTGCAAAATTCAGCTTCAAACCCAACACTAATTCAAATCCTCTTAAAATAGCTTTAAAACTTCACACATTGTCTTATTCAGCCTTGCACGTTAGTATCGTATCATCCACAAATTGTGAAAACGGGAAAAAGATACCATTTCCAATCCTATTGACTTTTAATAAATCAAGATTAATTGCATTCTGAACCAACCCCTCAAGACCCTTAACCACTATCAGAAATAAGAAGGGAACGAACAGGACACCTTGTTTTAAAGCTCTATGAATTTAAAATACATTAAATAAGTTGTTAGTCTTATAAATTTTTAAAATTTCGTAGTCCACGTCGAAAAAAATCACATTTTTTAGTCGCTTTAAAATTATCATGCAAACATTTTTAGTTCCTACTGGAATATCAACATATACTTTTGAATGATTCTTTTACATACATGTTTACAGCAATATAAATAGTTCCTCCATACAAAATGAGCTCATAATATATTTTTGTGAATTTTATGTTAAATATATGACATTTAAAAAATTCATATTTAATTTATCTCAAGTTAAAAAATTCTAAATTTGTGTGAATGAATATTAAATAATGCTCTAAACATGCTTGCAAAAAAACATTCAAAATTTAAAAGTTAAAAGGATGTTTAGTTTTAGCAAAGACTCAAATAATTTGTAGAATAGTTTTATGGAGACTGAAAAATGTAATTTCTTTTTACGGTGACTAAAATTTAAATTTCAAAATTTTATAAGCACTAAACACTTATAAAAAAATTCATTAGTGGGACCACACCCTCATTTACCTAAATTAACAAAGTACCACGGAAGATGCATGCCTTCATCAAATTACGCCCATTCAAACTAAACCCCACTCTATTCATTATATAATCCAGACAATCTCAATTAACTGAGTCATAAGCCTTTTCAAAGTCAATCTTCAACAACAAGAATCCGTTTATGTGGTAGATAATTTGTTGAGTCTTTGAAATTAATTTCCCCAACACACCTTTTAAGCATTGTGCCAATAGTTTGAAAATATTTTTATACAAGCTACCTAAACTTATTCAAAGATAATGGATTGTCTTTTTTAGGAATTAAAGCCAACACTAAAAGAATTAAGAGAAATAGCTAGGATCATTCCTTAGAAAAATTTTTAGGGCCATTTAGCCCTCACTAAGGACCTACGTGGAAATTTTTAAGGTCACAACCTTAGTAAAGTAGTTAAGTTATTTTTCTTGGGCCAAAGTCCTTGGAAAATATTGGTTTTTTTGATTTTGTGAGGGTCATAGCCCTAGGAGATGCACTGCAAAAAATTTGCAATGGCCAAAAAAAGGGCGGGATAAGGAAATTTTGAAATATCCCCATGACCTACGGCCAAGGCCTTCGGTATGACACTTTTCAATGACCGAGGGTCATAGCCCTCGCAATTTCATCACGTGGAACAATGTTTTTGAGAATCTAAACCCTCGTTGATGCTAGCAGTGAAATTTCTGAGGGCTTTAACCCACGCTAAGTAGACTAGTAGCATTTTTTAGGGCAACAACCCTCACACGAGTCTGCATTACGAGATCAGTATCGTCTTCCTCATCTATTCTCTTCTTTTCTTCATTTTCATTATTCTGCTCTTCTTGTCTTAGTCCTCTCTTTTCTTCCCACTTTTTTTAATTTCTCCATTTTTCAGCACAATATTATACTCTCATCATTTCTCTGCTCTTCATTTTTTAACACTGTCTTGGTACGTAAATAATATTTTTTGGTTTAGCTTTGTATTATTTTTTTTATATATTATATATTGATGTGTTTTTTTTTATGTAGTTTGTAAGTAAAAATATTTGTAGAAATATTTGGACAAGGGGGAGAAAGCAGCATGTTAGACCCGACACTTTATTGGTGATTAGATTTTATGATTTTTTTATTAATAATGTTATGTGAAAAATGTATATTAACGATGTTATATGTGAAATGTGATTTGTGTATTATTTTTTATATTGCAAAATGTGTTTGATATGAAAATATGACAATTAAATTTTTTAAATGTAAATTTGTATTAAAAAAAATTATATTGTATTTATTGTGCATTTTTTGTGAACATATAATATTGGTTTTATTTTTTTTTTGGTGAAATAATTAATATTTTTTGTATTTATTGTGCAACTTTTTTAAATTTGAAAATATGTTAGTATATTTATTGTGAATTTTTTGAAAATATGTTAATATGTATATTTGAAAATATTTATATTTTATTTTATATTTTTACTTAATATATTCACATTTCTTGAATATATGTTAACGTCAATTTTTATTTTTATTTTTTGAATGAATATGATAATTTTTAATAATAATAATATTATTATCATTTTTATGCCATTAATTGATTATCACAATATTTAATATAGTGTTTTAGTTTAACGAGACAACTCATTAAATAGACAAAAAAATATAATTTTAAAAAATTCAATTAATTGTTGTGAGTGACCTTAGTTTTCCATTTAAGATTTAATATATATTATTGAGTAACGAGACTCTTTTTTTGAGTTAGATAGTTTAAGAGAGAGAAAATATTAGAAAAATGATCAATTATTAAATTATCATTATTATATATTTTTTATAAAATTTTGGTTACATGTTTTTTTTTTCTCTAAGTGCATATTTGATTGTGATATATATATATATATATATATATATATTGCGATCATTTCGTGTACTTAGAGGTCAAAGCGAAATGCTTGTCAGAAATGTATATAATGAGAAAATAATAAATAATTATTAATCGATTATTGACCTTTTTTCTTCTTGAATGGGATATGAGCTTACCAAAAATGTGAAAGGGTCCATCAGCTTGATGATCGCGTGTAATTTATATTTTATATATATTACTATAAAATGAATCGTAATTGGATTTACGATAGAAAATATCTCATATAAAGGGGTATCAAGCAGTCATCTACAATTAGGGTTGAATTTTTTTTTAGAAAATGGTGGTATTATATGCTCATAAATATTGAAAATGAAAATATAATAAGGGATCATTTTTATAATGATGAACACATGCCAAAATGTCGATTAATCATGGTGAAACGGCACCTCCACGAACTGATAATATTGTTCAAAATAATCCAATAGTTGCTTCACCTAGTAGTATCGGTCCATCAGTTTCTTCATGTAGTATGGGTCAATTGGTTGAGCCTCATCAAAATGTGTCTTTTGGTATGACTTATGGTGTTCTTGGGGTAAATGTGTCTTTTTCTGCACATCAATATGATGTCAACGTAGATGAACTCCCTAATAAAGAAGCTGAAAGATTTTATAGCTTTTTGATAGAGACAAATAAACCTTTATTTGTTGGGTCTCATAACTCCAAGTTATCAACGTGTGTTATACTTTTAGGGCTAAAGGTGCTTAGATTTTATGGCCAATAGTATGTTGGATGCAACACCAATTTGAAATGATACTTTGCCAACACGCTAGTATGATGCTAAAAAGTTAGTGTCAAAGTTAGATTGTTATGTTAATAGCTGTATGTTATTTTACGACAACGAGTTTAATACAAAATATGTTGACCTATTTTAATGTTAATTTTGTCTACAACCAAGATACCCTGTAGAGAAAAACGCGACAAGAGAAGAGATAATAATTCAGAGGAAAGCATTGTTTTATTTGGCTATCGTACCAAGATTGCAGATAATGTTTGCATCTATGAAAACTGATGGCAAAATGATATGGCATCGTGATAATAAATAAAGTTTAAATGATATAATGTGACATCCGTCATACGGTGTAGCATAGAATTATTTTGATCACCTACATCTTGATTTTGTATTAGATCCGCATAATGTACGATTAGGATTATGGTCTAATGGTTTTACCTCATATATTCAAGCTTCATCTACACCTTATTCTTGTTGGCATATTATTGCCACCCCTCACAATCTTCCCCGTCAGCTGGAAAATAAGAAATGGTCCACATCAAAACTACTTTCGTAATAAAATTTTATTGGCCTGTTATTGTCACCCCTAACCATCTTCCCCCAAATATGTGCATGTCTAAACTTTATATGTTCTTAGTTTCTATAATACCAAGATCATCAAATCCAACATCAAGCATTGATATCTATTTGCAAGCACTAATTGATGATTTAAAGAGGTTGGGGTATATGGTGTTTTAACATATGATATTGCTAGAAAAACAAAATTTTATTATAAGAGCAGCTTTGATGTGGACCATTACTGATTTTTGCATCGTAGGTTCTTACCTTATGATCATCTATTTAGGAGAAATAAAAATGCATTTTGTTAAGGATGTTGTTGAAAGGTGTGGGCCTCCCATTCGATTAACATCTAAACAAGTTTGCGATATATACCAAAGGTTGAAGATACAACTAGTATTGTTTCGAAACCTCATGATTATGGACAATAGCATAGTTGATCAAAACAATATATTTTTTGGGATCTTCCTTATTGGAAAGATAACCTTTTGAGACATAATCTCGATGTTTAGCATATTGAAAAAAAAAATTGACAATATATCCAACATTGTGATGAATGTAAAAGAAAAATAATAAAGACAATGATAAAGCTCGAAAAGACCTAGCTCTTTATTGTAGATAGAATGATTTGTTGTTAGTGGAACAGTCCAACGGTAAAACCTTAAAACCATGAGCAAATTACACTTTAACTCCTTATGAAGCAAAAGTTGTCTATAGGTGGATAAAAGAACTAAAGATGTCATATGGTTATTCTTCTAATTCAGCAAGATGTCTTCATGTGGAAAATAGAAGCATAATTCACGATTGTCACATACTTATGGAATATTTACTTCTTATTGCATTTAGTTCTCTGCCTAAACATATTTTAAATCCACTTGTTGTAGAGAGTCAATTATTTATAAACTTGTGTTCGTCAACATTGAGAGAGGATTGAAGGTGCAAACACGAGAACGGGGGGTTGAATTGTGTTTGACTAACTTGAATACTTTTTCTGTTTTTGCAATTTTATAACAAAACCTGATGTATGAATCAAACAGAGGTAGCAACGGATATAAAGTAAGAATAAAAACACAGAATTTAATATTGGTTCACCGTTAACGAGGCTACGTCCAGTCCCTTCACTTCGAAGGATTTCACTAATTCAAAACCTTGAATTACAACAATACCACTGACCCTCCAAGTCAGTCTTCTCAAACAGTCTAACAATCCTAGACTTTTGAGGAATACAGCACCTTGACTTCTCAAGTAAAGTCATCTCCTACCAATCTGACAACCCCATATTGTAGAAGGAATTAAAACACCTTGAATCTAATTGCTAAGTAATCTGCTACCCCTTCTAACTCCCTCAAATTGTAGACTTTACTTCAACAACTTAGATCTAACACAAGGGAAAGAAAAACACGAGTGCTTGCTTCTGGAAAGCTGAAACTCACAATTAACCTCACTGAAAACTCGAGTGTTTGCTTTTGGAAGTGTGTGACTCTCTTTGAGTTTCGATGGTAAGTCTTCAGTCTTGAGCCTCCTTTTATAGATGTGAATTCGGGTATCTTCCAAGCTTAAATTCGAGCTGTATCTTGCTGGATTCTCTTGCAAAAATATTTTGACCAATCGGGTTTCATTTAAATAAAAAACATATATTTTTAGCTCCAGATTTGCTTTCGAAAATAACTTGGGCCAATCCAGTCTTTAATTAATTCTGGAACAAATCTTTCTTCCCGCCAATAGCTTCATGATTAAATCCGGACCATTTGATCTTTTGAATCGACCACGCTGGACTTGCAAACTAATCTGCTGTGATCCTCTGATCTCGACCAACACTGGACCACACGTTCTGATCTTCTGATCTCGGCCAACACTGGGCCATATGGTCTGATCTTCTGATTTCGGCCAACACTGGATCATGATGCTTAAATCTGGCCCATTGATCTGAATATCTTCCCTCTGATATGGACCAATTCTGGACTGGGTCTGGATTGAACTGAAATTAATTCTGGACTTATGATATTTTAGTCTGGATAATTACCTTCTGATCTGGATCAATTCTGGATTGAATCTGGACATCATTTCTTCTTGTCTGGACTTAGTTTCATACTCTAAACCATAATATTTGCAACATAGACAATTTGATCTTTTGGTACCCAGAACTGATTCGGTCCAGGTTTGTTAGTTTTAACATCTCTCTGATCTTGTTCAGATTTTACCATTGGACAAGATAATTCATAGTGACCTTTCTTAGCACAAACAATACATAAAACATCATAATGAACAGTTTTAGTTTCAACAATAGTTTCTTTAAAACCAAGACATCTTTTTCCAGTGTTATTGTTTCCATAAATCATAGATGCATATTTACTTCTTTCCATTCCATTAGAAATAATGTTTTGAAAAAATTACTCATGCATATCAAACTCACAAACAATTTTGAAAGTATAACAAATATTACTTTTGAGAGTTTGGTTTTCAAATTTAAGTCTTGCAACTTTAGTTTTAAAATCCTTGTTTTCAGTTGCATACTCAGAATTTCGATTCTTTAAAACTTGGACTTCTTTGGTCAGATTTTTCTTATCTTCCCTAAGAGTTTTCAGCTTTAAAAACATTTTATTGTTTGCATTTGAGAAATATTTTAAAGCCTCAATTAATTCAGATTTAGTGAGATCAGAAAATACCTGACTGTCTTCATCTTCTGAATCTGTTCCAGAGCCTGAGTTGTATCCAGAACATGAATTGGTATGAGCCATCAGAGCCAGAATTGCTTCCTCTAATGTGCTTCCAAGCTTGCTTAAATGACTACTTTATCATTCTTCCTTCTGCCTGCTTTCCTTCCTGTATGTGCCATCATTGTTGTTTCTGCCTCTTCTTCATCAAACGATTCTTCTTCTGATTCTGATGCATCTCAGGCTGCCATAAGACCCTTCTTTTTGAATCTGGAACTCTTCTTGTGTTGTTTGCCTTTTTCCAGATTTGGACATTCTGACTTGATATGTCCAGGTTCATTGCATCCATAACAGACGATACTCTTCTTGTCAGATTCTTCATTTCCTTTGTTGTTATGTTTCTTCTTTGAGCCTCTCCTCTTCCTGTTTTCCCAGATCTTAACCATCTGTTTGGTTAAGTAAGTCGTATCATCACATTCACTATCTCTATCCTCTGATTCTGATGCAACCCTTGCAACTTTCTTCTGTTTCGATTTCAGAGCCAAATTCTTCTTCTTCTTTGGTTCATCTGCTTCCAGCTCTAGTTCATGAGAGTTGAGTGAGCTGATCAAATCTTCAAGTCTTAAGTTATTCAGATCTTTGGCTTGCTGAACTGCAGTAACCATTGGTCTCCACTTGGTTGGAAAACTTCTTAGAATCTCCTTGACATGATCTGCTGTTGTGTAGCTTTTCTTCAAGACCTTCAGTCCTGATATCAGAGTCTGGAATCTACAGAATATTCCATCAATGTCTTCATCATACTCCATCTTGAACATCTCATACTGTTTGACCAGAATGTTAGCTCTTGCTTCTTAAACTTGTTGGCTTCCTTCATAGGTCAGAACCAGACTGTCAAATATGCTCTTTGTTGTTTCTTTATTTGTGCATCTGTCAAATTCCTTGAATGTGATGGCACTGATCATGATGGTTCTAGCTTTGTGATGCAGTTTGTATGCTTTGCTCTGGTCTGGTTTCATATCTTCCATGTCTAGTTCTTTAGTTGGATCTCATAGAACAGTAGGTGCAGTGTATCCTTTGACTACCAGCTTCCATAAATCACGATCTTGAGATATGAAGAAACTTCTCATTCTGTCCTTCCAATACTCAGACCTTTCTCTATCAAACAGTGGTGGTCTATTGATGTTGCCTCCCAAATCATTGGATTCTGCCATGTTGAACCCCTTGGAGCTTTCCTCAAACACTGTTAAGTGCTCAGCCTTGAGACCGAGCTCTAATGCCAATTGAAGGTGCAAACACGAGAAGGGGGTTGAATTGTGTTTGACTAACTTGAATACTTTGTTTTTGTATTTGCAGTTTTATAACAAAACCTGGTGTATGAATCAAACAGAGTTAGCAGTGGATATAAAGTAAGAATAAAAACACAGATTTTTATATTGGTTCGCCGTTAACGAGGCTACGTCCAGTCCCTTCACTTTGAAGGATTTCACTAATTCAAAACCTTGAATTACAACAATACCACTGACCCTCCTTGTCAGTCTTCTCAAACAGTCTAACAATCCTAGACTTTTGAGGAATACAACACCTTGACTTCTCAAGTCAAGTCTTCTCCTACCAATCTGACAACCCCCGATTGTAGAAGGAATTACAATGCCTTGAATCTAATTGCTAAGTAATCTGATACCCCTTCTGACTCCCTCAAATTGTAGACTCTACTTCAACAACTTAGATCTAACACAAGGGAAAGAAAAACACGAGTGCTTGCTTCTGGAAAGCTGAAACACACAGATAACCTCACTGAAAACTCGAGTCTTTGCTTTTGGAAGTGTATGACTTTTTTTCATTTTCGATGCTAAGTCTTCAGTCTTGAGCCTCCTTTTATAGATGTGAATTCGAGTCTCTTCCAAGCTTAAATTCGAGTTGTATCTTGCTGGATTCTCTTGCAAAAATACTTTGACCAATCGAGTTTCATTTAAATAAAAAAACATATATTTTTAGCTCCAGATTTGCTTTCGAAAATAACTTGGGTCAATCATATCTTTAATTAATTCTGGAACGAATCTTTCTTCCCGCCAATAGCTTCATGATTAAATCTGGACCATTTGATCTTTTGATTTCGACCACGCTGGACTTGCAAACTGATCTGCTATGATCCTCTGATCTCGGCCAACACTGGACCACACGATCTGATCTTCTGATCTCGGCCAACACTGGGCCATATGGTCTGATCTTATGATTTCGGCCAACACTGGATCATGATGCTTAAATCTGGCCCATTGATCTAAATATCTTCCCTCTGATCTGGACCAATTATGGACTGGGTCTGGATTGAACTAAAATTAGTTCTGGACTTATGATATTTTAGTCTGGATAATTACCTTCTGATGTGGATCAATTCTGGATTGAATCTGGACATCATTTCTTCTTGTCTGGACTTAGTTTCATACTCTAAACCATGTTATCTTCTGGTCTGGGCCAAATCTAGATTAAATCTCTTGTTCTGGACCCATTAATTTATCCTTTGATTAAGTCTGGATCAAGTCTGGACTGTTTATCATTTCATTGACAGGCTATCTTCTGGTCAGAATAAATTCTGAACTAAGTCTGACTTATGATATCTTCTGGTCTGGAACAAGTCTCCCTCTGGCAGGCTTCCTTCTAGTCTGGTCCAGGTCTCCTTCTGGACTTTGCTTCCTTCTGATCTGGGCCAGGAAAGATATCCTCTGGTTGTGTTTTTCCATCCTGGTGTATCCTCTGGTGCCTTCAGGATGCATCCTCTGGTACCTTCTGGATGCATTATCTGGTGTCTTCTGGAGGTGTATCCTCTGGTCTGATTTTATCCTCTGGTAACTTATCTTCTACCTCTGATGATTTCATCTTCTGTCTCTGATAACTTCATCTTCTGGTGGCATTTAATATAATAATTTAAAGTACAAAATAAGGTTACATGGAGTGCTTTTGTAAACATCAAAATCCAAAGTACTTAGAACCAACTTGGTTCCAACAAGGATGACTTTATCAAAATGAAAAATGACATGTTGATATTGTGCAAGTTAGAGAGAATACTCTTGTCTTAGTTTTTACATTCTATGGAAAATCTCCCAGTGCATCTTGTATACTAAGCAAAACTTGGAGGACATGTTCAATATAGATGGATGTATCCATTAGAAAGGTAAACTATGTGTACATACAGATGGATTTAATATACATTTTGATATAGTCATGCATATAATCTCTATTTTTGCGATTATTAGGAAAATGTCTCTAATGGGTTTGAAAGTCCATTTGGAAAGCATTGTTGAATATTGAAAATCAGATAATTTTAAAAAAATCTCTGACAAAGCAAAGAAAAAAATAGGGCATCAGAGAGCGACAAAAAGTGCACACACAAGAGGAAGTTGTTCTTTTGCATAGACTAGAAGAATAATGGTATTAAAATTTAAACTAAATAGCACATGTGGTCCCTTAACTTAATTTCAATTAACGTTTTAGTCATTTATCTTCTTTTTTTTCCCGATTTGGTCCTTTATTTTAATTTTAAGTGACAATTTGATCTTTTATGTTTTAAAATGTCAACAATATTATCCTTTTTTTTTACAAAAATTCAAAAAACTCATCAAAATTTTCAACCAAAAACCATAAAATTAATTATATTCTTTAATATAATACAAATTTCATCAAATTCGTAACTCAAATCTTCAAAGAAACTCATACAAAAATTTCATTCTTTATTTGATGTTGTTAAAAATGGAAATATGAGTTTATTTGAATATTTGAGTTTCGAATTTGATAAAATTTGTATTATATTGAAGAATATAAATAATTTTATTGGTTTTGGTTGAAAATTTTGATGAATTTTTTGAATTTTTGTAAAAAAAAAAGGATAACATTGTTGACATTTTAAAACATAAAAGATCAAATTGTCACTTAAAATTAAAATAAAGGACCAAATCGGAAGAAAAAAAAAAGATAAATGACTAAAACGTTAACTGAAATTAAGTTAATGGACCACATGTGCTATTTAGCCTAAAATTTAATTTATTAATAATTTAATTAATTTATTAATTATTTATTTTGTTACTTAAATTAGTAAATTAATTATTTTTTGTTTTGTGTCATACTATTTTAAGAGAAGAAGCTTGGAAGACCTGCCCAAGAACATGAGGTGTTCATGGTAACCTTAAAAAAAAAAAAAAGAGACAACATTTTGTTTCTGATCAAGTTAAGAATGTTGATGTATGGTTTTTCGAATTTTTTTATTTATGTAATTATTTGTTACTACAATATCTTTATCATACATATAGGTATTTTATTTATTTTTCGAATTATTTTTTATTTACACAGAACTCTTATAATCAAGTTATATATGGAGGTCGTGCGACTTGTACAACCCTCCTATTGCCTTAGGAAGTTGTTGGTTTTATAATCGTAAATTATTTTTGTTATTAATATTATTGTTATAGGTAAAACTTTTATTATTATTATTATTATTATTATTATTATTATTATTATTATTAGTAGTAGTAGTATAGAGGATTAAAAGGAGTATTAATAATAATACTTGTAAGTCAATGTGTTAGAAATAAATCAGTTCATCTCTTCTCCCTCCCTTCATACACAATATACACACACCTCTTTCATTTTTCTCATCCATTTCCCTTTCTCAAACAAACCTAACAACCCTCATCCTTTATTTACACCATTTTATCTCATAAAAACACAACCATAACACCATATTCCTCCTTCTTTCCCTCTCTCCCAATCTTCCCTTTTTTCTCAACCGTCAAAATTCCATCACGTCATCAAGAGAGACCACATGCAAAGTCAAAATACACTTCCAATCTTCATCCTTATTCAACCAAATAATCATTTTATGTCAATCAAGCAAGGATAGAGGAAGTAGAAAAAATGGAAGTTTAGAGAGAAAGAGAAATCCCTAACACAAGTTTAGAGCAAAACCCTAAGTTAACAAGGAGAGTGAGTTTCTTTTCCCCTAGTTTTTCTAAAATTGTTTTTTCATGTAGTGTATGGGGAATTTGGGACCCTTAAAGGAAGAATTTCTGATTTGATTTTGGGTTAAAAACATGGGTGAATTTCAAAACAACTAAGGAAAAATATGTGGTTTTGCATGCCATAAATTGTGAATTTCTCTTATTTTTAATGTTATCGTTGATTGAGTTTATGATTATTGTGTTATGATTGTTGTTGATATGAATTGTTAAGTTGTTTTGGTTGAATGATGGATCTTTAAGGGATGGATTGTGAAAACAATGGAAAAACCCTAAATTCTCTAAGTGAAAATAATTTCGCTAAGCAAATTTAGCCTTGAGACCAACATTGTTGCTTCAAACTTGAATTCCCTAAACGAATTTGACAGACTTTGGAAAAATTAGCCCTTGTGTTGGATTCTCTAAGCGAATTTGACATGTTTTGAAATGTTCCTTGTAGTTTTTATGTGGGGTTAGTTTGTGGTATTCATTAATATTGATTCGAACTGTATTATTAATGGTTGATTGATTAATAAGTTTGATGTTGCAATATGCATTGATTTAATTGAAAATGATACCATACTTTTCTTATGTCAAAGTTTCATTTTTCCATTATATGTTTTAAATTAAATGACCGAAAATGATACAGTGAGATATGATGTTGTTTTATAATGAAACGTCTATATGAGAAGAGTAATTGGGATGTCAATTCCGGTCATGCTAAAGACATACCTTACAAAATGATCACAATTATCTCGATGGCTCACATTGAGATAATTGGGATAGACTGACTATTTTATATGAAAAAAAATTGTTGAATTAAAAGGCTTTCAAATATTAATTGATATCAAAGGTTTTATGAAAAAGGCACTTTGTATTCTTTTTAATGTTGATGTTTTAAAAATATATTTTCTAACTATCTTCCCCTTTTATTGAACTCACTAAGATTATTATTTAACTCATTGTTTGTATGTATTATAACATATAAGAAGACTTAAGCTTTGGATTCGAATCAAGTTTTTAATGTTGATGTTTAATAAATATTGTGTGACACCCTAAACCCTAAAATAACATATATAATAATTTATACTAGATTTTAAAAAAAATCACAACGGATAAAGAAAATTTGTTTTCAAGGAAATAAAAACTTTTGGAACTAATTTAGGATATCATGTTCCTCAAAATACACATGGAACAATTCAAACTTTATTCCTCAATTAAAACATTGCAATCTCAATGAACTTGATTTAACTATAAATTTTAAATTTAATTCCAAAAATTTACTAGTACTTATAAGGTTTTCATACAAAAAATCGTTTTAATTAAATAAGTAAAATACAAATCATAACTCTTATTCCCGGTATCATCTCTCAAAGTGGAGTTTCTCCCAAACTTGAACTTTAAGACTCATTAACTTGTAATAACTGCGATTTTGCAAACGCAGGGTTAAGTCAGTCAAACACAAACAACGAATGAGTGAGTTTCAAAATCATGTTGATAGTATAATATAAGTAAGAAGAACACGCAAACAATCATAATAGATTGTACCATAACACATCATGATATATCAAAATATTAAAGAAAAACAATATCACATTATAATGTCAAAATCACTCAAATAAAATCAATATATTGTCACATAATCCAAGAAGAATTTTTATCACTTTTGAAAAACTTTAATCACAACAAAATAATCACAAGAAAATGCAATGTCATGCATGAGCTTAAATTATACTTCTTTACAATTTGGTATCATTATAACTCTGAAGTACTTGGTTAGGAGGCTTGATACTATGTCACCAGACAAGTGGACGGACAATTCAAATTGGCTTTATCCTCATAAATCCCCTCATATATGCGACAGTCGAGGTAAACGTGTGTTGCATGGTAGCTCCCAACATTGAGAGGGCTACCTCCAAGCCACTTAGGAATTCCCCACCCGAATACCTCCAAGGTCTAACAATCTTGTCTTACAGCTCAACAGTAGACCGCCAACGATCAGGCGCATTCAATTGTACTTCCCCAAAATCACTAGGCTTGCCAGACCCTACCTGTATGATGACAAAATAATCTTCACTTCAAAAATTCTCAAAATAAGAGCAATGTCTTTAACACAAGTTAAAATCATCACTATTTCATCAACTATGAGGTTACTTCAAAATTCTCATCACAAATTTATATCATCACTATCATCAATCATACATCATCATCATCACATAAACTTATCACAAATTTATATCATCACTATCATCAATCATACAACATCATCATATAAATTTATCACAAATTTATAACATCACTATCATCATCATCATCACATAAACTTATATCATACAATGCATCCATATTTTATTATCACTTCACATAAACCCGTCTAGTCAAACATATGCACAAAATTCATTGATACTCAACATGACAATAATATCAAATATCACACATTTAACGAAATTAAATCAATCAACAACTTATTAATTTTATATTTGACATTTTAATCTCACAATTTCCATATATGCATATTAATTAATTTATCTCTCAAAAGGCTATTGTCGTACGTAGCGAGCTCCAAATGAATCATTGAAAAATACAGTTCTCCCGTTCATATTATACTCATGAATTCAAACGTTCTCTCACCCCTTACCTTATTTCGACACACTTTCACAAGCGAAAACAAGTCTACAAGCAAAAAGCCTTTCTTCTTTGACTCTTTGTCATTCGATCAATCTTAATTGACATTTTTATAGATAAACGTCAAAAATAAATTATGAGAACACATTCTAAAAGGGTCAATTTTGAAAATGAGTCAAGTAAACTTACCTTAAACCGAAAAATAACCAATGGAGAAATTTTTCTGAACAATCGTGGGACACCGATGTAGATTTTCAATTTTATTCTCATGCTCTGATTGCTATGTGTGGCTGCCGTTTTCCTTCCATTTTCTTTCTATCGTATCTCTGCTATCTTTCTCTTATTATATTAGGTTATATTTGACTTTTATTTAACATATTAGGTTATTATTAACCCAACTCATTGAACCCATTTTATTTTCTTACTGCATTTTGTTTACACAAGACCCAATTAATTACACACATATTTTTATTTATTTATTTGCAATTAAAAGAATATTTTCCAAAATATCAAATTAAAATATTATCATATTTTGAGAATAGTTAAAATGATAAAATAAATAAATATAACATTAATATTTTATATTAGTTACTAAATAAATTAAATATTTATAAAATAGACAAATCATAACAAGCACACATATAAAAAAAAATTAAGCGCAATATTATTAATATTTCAAAACTGATATTTTACAAAATAGATCAATTAAAGTAATTAACTTTTTAAAAATATAACAATAATAACAAAAATCTCATATTCAAAACTATTACTATATATACTTTCTAATATATGCATTTTAATACCAAGAGCATTTTTAACACTTCTATAGTAAAAATAGATACTCTAAACTATTCACAATATATTCAAAATAATTATTTATAAAATAATTAATTAAAATAAGAAATAGTTATAAGTAATTAAAATATAATTGTGTGCACATTTATCGTTTAGTGAGATGTATATGAAAGTATTTTAACAATTATCAATGCACATATACACGTGAAATCACCTGAAGTCTTATTCTTTAAAATCCTCACACTAAAATACTATTATTTTTAGAAAAATTAATAAAATAATAAAATATAATATTTATAATTTATACTACTCATTAAATTAGATATGTATAAATTATCACACCACAACAAATACATATAAAGAAAATTAATCACAAAATTTATCAATGTATATTCTAAAATATTTTTAACATTAAATTAATTATTTAAAATCCTATTTCATTAATAAAATAGTTTATTATAAAAGTTGGGATGTTACATATTGTATTTCTAATTTTATAATTTAGCTATGTTGTCTAAGTGTGAAACTTGACTTGTAACATTGTATTTAGATGCATATTATGACTTCTCTTGTGAAATTAGATTGTAGTGATATTAATTTGCAACATTCTATATTATTTTCTAAATAAATGATGTGGGTTGTTACATGAGCCATGCAACTCTTCCCCTCTAGAGTTTACCTCATGTAAATGAGATGAGTGCACCAAATGGGTATACGGTACTGATGTCCTATCAGGTACATTAAAAAAAGAACCATTAGGATTGTAGATCGAGTACTCTTCATCCAACTACAATAGCACATGTCGATCATACCATGATACAATATAAACTAAAATTGAAAGGATTCAACGAGAGCTATAGCAGAAATATTTAGAGAGTTAACAATTGTTGCGACAAGAACATGAGAAATCGATGCAGAGAACTATTGAAACTATTTTAACAATGGAGGAGGAGAAACGACGAAAGTTTAGGAGACGAATATGGGATGAGCTTCATAATTCTCAACAAATGCAAATTTGATCTTCCTATTCTTCCCAATATAATTATCAACAAGAGCAGATGTCACCACCATAATATAATTATCAACAGCAGATGCCTCCACTATATACTCATTCGTCTACATCTTCTCAATATCAAAGGGGAGGATATTATTGGTCATATATCAACAAATGCAAAATTGATCTTCCTATTCTTCTCAATATAATTATCAGCATGAGTAGATGTCACCACTACAACATAATTATCAACAACAAATGCCTCAACTTCATACTCGTTTGTCTACATTTTCTCAATATCAACATGGAGGATATTATCGATCAGATATCAACAAATGCAAAATCGATCTTCATATTCTTCTCAATATAATTATCAACAGGAGAAAATGCCACCACCACAATATAATTATCAACAACATATGCCTCCACTGCATACTCGTTGATCGACATCTTCTCAATATCAACAAAGAGAATATTATCTGTCAGATATGCCAACGTCGCCGGATGGTAATAATCAACCTTATTTGAATAAGCCATCTTTGCATCAATATTTTTCAACGCAATCATTAGTTGCTCCACCTTAGTCTTCCATCCAGGCTTCTATCCAAATATACGAACCATCAATTTTCCTATTGGTGGTATAAACCCCCTGAATCATGACCAGGATAATGCAACATTCAATGATATGTTTAACTTTACCAACAATCAGAATGATGGGGGCATGGATCAGATTACTATGGGGATAATCATTTTTTTTATTGTGACATTATTTTTATTTGAATATTTGGATATTAATGCATGAATGTTATGTTTTTGCTTTATTTTCAAATTTATTTATATCTTATTAGTCATTTTAAGTAATTTAATTCTAATATAAATAATACTAAAAATAGTTTAAATATGATGAAAATAAAGATATTGAAAATATGATGAAAATGAAAATTGGTCAACTTTATATAAATTTAATATTATTTATTTTAATAAATAAATAATTTAATATAATATTTTATAATTATTCAGTTAAATATATAATAAAATATTTACTAAAATAAATGTATATAATTAAATTGAAATGAATTTTTATTATAAATTTTAATAAATAAAATTCAATAATATAATTATTTTAATATGAATTTAAAATATAATATATTTTTTTAAATCTTGAATTATTAGTGAGGGCCTGAGCCTTGGGAAAATGTGTCAGCGAGGGCAAATGCCCTAGGAACCAAGCATTTGATTTGTTTTCGCTAGGGCCTCATCTTTGGGAACTAGTCAGAGTATTTGAATTAGCGAGAGCCTCAACCTTAAGTACATTGCGACAGCCTCAACCCCAAGACATTTTCAAGGACATTGGCCCTAGGAATGTACACGTCTTTCTTCATTTAAAAAACCATTTAGCAAGACTTTGACCATGGTATTTTTGTTTGATAAGTGTTTTGCATAGGGTCATGTGTCCTCTAGGAAATGTAGTGTTTTCCATATTTTTTTAGCATTTCCTAGGATTTTAGCCTACAAAAATCAACAAAATCTTGTAGTGAAAAAAAAAAGCATATATACCTTTGGGAAGCTTTGCATTTGAATGAAATTCATTAATAAACTCAACCACATTATCTTGGATTATATCCCAACAAGCTTGAAAGAATTTGAAATTAAAGCCATGGATTTGGGTTTTTGTTGCCATCACAACTTTAAATTATTTCTTTGATTTCTTCAATTGAGAATGGTGTTATTAATTGTGCATTGTCTTCAGCCCTAACTTGTTTGAAATCAATGCCACTAAAGACCGACCTGCTGCAATTCTTCTCCACGTATGAAGATTCAAATAATTCATTCACTTCCTCCTTTACTTCAGATTAGGGGTGTACATGATTCAAAAACCAAACTGAATTGCACCACATTAATAGTGCAGTTCAGTTTTTAAAAACCACTTAAAAAAAACCGGTTATTATTGAATTGTTTAAAATCGATTTTTCATTAAATTTTTTATATTTTTCTATTTTTTTAACATAAAATTATACTTTTTTTTTAGAATATTCATTGGCACATCTTTCTGTTAAGTATAGTCTTTTAATATCTATCTTTTGATTTTTCAATAATAAAATAAAAAATATTGAATTGAAAATACTAGTACATGTAGTATTAATTAGAGAGTTCAATTTAAAAAAAAAATTTAAATATTTCTATAGCGTAGATATAAAAAAAAATTAATATTTTCTCAAAAATGAAAGCGGTGGTCATTTAAAGATAACTATTTTTTTACAAATAGATCAATCATTATAGGACGGATGAAATATTATATATTAATTAAGAATATTATATATATATATATATATATATATGTATAGTTGTATTTTTTTTACTCGTATGTATATAGCTTATATAAAACTGTTTTTACAATAAGAAAAATGCTATTTTCAACAAAACAATGTTAATTTTCCATAACTTAATTTCAGTTAACGTTTTAGTCATTTATCTTTTTTTTTTTCTCGATTTGGTCCTTTATTTTAATTTTAAGTGATAATTTGATCTTTTATGTTTTAAAATGTCAACAATGTTATCATTTTTTTTTTTACAAAAATTCAAAAAATTCATCAAAATTTTCAACTAAAACCCATAAATTAATTATATTTTTCAATATAATATAAATTTCATCAAATTCGAAACTCAAATATTCAAATAAACTCATATTTCCATATCTAACAACATCAAATAAAGAATGAAAATATGAGTTTATTTGAATATTTGAGTTATGAATTTGATGAAATTTGTATTATATTAGAGAATATAATTAATTTTATGGATTTTGGTTGAAAATTTTGATGAATTTTTGTAAAAAAAAAGGATAATATAGTTGACATTTTAAAACATAAAAGATCAAATTGTCACTTAAAATTAAAATAAATGACCAAATAAAAAAAAGATAAATGACTAAAATGTTAACTAAAATTAAGTTAAGAAACCACATGTGTTATTTAGCATTTTATTTTTTATATTAACAATGTTAATTTTAGGTTTATGATATTAAATATAAAAGGTTTGAAAGTGGTTCAAATTGGTTTTTTAAAAAAAATTTAGTGAACTAAACTTTTTAAAATTTATGGTGCAGTTCATAAACCATTTAATTGGTTTGATCTTTTATGGTGCAATGCAATTCAGTTAATGAATGCAGTCCAATTAACTACATTTTTTGCACACCCCTACCTCAGATACCTATGAAACCACTCTATCACCATTATATATTTCAAGTAATTGGTTCCTTCTGTAGTTTCAATTCATACAAGCATGAAAGTACAACCCCATTCTTATATGATACACATGCATACTATTACTACATAAAACAATAACATATGAACATTGTTGCTACTAAATACAACAATAACTAAATCAAGGTATTGTATATTTTACCAACGATTAAGTCTTACTATTCACCCTGTTTATTTGTTTCTTTCATTCTATATTGTATATCTTAAAAAATCATAAAATTTCAAACCTGAAGCACAATAGGAATCATATAATAAAACTTTGTTGAATACGATCCATAAAATCTATCCCTATCTGACAACGTCTTCCATGAACCCAAATGTGATGGCAATTCCAAAAAGAAATCTAAAGCCACCGAAACCTAAAGTAACAGGAAGTAAAAGATAACAAGAAAACAATTAAAAGTATAGAGCAACTAAATAGGAAACTAATTTTTTTTAACCATTTAGATACATCTTTCAAGTAGATAGATAATTGTATTATGGCTATCCTATATATCCTTCAAAATAACAAAACTAAATAACATAATATAATTAACAGTTTCTGAATAGTCTCAAGTTGAAGTACTTCAATCAAATGCCTAATGTCCTACTCACATATTTTCCTAACAAAACCAACAACAACACTAAAAGCTAGAGACACCTTCAAATTTTTCTTATTCAGAGTAGGCATAGTTAAAACACTAATTTTAACAACTACTTTCCATTCTTTACAATTCCATAAATAATACCACCTAAATAGTCCAACACACCATGTGCATTCTCACTTTTTTTTTTGTAGTCTTAAGTATTTAAAAGAGTTAGTGAGATTTTTTAATTTTTTTATTTGAAAAGACCAATGATATGTCTTATTTTTGGCTTTTTTTAATAAATTTCTATCCGACTCTCTCTTCAATTTCCTAAACAATTTATAAATAAAATACATCATGTAATCCTTTGAGTTATACAAAAATATCAAATTTAACTTTTAAATTTTATTTATTTATTAAGTTAGTCATTTTTAATTTGAGATTTTTAAAATGGTACTATGACTTTTATTATTAATCATATAAAGAACATAATAGATTTTCATGTGATTTCATGACATAGATCGAGAAAATTTCGAGTTTAATTTCAAAAACTCTAAAATCTATCTTACTCAATTCCTCTCTTGTTTAATTATTTTTCTAAAATTTGATTGAGTGCTCATGTTCTTATGATTTTTGCGATCAAACCACCTTAAAAATTACACGAATTTATTGAAAAAATTAAGAAAATTTTGTATTTCAATTTTCACTAGTACAATTTAATGTTATTACATCTGCAATTTTAAATCGGTTGTTATACATCTGATGTAATAAATAGGGTGGTGGCAAATTTGTTATTATTTATTTGATTTGTTAAATCGGTTATATTAAACCGTTCTAATAAGCATGTTAAAAAAAATTGTTTGATTTGTTATATCTGTTATATTAAACCGTTCTAATAAACATTAAAAAAAATTGTTTGATTTGTTAGATCTGTTATATTAAACCATTCTAACAAACATTTTTTTTAATGATTGATTTGTTAGATCTATTATATTAAACCAATCTAACAAGCATTTTTTTTTAAATTAAATGATTTGTTAGATCTGTTATATTAAACCGATCTAACAAATATTTTAAAAAAAAATTGTATGATTTATTAAATCTGCTATATTAGACGAATCTAACAAATATATTAAAAAAAATTAATGATTTGTTACATCTGTTATATTAAACCGATCTAACAAATATTTTAAAAAAAAATTCCCCTAAACTAACATTAGAAGATAGAAAATAGGTGCAATATGCATTTTCCTTCCTTCACGTATTTCGTTTCTTCTCCGTGGCTAAGCGTGAAATATACTTTGAGGCGCATTTTTTCTCAGTGGCTAAGCTTCTTCTTCTTCCTATATCAAAAACTAAATAAATCAATATCATCAGCTACTTCTTCCTATATCAATAGCTTATTCTTCTCTTCTCTCTCCGCCTTTTTTTCTTTTCAATTTCTCCGCCACCGCCGTCACCAAGTTTCACTTCAATTTCATCAAGTCTCCGATCAGAAACTCTACCAATACTA
The DNA here is from genome assembly GCA_037974295.1 of Cicer cuneatum. NCBI lineage: Eukaryota > Viridiplantae > Streptophyta > Magnoliopsida > Fabales > Fabaceae > Cicer > Cicer cuneatum. The sequence continues at coordinate 58,037,371 of JBBPBO010001985.1, read as the reverse complement.
ACAACATCAAAAAACCTAAAAGCTTCGATAATATCAATTTCTTTCACCAACGAGAAGTGTTTCTCTCTGTGTGCAAGTGTTTGTTGTTTTCTCTGGTAATTTTCTAATTACTTAGCAATCTCAAATTGTTTCACTGTTAATTGTTATTATTATTAACCTTTATTGCTTATGGAATATTCATATATTGATTGACGTTATTAGTGGAGTTCATACAATTAATTCCTCTTTTTCATTCTATTATGCAATTTATGTAGTGGATTTAGGGTTTTGAATGTTAATGTTTCTGGTTGAAAGTAGTTGCAATATAGTGGATTTACATTAGTCGCAATGTATTGGATTTACTGTTTCCCTAATTTAATGATAAATTCTTCTTAGGAATGGACATGTGTTCCATAGGTAGGAGGATAATGCATGCTGAATTGTAGTTGTAGATGCTAAGGAAAACTGATCCATTCCCAGAAAACGGGCAGATTTGTATCTTCAAGAACAGCATCATATGATGGAGCATGATTCCCCCTTATAAACTGCAATTTGACAACTTGGCCGAAGCATTTTTTAATGATCATGTAATGAAAATATGTTGTTTTTTGGCTGCTATCGTTTTTCCAGGCAGAAATCCAAGTTAATCTTCAAAAAAGAAGAGGACATGGAATCCTATCCGTACTTCAGCCCAAATTCAATGGTATTCTCGATAAATCCCTAGATGTGGCGGCTAGGTGGAGTGGAGATGTTGTAAGTGCCTAGGGCTATCCCGCTTACTTTTGAACCTGAATTTATGTTACAACTTTTTGCTATCCTGAATCAACATAGAAGTACGTTTAGTACAACCAGTGTTGCATTTGAATTAGATGTTAGAAACTACATAGCTGTTTACGTTTCACTTATATCACTTTAGATTGTGATGATTCTTGGAATCTCATTATTTTAAATTTTTAATAAATGAATCATTGCAATGACTCTTTAATGTTGACAAAATATATAGATGCTCAGTTGATTACCCCAGTGGTTCATCGACATCCACTATAATGAACCTTAAGTTTGTTATAGTAATCACAAGTCACAACAGTTCATTGACTTCTTATCATTGTTTAGATAGTAACAACATTGTGCATTCTTATATTGTACTGCTAAAACTGTTTTGGAACTATGTTCGAGGATACTGAGTGTTAGTTGTTGTGCTATTTTTCATATCACTATTGAAGAAATTATCTTCGAACAAATCATAAGTCTTTATGAACTTCAAGGTGAATATGTGTTGCCCGGAGCCCGTGATCACAACCCTGTTAATGGAAAAGGGGATGGCTTTTTGAAAAGGCTAATGTCTGGGCATCTTGGTAATGTTATATCCTCAATGGGCAGGTGGAGAATGAAACTTGAAGTTTGTAGAGCGGAGATTGTTGACATGCTTCCTCTTGCAAGACTTCTTTCTCGAAGCACGGATCCTATTGTTCTCTCAAGATCAAAGGTGGTATCATGTTTTATTGTGTCTTGGATAGTTTCATATATTCATAATCAAATTTTGGAGTGTAGTCAGTTGATTACGATATACGTCTAATGACTTAAATATGCTAGTAATTAACACTTGCTTTTACAAATTTTAAATTTATTTTCATGATTATCTATACAAAATCTAAAAAGAATAAAATGAGAACAATTTGGTATTTTTGTGGTTATTAGTAAAAATAAACAGAAATAGAGAACATTTTTTAAAACCAAATAGACCCTACTATTGTAAAGTACTAGTGCATTCAAGTACCGATAACTTAATTGAAGTAATACTTTTTCTTTTCCTGTGGTTTTATTTTATTGATGCCAACAAGATAGTATATGCCGAACTTTTAACACTTGTGAGTTGTTTAATACATATATAGACATTGAGTAAAAGATAATACTAATAGTCTAATGTTTGTTATGTTATTCAGTTATTGTGTTCTTCACCTAAAAATATGTTGCTAATCATGTATACTTATTATTTGAAGAAATGATATTGATTATGCATGTTGCCATGTTACATGTTTGTAGGATTTTTTTATTCAAAGTTTGCAGTCGGTGGGGTTATATTCAACAAGCCCTCAACACCTGTTTGAGGTATTATCAAGGGATCACTATAATTTCATTTACCTTTCAATAGCCACAGTACTTGGTGCATCTAATTTGTGCTCATAACTTGAAGCTTGCCTGCAATGTTCATTTTTTATTTGTAATATCAATGATCCTAATGATATTCACTGCAAACTTTGAAGTTTTTTTGTCTGTAATGGTGTTCAAATTGCAGTTTATAAGGGGGAATCATGCTCCATCATATGATGCTGTTCAAATTGTAGTTTATAACGACGTACATAGTGACTTGAAAAATCAGATATGGGAAGCTATCTAGGTACTTGTAGTTTTTTGAATATTTTAGTATATATATGATTTCGTAAATATATTTTAATGCCATAAACTAACTCCTCCATTTGTTTTGTAATGTAGGTGAAATGAGATATTCCTGATTCTGAATTTTTGAAAAAATAAATGGATTTCATATGCCGGTGAACGTTGGAGGGCATTTAACCGATCAGGAAATTCTAGAATTTTAGAATAAACTGAACAAATTGAATAAACTGAACCAATTTTAGAATTTGACTTGTTAGATTGGTTCAAATTTAACCAATCTAATAAATCAATTTTGAATTTGACTTGTTAGATTGGTTCAAATTTAACTAATCTAATAAATCAATTTGAATTTGACTTGTTAGATTGGTTCATTTTAGCCAATTTAATAGTTAATTATTTATTACAACGCTTGATGTTAGATCGGACAAGTAACCGATCTAACATGTATATAGGAACCGATGTAACAAGGTTAAATTGTACTAGTGCAATTTGTTGGTTTGAAATTAGGATCAGTAGTGTAAACATTTAAAAACATAAAAGACGAACTTGACACTAAAAGACACGTAAAGAACTAACTTATTACAAAAAAATAAAATAAAAGACTAATATATTATTTTCGTTTAATTTAAAAGATACAAGATGTACTTTGCCTAATTTCTACATCAATTCTTGTACTATCAACCCTTACAATGAGAAAATTTAAAGGCTAAAAAGTATAGTAACATTGCACTTATATATTAATCACCAACAATATCTTCATACTGCATCATAATTTAAACACAAATATAAATATCAATTTAATTCTTAATCTCTATGTTTTTTTACCGTAACTAACTTAACTCTTTTCATTCATAATAATTGTTTCAATACAGAATGAGATATAATCATGAATTTTGTGACTAACATATAGCCTTGATGTTAGAGTTAGCCTTATTAGTTAACAATTTTTTGGGTTTAATATTTGTATATATTTACTATAATTTATATAGTAATATGAGACATTTTAATTTATTATGTAGATTTATTTAAAGTACAGTAAAGACATTAGAATAGTTAGTCTGTTTAACGGAACATTAAGTGTGACTTAATCGTAAGACTCTATTAAGCATAATGATACTATTCTTAAATTGTATGTAGTCAAGTTTTATTGTTAAATGAGACAACGATAATATATAGAGACTATTATGTGAGCAGACTAATAATCACATCTCATGGATTATAGATATGTGATATCAAGTCTTCACATAGGTATAAATATTAGGAGTAATATTTGTATTAGATTGATCCACTATGCGAATGTTATATAATAGTTATGCAAATGTCATTTAACAATTCTCATGTGACCATAGTGAATAGTCATTTGACTTGTAGTCACTACGATCCATACTTGGAGAGTTGTATATTTTGTGGTCATCAAACATTATCTGTAACAAGACAATCATAATGGTGGTTATTGGTTCTACAATAAATCATGTAGGGATATGAATGATGTAGATAAGATACATTCCTCATGCATAATAGGAGTTGTGTCTTGGGCCTTTCAATAGAGTGATATGTGAAATGCGTGTGGCCAAGCCAAAATGGACCAAACAAATTATTGAACTTAATAAAGATGGCATTTTTTATGTCTTGTGTTCAATTAAGATATTTGGATGAAGGGACATTTACTGCACAGTAAATAGTGATCACGATAATGTTAAAATCGCATCACCGATTTTCTCATTAATTGAGTAGCAATGATGCATTCCTAAATGTCACTCATTGTTTATAATACTTAATATTAATTTAATATTTTATATTGTTTTAATATTTTAGGTTATTGTCAATTGAGTAGGAGTCTATATGGTCACACGATAGAATGGTTAAATTGGAAAGTACAAATTTAATTAAAGAAATGTGTGTGTCGTGGTTTTTGTGATTTGTCCTCCTTAACGCTTCAAAAACTAAACACATAAACCTCATGTGAAATATTGTACATACATGATCTATGACAATAAGTAATTTGAATGAGAATTTAGTATACCGGATATGTCATCCACCACTAATTTACAATCAAGTTCAATAGACACATCAATAATGTTGAATTCTCCAAGTCAAGTGATTACTTCTTTCAATCCCCACACTCTCGCTTCATATATTGGTGGTAAACCAATGTACCAAAAGGTTTTTGCACATATGAAGCCACCTTGATCCCTTCTCAAACACATTACCACTCCCTGCATGCTTGTTCTTCGAAAATAATAGCATTGACATTGCACTTTAGGTGTCTTGCAATTGGCTTCCCCCACCTCAACCCTTTTCTCATGAAGTCCACTAAACCCACAATGCTCGTTTGTTGTTGGAAACACAACCACCCTTGCAAACAGTTCCGTGCCAAATGATAATGCACAATGATCGCAATCCTAAATTCAATATTCTCCCACAGTTTTTTATTTCATCATTTCCAAAATACACCGCAATATCATCATAAAGTCTTGTATAAGTGATTGAGATAAAGTTTCCAATAAACGGAACAAAAGAGATACAAAGTTTTCAACACTTTCCACAAAGCCACTGATGGTACTCCATAGACCCGCCGCTGTCCAAACTTCCCTTGCACGGTTACACCCAAAATAGGTATGCCAATTATTTTTTTTTGGAGCCCTCACAATGCACACAAAAATCTACACGCCAAAGCTTTTGAGGGATTTTTAAATTCCATATTTTCATCCAATATCCATCCACTCATAGTTCACTATTATCCACTAGCTCTTCCATGGTATAGTGATAGACTAACTTCACACTACACTCTCCATGGTTTGTGAATTTTCAAACATAGTCATATATCTCATTGACTCTGTAAATTGGCATAGATAAAATATTTTTTGCATCATGTGGATTGAACAAATTAGTAAAAACATCAAATTTCCGACCTTGTTATTGTAATCAATTAAATATGAAGTTTTCATGTTCTCATGCTTCAAATGTATAAAACTAGTAGCTGGTATAGGGGTGGTCTTTTCCTCTCAATCAACGATCGTGTGATACATTCATTTTTCTACCATTTCCCATTCGCCAGTGAATACTAGCTTTGAAGATGGCCCAAAGAAGCTCCCAAAAATTTCTCATCTGAATAGTTTCTAGCTTTGAAGATACATGCCACTATAGCATGATGTGTTGCAAGTCTCAAACCTTGTTTACCTAGCATAATTAAAATAGTTAAAACCTTACAAATGACGGAATCCTATGCCATTATATCCTTTTCTCATGGTCAAAACAATTCCATCTCTCTTCCAACCTCACCAAAAAGAGTTTAGCATTTTATGAATTTGTTCTCCCAAAATTGTTGGTAAAAGAAAAGAATTCATGCAATAAGTTGAAATAGAGTGTGCAACTAATTTAATTCCTATGTGTTTATAAATTTTACTTTATACTGAATATATTTTTGTTTCTTATATTATTTGTCACTTTAAAATTTCAAAATAACATTTATTCAACTTTTCCTACAATATCATCATATTATTAAATAGTCTACCTAAGTATTTTTTGTTTATTATAGAAATCACTTAACTAATTTACTAATATTACTTTCAACTACTCAAATGAACACTTTACTCTTCAAATATATTATTTTATTAAAAGAAAATCAATACGAGGCTTCAAATGACACTTAAAATTACCCTAAGGCCTAAACTTAGTGCAAAGAATCCCATCTATAGTGATCAAAACTTAACTAGCCTATTTAACTCAGGTTAAGTCTCTCTAATCACAGTAAGTAAAGTGCAAACTTGGGTACAGCCGTTACATTCTTACTTAAAAAAATGAAAACAAAATCTCAATTTTGTACACAAGGTCACCACTAATTATATACTCACCAAAAAGTCAATGAGCCCAAAATCGTCATTGACCACCAAAACCCCTCTACCAAAAACCCAGTCTCTGTCTTACACAAACACCAAACACACAAACAAAATAAATTTTCCATTTCATTTTAATTTTTTAATTTCTGTCTAAAACGCACAATTTGTTTCATTTCATGCAACAAAGACAACCAAAATTTCACTCACACTCACTTCACTCTTTCATTTCTCTCTCATTTCATTTCACTCTCTCAGCCCTTTTCTTCTCTCCCATTTCAAACCCCTTTTTCAGTTAACAATCAACACATAAACCACTCGGTACTTCGATTTTTCTCTCTTAATGCTTCTACATTTTCGTTTCATGCATAGACGCATCTCTTTATGTCGTTTTACGCTTCCGATTTTGCGTATTGTGTTCTCATTTCTGTTTCTTTTTTTTTTTGCGGTTTAGGGTTTTCAGTTAGCTCATGGAGACGCTTTTTTAGCGTTTTCCTCAGCTTGAAGATCAATACTTACGATTTGGTACTACAATTTTTACTGTGTTATTTGTTCTACATTTTTGTTTCATGCAAAAACGTAACGCTCTGTGTTGTTTTTTTGGGTACTGATTTTGTATTCTCATTCTGTATTGTTTTTTTTTATTGGTTTAGGGTTTTCTGTTCAGCTCGCTGAGACGCTCTAATTTCACACAGTTTTTCGTTTCTGAGGTGAGAAATGGTTGAAAATTGTAATGTTTATATTTTTAATTTTTTTGGTTGGATTTTAGTTTGACTTGTTCTATTTTCTTCGAAGATCATCATTTTGGGGAAAAAATTCAAGGTCATTGCAAATGTTCTCTCTCAATTTTTTTTTCCTTTTCTTGAAAACTTCATATGTCACTAGCATTTGTTTATTTAGAGTTTTTTTTTTTTGTAATTCTTGTAACCGGTTGGGAAGGTTGGTGAAATTTTTTTTCCATTTCTTTTTTTGGTGAAAAATGATTCAATGTTGTTGATAGATTTTTTATCCCATTTAAGGAGTTTGGTTAAATGATGATAAGTGGATTAGTAAATTTGTGTTCCCTAGAGAAGTGGATTAGTGAATTTATATGTGTATGTAAAACCAATTAGTGTCCTAATTAAGGGGAAGTTTTGTTATTGCGAGATAATTTCTCGCCATTTATGGTTGTCTGTGATTAACACTCTCTAGCACATAGTTATAAATATGCCTTTGCTTTGTCTTGTTTGAACACACAGTTTGGTTATTCAAGTGCTTTAATTAATGGTTATGGGTTGAATGATTTCTGAACTGGTTGTTTCATCCTAGTGCTCTTAAGGTTATGGTACTTCTGTTTAAGAATGGTAGCATCACCTATTTGTTAGGGTGCTTGATATTTGAAAAGATTTATATTAGCAGTTTAATACGCGATATTTAGTCATCCTTTCAAACATTTGTGGTGGTCAATTATTTTATGGATATGTTAGTTAGATGTATTTGTTCTATGCTGTCTTTGGAGATTGGTTTTATTTGCTTAATTCTGTTAAAGTTCGCAAATAAAAGTTGTACTACCTCATCTTTCCAGTAATTTTCTGTTCCATTGTTTTTTTTTTTATTTCTCTTTTTGCCTTAATTCTGTTGAAATGTTTAAGGTTTACACATTACAAATAATGACTTATGATTTTGAGTTATCTGTTGGCAGGAGCTGTAGATTTACCAAGGAAGTGATGGAAGATAATCCTACTTCAAGTGTTTTAGATGGGAAGGTTGTTGGGATCCGTTTTAGTATGGCTACACGCCATGAAATTGTAAGTACCCAATGTATTTCCTGGGTTCCTTTTAAGAACCTTATTTGGAGTGTTTTTATTTTCTTTTGATTTGATATTGACATTTCTAGTAATTTATTCATGTTATAAATGTGCAGTGTGAAATTTTGTTGTTTGTTTAACTTTTGTGAAAAGAACTCAAAACGGACAAAGTTGTATTCTCTGGGTGTTTATGTATGCCTATATGGCTGCTTACCAGTCAGTGTTTTGGTTTTCAATTTTCATCAGTAAAAGAAGTTTCTGATTTCAGTATTTGTTACTAGGCTTTGCTACGTTGTTATGGACATTTTGATATTTTATTGGATTTGATCAATATATTTTGTGAAATTTGCTGTTTTTTGTTGATAGAGTACGGCATCCATTAGCGATTCCACAATTAGCCATGCTAGTCAGCTGGCAAATCCATTCCTTGGGCTTCCCCTTGAATTTGGACGATGTGAATCTTGTGGCACTTCCGAAGCAGGAAAATGCGAAGGTCTGTTATTTGATCGTTTTTTGTGTTGTCATTTCAATGGAAAAAATGTTACAGTTCAAATGAATTGGTTTTGAATCAATATTACTTTTCAGGCCACTTTGGATATATTGAACTTCCAGTTCCAATATACCATCCTAGCCATGTTACTGAGTTGAAGAAAATACTGAGCCTGGTCTGCCTGAACTGCTTAAAACTGAAGAAAACCAAGGTATCACCCAAATAGAATGTGAACACAGTTTAGCTTTTTTAATATTTATAACTTGTGAAAGATAGTTAGTGGCAGAGTTTTCATTTTCAATTTTACCTATTTGCTTAATTATTATTTAAATTAAGGTTTAAATATGCTTTCACGTTTTCGATTTAGTCCCTGTAATATTTTGTTTGTTTTTAGACCCTGCAAAATTTATTCATATTGGAATTAATCCTTGTTATATGTAAAATGTTTTATTTTAGTCCCTCCATATAAGGACAAAAATGAATATTTACAGGGCCCAAAAGCAAAAAATGTATATTTGCAAGGATTAAAAATAAAATACCAAGGACCGAAAGTAAAACTAAAAAGTGATATATTTGCGGGGACTAAAAATAAAATATTAAGCCTTAAATTAAAAGACTCAAGAAAGGCTACTTTCCATTGAGTTATGTATCTTTTTCCGTGTTCTCTCGTTTATCATAATTTTCAACCACAAAAGCCTGCACCATAAAAACTTTTTGGATTTGAGTGAGACTGCGAGAGTATTGGGTGGGATACCCGTTTTTTGATTGTTCAAAGTTTTTCTTAATTTCAGGTAAATTCCATTTCCTAAAACCTAGGTAGTTAATCGCATATAGCGGTGCGTCGCGGCCAACCCCGGAAACCAAGATTAGCTTTATTTTTTGGACAAATTACATGAATAATACTACATAAACATGCATAATTAAACAATGTCTCATACTCATAAGCGTTCATAAAAAGTAATAAAAACCCCAAGTCTTAATCAAAACATACATTTAAATACCAAATATCATCGTCTTCTTCAACATAGAGTCATAAAATAACAAAATATTAAAACTAAAATGCATGTTATAGGAATAAAAAATCATCATCATCTTCAACATAGTCTTCTTCCTCCTCCTCTTCCCCATCAACTTCAGAGAAAGAAGGGAAGTAGAAAAAAACAGAGAAAGAAGGAAGGAGGTAAGTAACAAATGAAAAGAAATGAAAAAAAAAAGAGAAAGAAGGAAGTAAGTAAATAACAAAAGAAAAGAAGAGAAAAACTAAAGAAAAAAAAAGAGAAAGAAGGAAGGAATAAAAAAACAGAGGCTGATGGTGTTTGAAGCTGGAGGCGGTGCGGCTGGTGGTGTTTGAAGCTGGACGGAAGCTGGATGGCATCACTGGTGGTGGAAGAACCAAAATGGCAGTGAGGATGAATGAAGAATAGGAAGAACGAGGAAGAAGGGAAAGTGAAATTAGGGTAATAGTGAAATCTGAAGGAAGGAATACCAAAAATACCCCCAAAACGTTTTAAAATTGAAGGGCAATATTGGTTTTTTCCAGAATTTTTTAACGTTTTCTGGGTTTTGGGAACAACGCGACCCGCAAACGCACCCAGATCGCGCACAACCTTCCTTTGTGCTGCACTGCGCCGCCGTGGCCAGGCCCTTTGCCGCCACGCTCCAGCGTGATCGCACCGGGAACCGCCGCAATTGACTACCTAGCCTAAACCACAATTAAGTGGTCTCATTTTTTAACTGTCAAGCTCATTTTAGCTTTTACTTTTATTAATCACTCCTATTTAATCTAAACCTTATATTAATACTATGTATGATCTTATTCTAACATGTATTGTTGTAAAATTTAAAACACACCATGTATTAGCCTTATGTATTTATTATGTTGTTTGGGTTTGAAGTGAAGTGAGTTAAGGGAAGAGGGAGGGCTACTTATTCCAAAGCAAGGACACGTCACCAACCTTAATAAGGGCTTAGAATGGCACTTACAAATCACTGCCAGCTAAAATCAACCCAACCCTTTTGGAATTCAATTGTAGTTTCTCTTAATAAAAGCATTGCCTTACTTCTTTGTTGCATATTTAGCTCCATTTAGTTAAAGATTATGAATTAAATTTAGTACTCAGGCTGGAAAATTTCGTTTTATTCAATTTAAGTATTGAAATCCAATTCAGTAATTAATTAATTGCAATATCTGTTGGTTTCAACAAGCACGTTTGAGGCCTAAATATTTTTGAAAATATTGCATACCATTTCATTGCAATATGTTTTATATTGCATAAAGTAGTTAAATGATTCAAATCTGTATATGTTTGTCCATGAAATTAATAAAATTATTACACATAAATCCAACATTATGCTGATAAATGATAATTTCAATAGAACTAATCATGTTATACTGTCTACAAAAATGTTTTTCCTTGATTGTACTTGATATAAATTTTAGGAAAATTAAATAAGATTTAAGGTTTCAATTTGTTTGAAATATTAATATAATATTCGTTATCATAATATTTTTTTTATCCAACCTATGACCAATTGGTTAACAGCAGACTGCTTTTTTTTTTTTTTAATTCATTTTTATGGTAGTCTAAATAATGTTCTTTGATTTTTTAATAATAAAAGAATTGTGAAACTTACTGATTTGGTTTGTTAGTTTTGTTGTCCTAAATTGTATAGTAATCCGGCTATCATGCACTGTCTGATAGATTTAGGTACAAAAACGATACAACCTTCATCTTATGCCATATTGTGTGTTGATCTTACTGGCTGTAAGAGAATACATTTTTTAGTTGCACTTGTTTTAAGTCACTTCACTAGTCTATTTTCTGTTATTTGTTAGTGCCACTGCCAGCTGGCATTGCGGTTATTGCCAGCTATTAACAACTGTCAGATAACTGTTTCTCTTAGGCAGTTATTACTGCCTTAGTTTGTAGAACTAGACTCTGCATCTATAAATAGACTGCGATGGCAGAGATAGATTCAGTTTTATCATTTTTAAGTATCAATGAGTATTCAGTTTTCTCTCAAACTCTCTCTCTCTCTCTCTAATGCTGGCTCACAACCTTTCAGTTTCCTTCTTCAAGCAGTGGTTTGGCACAGAGTTTATTATCTCCCTGTTGTGAGGTTAGTATGACCCAATCATATGTTATCCTTTTTGTTGATACATTCTTGTCTCCTAATTTTGTAATTGACTAAGTTTTAAAATGAAAACATTTTTATAATTATGTCATGCATTAAGATTTAAAGAGTATTTAGATAGCATATGAGAATGTGAAATAATAATATTGTTATTATTTGTAGGCATATATGCTCATGCATGTCATATGCTAAGTTTGTCATGTATATAGTTGACCTGGAACCATTGGCCACAATTGCAACCACTACTAGAATCATTAACTTTTCAGAGAATAGCTATGATTTATGATACTGTCATTGAAGAAGTGCTGAAAAGTGGGAACTATATTGAAAAATTGTTGGGCAGGACTAAACATGCAATATTTTGGCAAAAAACACTAGAATTGTGGGTAACATCACAATTCTATTTAGGATCTTGATTTTGACTTCCTTGACAACTTTTTCTGGCACAAGATTGTCCATTTGCTTCCAAATGGTGATTTGTTTCTAGAGTTGTAACTCTAGTTTATGTAGGTCCCATTCAATGAAAAAATGTGAAAGCTTGTTTTTTATTTTTGATGTGTTCTGTTTTTTCTATGTATGATTTTATTTTTTCTTTCTCTGGTTTGCTAATTGCTAGCTTCACTGTAGTTTATTCTGTGCTTTATTTTTACTGCTTGTTATTTTTGGTGCTGAAATTAATATTCAACGTCTTCTTTCAATATGTTGGCTAAATTTTGTTTTGCTATTATGATACTTTGTTATTTGTTATAGATGGGAACTTGTTATTTCCATTAATATTAATGTCCAAAGTTCATGATAGTTATATTTTCCTCTTAGGATGTTAATGCCGCACAAGTTTCTATTCGGGAGGTCAAAACAGCTGATGGGGCTTGTTACTTAGCACTGAAGGTTCCAAAGTCGAAGATGCATGACGGTTTTTGGGGTTTTTTAGAAAAATATGGCTATCGCTATGGGGGTGATCATACTCGAGCTTTGCTTCCTTATGAGGTATGGTTTCTACTGGCGTTCATTGTTATTGTGCTGCTTAAAATGGCTAGTGTTTTTATTTTTCATTTGTTTTGAAATATATTGCTCAAGTTACTTAATGTTTGCAATTCCCTTTTTATGTGCATCCTTTTTTTTCTGGCTTTAATATTCTTAATTTTTTTAATCTTTTTTGTTGCGCTTCATTACTCTTTATGTTCTTCATAATTTAGAAGAGTTTATTTTCTAGGACCACTTTATGTTCTTGGAGTATCTTAAATTATCTCTTAAGATTGGATTTTATATTACTTAATCTTATTATTGTTTGATTTCTGATTGCACTATATTAAGGATTTAGGATTAGGAGTCTAGCATCATTATTGTTGGGAACTTGCAATTCCTACTCTTTATGATTAGGGAAACGTGGTTTATTTGCCGTAGTTTTATTGATAATAGGAAAAAAGAAACAAAGAGGATTCTAATCTTTTCACACTAGTACACTCGGTAGTTTAAATTTAAACTTAAGATTAAAAGAATTCTACTTTCCCTCAGGGGTTCGTGTTTAGTCTTTTGTATGAAGTTACTAATTTATTATCAAGCTATTATCAAGTTATGATCAAAACAGTTTGAGAGAAAAGGAGAATGTCGATTTCTGAGAGAGTTCTTCAATTATTTTATTGCTTGGTTCGGATACAATCAATATGTTTCTGTTGCTAGCTGAAAACTAACTAGGCATACTGTTGAACAATTATTGAACAGTTTAACTGAATTAACTATGGTTCATTTACATTACAACTGTATACTCTAATAATATTCAATAAAGTTATCTCTTTTCTATCCACTCTATTTTTTCGAGTCAAGTTTCAGCCAATGTCCCATAGATTTGTCTTTCTTATATTTTCCTGGGAAGAGGAGTGCTATCGGTACACTCTCAAACAAACATTTTATCGAGGTAATTAAAATCAGACCAGTCATTGAACGGGTGAAGGCATTGGTTCAAGGTTCAACAGTTCAACTGTGGTTGAACCAGTTATATTAAAATAATTTTTTTATTTTATATACTAATTTTTTTTCATATCAGATTTATGATAATTAAATAAAATTCAACTTTTCTAGAATACCGTCTATTTTGGACAAATAGGATTAATTGATAAAATGAAAGACATCAATTAATAAAGAATCATACATAGTTTCTAATTTTGGTAAGGAATAAATAAATATTAAAGGATAGACATATTGTTAATTCTTAATAAAACAGATAAATGATAGACATCAATCCATAACATGTAAACTGTAACCAACACCAAATTTAAATCATCCCCAAAATTTAGTTCTGTGTTTTTTGTCATATTAAAAACACTCATTTACTTTGTCATTGGGTCAAATTGTATTCCACTGCCCAATATGACTAGAAGTGTGCACTGCCAAATGCCACTCCCATCATGTCTTTTACTCTTCTTTCTCATTTACATTAACCAGTTTTCTTTGTCCTCTACCAATTTTTTTAATTGTTCCAGTGTGCCTTTCATTTCGCTGGCATCATTTTTTTTTTGGGGTGAGCTTCACAGCATCAGTTCTAACAAGGTTTCCAAAGATTTGGTCTTTCTTCCACATTATGGTCTCAATAGTGAAAGGAGGAAGAACAATATCTCCACATATTTCTGATTTATCTTTCATTTGTGGATATGTTCAACCCATGTTCTTCTCTTGCGACGGGAGCAAAGAAGAAAATGTCACGATTGACCAAGGTGCTTTTTAGTTTTCGCTGACCGCTGGTTTGACCTGGTTCAACTGTTTTTTGACTGGTTCTTGGACTTAGCAGTTATCAGAGGTTTTCTAACTGGCTGGCTGTCCGGTTCGACTGGTTGAACAGGCCGGTTTGGTTTTAATTACTACCTTTGTCCCTATATGTAGGACCCCATTGATCAAATCACGGGAATTAAGAAATTTGATAGTAATATTAAATTTTTTAATAATTGATATTGTTTTTACATGTTTACCCTTCAAAAGAGAGTGAAGAAAGTAAAAGGTAAAATACTTTCATAGTTTATTACTGCAGCCGTAAGCTGTTTATATAGAAAATAAAATTACAATAGTAATACCGAGTAATAATGACATAATCATAAAATAAAAATAAATAGAATAATATAAAATAAAAAAGAATTAAATCTGATTTTCCTTGATTCTTCAACACCCCCTCTCAAGTTGGTGCATAGATATATGTCATGCCCAACTTGGCTATAAGTCGCTCAAAATTGGGTCTTGCCAAACCTTTTGTTAAGATATCAGCGGTTTGCTGATTGAAAGTCACAAATGGCAGACATATAATTCTGGCATCAATTTTTTCTTTTATGAAATGGCGGTCAATCTCAATGTGTTTGGTTCTATCATGTTGTACGGGGTTGTGAGCTATACTTATTGCTGCTTTGCTATCACAGAACAATTTTAACGGTGAGTCAACTTTCATTTTCAGTTCATCCAAGAGTTTATGAATCCACAAAAGTTCACAAATTCCTTGAGCCATTGCTCTAAATTCAGCTTCTGCACTGCTTCGAGCAACAACCCCTTGTTTGTTACTTCTCCAAGTGACTAAATTTCCCCAAACATAGGCACAATATCCAGTAGTGGATTTTCTATCAGTAACTGATCCTGCCCAATCAACATTTGTAAATATAGAGACTTCTCTGTCATTAGTTTTCTTGAAATACAAACCCTTTCCAGGATTGGATTTCAAGTACCTTAAGATCCGATAAACTGCCTCGAAGTGTTCTTCATAGGGAGAATGCATGAATTGACTTACAACACTCACAGATCTAGTGTGGGCTAGATAAACAAGTTTGCCAACCAACCTCTGGTATCTTTCAATCTCAACAGGAGCACTGCCTTTCTCCCAAAGTTTAGTATTTAATTCCATAGAAGTATCTGCTGGTCTACACCCACTCATCCCAGTTTCTTCTAAGAGATCTAGGATGTATTTCCTTTGAGAAACAACAATTCCCTTCTTTGAGCGAGCAACTTCCATACCAAGAAAATATTTGAACGCGTCTAAATCTTTGATCTTAAATTCTTTTGTCAAATTTTTCTTCAATCTTTCCATCTCAACAATGTCATCTCCTGTGAGAATATCATCTACATATACAATTAGAATTGCAATTTTACCAACATTAGAGAACTTAACAAACAACGTATGGTCTGATTGTCCTTGCATATATCCTTGCTTTTTGACAGACTGAGTGAATTTTTCAAACCAAGCCCTTGGGGATTGCTTGAGACCATAAAGGGATTTTTGTAGTTTGCATACATTTGAACCAAACTTATCTTCAAAGTCAGATGGACTATCTATGTATACTTCCTCTTCCAAATCACCATTCAGGAAAGCATTTTTTACATCAAGTTGGTTAAGAGACCAATCTAAATTCACCGCCAAGGACAAGAGAACTCTAATAGTGTTTAACTTGGCAACAGGAGCAAAAGTCTCTAAGTAATCAATGCCATATGTATGAGTAAACCCTTTAGCAACCAAGCTTGCCTTGTATCTTTCAACTGTGTTATCAAAATTATATTTCACAGTAAATACTCATTTACAGCCAACAATATTCTTTCCGGTAGGTAACGTCGTGACTCTCCAAATTTGATTCTTCTCAAGAGCTCTCATCTCCTCAAGAACAGCTTCTTTCCACTTTAGAATTTTTAGAGTCTCCTTTATATTTTTTGGAATTTCTACAGCAGACAACTTAGAGGTAAATGCAGCAAATGAAGAAGACAATTTTGAGTATGACACATAATTAGACAAAGGATATTTAGTGCATGATCTAACAGATTTTCTAATTGTAATAGGAATGTCTATATCAGGATACTCGACATGACTCTTAAGAACAGAAGAAGACTTACCTGTATCAAGATGATGTGTTGGATTATCTATTGGTTCAGAATCTTGGAAGGTCGGAGAATGGGTCATTCATTTCTCTGTTTATGGTTTCTTTTTTCAAAGACATTTCCCTTCCAAGTATGGTCAATGGTAGTAAACCTGCTTTGTGTCTCTTTATCTGAGTCATTATGTTGTGACATTTCAGGTGGTCCTTCATTATTATTGAGATCAAGAATTTGATCAGTGTGATTTTGATTTGAAATTGTCGCCCCCGAATCTATTGAAACCTCATTCATAAGTTGATTTAGTTCCAATATGGATTCTTGGACATTTTCTTTTGGTGCATCAATATAAGTCTCAGAATTTTGCGACACTATATTACTTAAAGTAATGATGTTTTCATAAGTCTTTCTTATAATTTCCCCCCTGAAGATGAATGTCAGTAAAAAATGGTTGATTTTCCACAAAAGTAACATGTATGGTTACAAAAATTCTTTTTAATTTTGGTTCAAAACACCAATACCCCTTTTGAGTTGGAGAGTAACCGGTAAACACACATTTTATTGCTCTCGGCTCGAGTTTATCAAGTTGTTTATGTTCATGAACAAAAGCAGTGCAACCAAAAACTTTTAGTGGCAAATCAGCAGAGACACTAGTCAAAGGAAAATAATTTCAAAAAACATCAAGAGGGATATGAAAATCTAAAACTTTAGATGACATTCGATTAATTAAATATGATGCAGTTAAAACAGCTTCACCCCACAAATATTTTGGAAACTTATTTGCAAATAGTAAAGCTCTAGCAACCTCAAGAAGATGCCTATTCTTTCTCTCTGCAATTCCATTTTGTTGGGGTGTATTAACACAAGAACTTTGATGAACAACCCCATTGGAAAGAAAAAAATCAGACAAAAGTATATTAAAATATTCTTTACTATTGTCACTTCTGAAGACTTGAATATTTGTTTGGTGTTGAGTGTGCACCATTTTAAAGAAGTTTTTGACAACTTGTCCAACTTCTGATTTTTCTTTCAATAGATAAACCCAACAAATTCTAGTATGACAATAAAAGTTATAAACCATCTTTTATTAGAAAAGGTGTTTATTCTATTAGGACCCCAAACATCACTATGAGTAACTGCGAACGGTTTTGATTTTTTATATGGTTGTGTAGAAAAAAAAGAACGGTGATGTTTAGCAAATTCACAAGTTTCACAATGAAATAAAGACGGATCCTTCTTAGAAAATAATTTAGGAAACAAATGTTTCAAATACGGAAAATTAGGATGTCCTTACTGTAAATGCCATAACATAATATCATCATTATTAGAAGAAACAAAAATAGATTCAAAGCAGGTACTCGTTTTTTGTTGGTCTTTGTAGTCGAGTCCATTGTTAAGATAATAAAGTCCTCCACTCTCCTTAGCATTGCCAATCATCTTCCTCGTGCTGAAATCCTTAAAGGTGCAATGAGAATGAAAGAAGTTAGCTTGACAATTTATATCCTTTGTTAATTTAGTAATGGATAACAAATTACATGATAAATTGGAAACATGTAAGACTTCTTTTAAGGTTAACACAGGAGACAGAATAACAGAACCTTTCCCTGCAATGGTTGAAAGAGAGCCATCTGCAATTTTAATTTTGTGGTTACCTGCACAAGGACTATAAGAAGAAAACATAATCGACTTCCCAGTCATATGATCAGTAGCACCAGAATGGATAATCCAAGTATGGCTGGGAGAGACACTAAGTAGAGCAGTATTTGGAAAATTACCTCTCTGAGCTATAGAGCAAGAAGGAGTTTGAGACTCAAGGAGTTTGTACAATTGATCTAATTGTTCCTTGCTGAAAAGAGATGGGCTTGAAGGAGACTGCTTCTCTTGATCAGAGGTACCAGCTTGGAGGGCATGACCTTCATTTCCTCCTTTTTTCTTCCAATTTAGAGGTTTTCCATGGAGCTTCCAACATGTATCACATGTGTGCCATGAACGTTTGCAATGTTCGCACCATGGTTTCTTGCCATATCTCTTCCCGTCTTCATTCTTAGTGACTAGGGTAGAGCTTTCAACCTCAACAACAAAAGGTGACTTACCCATCATAACACCTTGTCTCGCCTCTTCTTTTCTAACTTCTGAGAACGCTTCTCGAAGTGATGGCAATGAAATCTTTCCCAATATTTTGCCTCAGACTTCATCAAGCCGCTTATTAAGCCCAACCAAGAACATGAATACTCGGTAGTTCTCTTGTCTCTTAAGAAACAAAACACTGTCCTCATAACACTTCCAATGATCATCATAGCAGAGATCCAATTCTTGCCATAGTGTCATCAACTCATTATAATAGGTCGTGACATCTCTATCTCCTTATTTGGCATGCCACAATCGTGATTTGAGATCGAAAATTTGAGAAGAATTCTGAATATCAGAATATGTTTCTTTGACAACCTCCCAAACTTCCTTTGCAATAGGCAAAAACATAAAAGGTTTTCTAATCATTGATTCCATATTACTAAGCAGCCAAGCAATAATAACAGAGTTCTCAGATTTCCAAAACCTGTAATTAGGATCAGTTGTGGTAGGTATTTGCACCTCTCCTATGAGGAAACCATATTTTCCCTTGCCATCTAGGATCAATCTTGCGGTTTGGGACCATTCGACATAATTTTTCCCATTAAGTTTTTGGATTTCAACCTTGAGGGCATTAGAAGTTCCCTCATGGCAAAAAAATTTGGAAAAACCATTGTTAGATAAACCATTCCAACTGCCACCGCCGCCTGAGCCGCCGCCAGTGCCTAATCCAGTGTTGTCGCCTAGGCCGCCGCCGGTGCCTAAACCAGTGTTGTTGGCTACTTCTGATTGTTTAGTGTCTAAACCAGTGTTGTTGGCTATTTTTGATTTTTCATCCAAACCATAGTCGTCGCCGCTACTCGTAAGGGCTGCCTTCCATGAGGTATTGTGTGCCATAGCTCAATTGGTTAAAACGAACCAAACCCCACTGAGTTGTGGAAAGCTTTACAGAACCCTAACCAATAGCTCTGATACCATAAAGAAAGTAAAAGGAAAAATACTTTCATATTTTATTACTACAGCCGTAAGCTATTTATATAGAAAATAAAATTACAATAGTAATATTGAGTAATAATGACATAATCATAAAATAAAAATAAATAGAATAATATAAAATAAAAGAGAATTAAATCTGATTTTCCTTGGTTCTTCAACAGAGAGAATTAGTTAATGCTTTCATTATAGTATTTATTGTTGATTGCATAAAAAGATGTAATTTAATTAGGGGTATGTTTGTAAAAGGAGTAATTAATGTAGTTGAAAATTCAAAGAGGGTCTTATAAAAAGGGACAGAGAAATTTCATAAGAGGGTTCTATATATAGGGACAGAGGTAGTACCTTGCATCTTATTATTGTTTCATTCCCTAATACGTCGACACATTTATTTTGAAGATTCAATTTACGAGGCATTCAAATGGATTTTTTTTTAAATGAATCAACTATGTAGTGTCACGGCCTTTGCCAGCATCTGCTTCCCATGAATGACAAAATGCTTCTTTTGGTTCACTCTGCTGTATTGTGGCATATAATTTTTTTTTGACCATCTTATATTTTTAGTAAATCACACTGTTGGAATTATATTTGCATTTTCTGTATGATTGATATTTGTACTCAAAATGCTTGTGATTGACTGTCAAATAGGTTTATAATTGATACTTTCAGGCTATAACTGTTATATGCTTCTTTTTTTTTATTTTTTTATGTTGCTGTTGAAACTTGTCATTTGATTTTCATTTACAGTTTTCTTGTCAAATATTTACCAGGTGATGGAAATTATCAAAAGATTTCCACAAGAAACAAATAGGAAACTTGCTGTAAAAGGATATTTTCCTCAAGATGGATATGTTTTGAAATACCTTCCGGTACCACCAAATTGCTTGTCAGTGCCAGTAGTTTCAGATGGTGTCAGTGTCATGTCTTCGGTGAGGAAATGATAATGTGATTGGTTACTTGATTATAAAGTTATTTTGTAGTGCTTCAGAAAGTTATGTATCTGTCTCACATTGCAGGATCCTGCCATGACAATTCTTAGAAAATTGCTTAGGAAGGTTGAAATCATCAGAAGTTCTAGATCAGGTGAACCAAACTTTGAGTCTCATCAAGTGGAAGCTAATGACTTGCAATCAGTGGTAGATCAGTATCTTCAAGTTAGGGGTACTTCTAAGGCAACACGAGATATAGAAACACGTTATGGGGTCAATAAAGAGCTGAATGATTCCTCAACAAAAGCATGGTTAGAGAAAATGAGGACTCTATTTATAAGAAAGGGTTCAGGTTTTTCTTCCCGTAATGTGATAACTGGAGATGGCTATAAGAAGATAAATGAAGTAGGAATTCCACTTGAGGTTGCTCAAAGGATAACATTTGAGGAGAGAGTAAGCATACATAACATCCGTTATTTACAAAAGTTGGTTGATGAAAATTTGTGCTTAACATACAAGGAAGGTGCGTCAACTTACTCATTAAGGGAGGGCTCAAAGGGGCACACATATCTTAAACCTGGTCAAATAGTGCATCGTAGGATTATGGATGGGGATATTGTCTTCATCAACAGACCACCTACTACTCATAAACACTCATTGCAAGCGCTTGTAGTGTACATCCATGACGACCACACTGTCAAAATAAATCCACTAATATGTGGACCCCTAGGGGCTGATTTTGATGGTGACTGTGTCCATCTTTTTTATCCCCAGTCACTTGCTGCTAAGGCTGAGGTTGTGGAGCTTTTCTCTGTAGAGAAACAACTTCTCAGCTCTCATAGTGGTAATCTGAACCTTCAGTTATCCACAGATTCGTTATTGTCACTCAAGATGCTAGTCAAGAGTTGTTTTTTGGATAGAGCAGCAGCAAATCAAATGGCCATGTTTCTTTCACTGCCTTTGCCAATGCCTGCTTTGTTTAAGGCCGGTTCTGGCGATTCTTATTGGACATCTGTTCAAATGTTGCAGTGTGCTTTGCCTTCCTCGTTTGATTGTACTGGAGGACGATACTTGATTAGGCAAAGGGAAATCTTAGAATTTGATTTTACCAGAGATATTCTGCCTTCAATTATAAATGAAGTAGCGGCCTCAATTTTTTTTAGCCAGGGTCCTCAGGAGGCGTTGAATTTCTTTGATGTGCTCCAGCCCTTTCTGATGGAAAACATATTTGCTCATGGATTTAGTGTTGGATTGCAAGACTTTTCAATATCCAGAGCAGTGAAAAGGGTTATCAATAGAAGCATTGGGAAAATTTCTCCTTTGTTGCATCAGCTGAGGGTCGTATACAAAGAGCTGGTGGCACAACAACTGGAGAAACACATGCAAGATATTGAACTACCTGTCATAAATTTTGCTTTGAAGTCAACCAAACTTGGAGATTTGATTGATTCGAAGAGTAAGTCGGCTCTTGACAAGGTGGTTCAACAGATTGGCTTCTTAGGCCAACAACTCTTTGAGAGAGGAAAGTTTTATTCCAAGGGATTGGTTGAGGATGTAGGTTCTCATTTTCACGTGAAGTGTTTCTATGATGGGGATGGTTATCCCTCTGCTGAGTTTGGGTTGCTCAAAGGATGCTTCTTTCATGGTTTAGATCCATATGAAGAGTTGGTGCATTCAATTGCAACAAGAGAAATAATTGTCCGCTCTTCTAGAGGATTATCTGAACCAGGCACACTATTTAAGAACTTGATGGCCATTCTCCGGGATGTTGTCATTTGCTATGATGGAACCGTGAGAAATGTATGTAGTAATTCCATCATCCAGTTTGAGTATGGCATACAATCTGGAGACAAATCCCAGCCCTTATTCCCAGCTGGCGAGCCTGTTGGTGTCTTAGCTGCAACTTCCATGTCAAACCCTGCCTATAAAGCAGTCCTTGATGCTAGTCCTAGCAGCAATTCTTCCTGGGAGTTTATGAAGGTAATAATTTCTTAGTGAATAATAGACATCTGTTCCTCATATCTCAGTAATAATTTTTTTTGAGATATTTACTTATTTATGCAATTTATCTTCAGGAAATACTCCTTTGCAAGGTGAACTTTAGGAATGAACCAAATGATCGTCGAGTAATTTTATATTTGAATGATTGTGATTGTGGGAGGAGTTACTGTCGTGAAAATGCTGCGTATTTGGTTAAAAATCAATTGAGAAAAGTAAGCCTCAAGGATGCAGCACTAGATTTCACTGTTGAGTAAGTTTTCTGTCTTGGTTTAATTTTTTTGCTATATTCAGCATATATCTTTTAGTTACTAAAAATTCCTTGTTTCTTATAATGAATGGATCAACCATGGGTAATTGGTTACTTTGTAGCTTAAAGCCTGATTTGTCTTTATCAATGTTGTGAATGGTACTTTGTTAAAAAAAAAATGTTGTCAAATTGTACTTATGCCTGTCAACATTTGTTTTTGGGTTTGAGGTTTGGGATTCATCTAATGCCTTCTCCATAGTTTTGTCTGATTACAATTTGTGTTAACAGGCTAGAAAAAATGTTTGTGATGACTATTTTTCTGCCAAGGACTAATTTTTCAAAGGTTTAGCTTTTAGATGTGGATCAATGAATGGTTTTATGTCTCTAATATGTTCCTTTGGAGTTTGGACAAGAGCTTTTTAGGCTTGAAGAATGGATAGTATGCATGGCTTATCGTATGCATGGCTTATCCTCTTAGTTCATGATGATATCAATTCCTTGTATTATGTACTATGTAGTTTTCTGATATATACTTGCGATGTACTCCATATTTTGTTGGGGGTAAAACATTTAATCTGTGTTAATTCAACTAGAGATTTTCTTCAAAAAAAAAAAATTGAACTAGTAATATTTTGTGATATTTGAAAAGTTGTATTTATATTCAACTTTATTGGGACATGTTTCTCATCTGCAGATACCAGCAGCAGCGAAGACGCAATGATGGTTCTGAAGATGCAGGCCTTGTTGGTCATATTCATCTGAATGAGGTTATTGAATTTTTTTAGACATGTTTAGGCTTTGATGCATGCAACTAGTATGTTTTTAAAATTTTATAACAAACCCTCTAGAATGTTTTTCATGCGTCTGCCTTTTTGGTTTGGTTTTCTTTATCAGATACGCAATGGAATTGGAAAGCACTCTGAGCCATTATTTCTTAATTATTTTTGTAATTTTGTAGTATTTTATATAAAATGACAGTGAGCTAAGTATGTATAAATGGTGGCTCGTGTTTTTTTAGATGAATCAAATTGACATTTTTTTTATATATTGAACTGTAAAAGCATATAGTAAGTTGTTTGAAATGTTTTATCTTTAAGAAAAAAATTTGAAGATTTCTTTTGAACATTTGAAATATTTTTTTTTATAATTCTTTTTGAGTGTATTACTATTTGATATGTACTCAATTTATAAATGCGACAGTAAGACTTAATGAGAGATTAATCAACATATGATAGTCTATTTTATTGATGATAAAGGGAAATTGAGCAAAGGAAACAAACCTTCCTTTTACTCCTGAGAGCTATGCTCACTCCAATAAGAGAGAATCCTCTCTCTACTCACAATTGACAGAATTTGTTGCCCCTCCCTCCTTACCCACATCTCCCCTATATACGGGGTGGGGTCAGCTCACCTTTCTTGGATTTTCTTACATACACTCTCCATACCTTAGGTGTACTATGTGTCCCACTAGACACGTCATCAATTCCTTCTTTGTCCCCATCACTATTTATATTATTTTATTCAAAAGATAAGTGTGTCTGCATAAATTCTTAACTTTTGAGCAGCTAATCTATATATTTTACCTACTGTTCACTCTCAATGAATATCAGCAGCCAAATAAAGAAAATAAAAGGCATGTGATAGTGAGATTATTAGAGCCTCTATAAGGTTGTCATAAGCTTAGTCCTACATTTCATGCTAACTCAGTGCTTAGCTGTTCTATAGTAAAAAATGTTTTATTTGTTCAAACTTCGTTATTTTGGTGTAGTAACTTTTGCTTCTTCACACTGCACTCTTTTTCCTTCACCAAGGTTTTATCCCTTTGGGTTTTTCTGGTAAGGTTTTTAACGAGGCAGTTGCTGTTCTCGCACACTGTTGTTACCTTGGGTATTGGTCTAGTTCCCCCAAGGTTTATTTTCCCTCTTTTCATTTTAATATACTTTTTAGGGTGTTGCAAATGATATGTGGTTGATTTGAGCCTAAACCTAATCTAACCTCTTTAAAAAAAAAAAAGATATCCTAAATTCCTAATAGTTTAATGTAAGGCCTAAACCTAATCTAACCTCTGTTTTGCTGGATTTTGGGATAACCTTCTTGTTTGAGTTTGTTAATCATCTCTTACTGTTTTTTATTTTATTTTATTATTAGCATTTAGGTAGTATTATTTTGGAGATCTGAAATTGATGGAGATACAATGAGAGATCTTTATAATGAATGTTGGGCAATAAAATGTCAACAAGTGCAAAATACGTACAGAATAAGAGAATGTTGTCATGGATAAGGGGAAGTGGAAAAGATTTAAGATTAAGAACAATTTGTGTAAACCACTAGTAAAGAAAACCTTGGGTGAAACCACTGATAAAGATATTACTCTATTGGATTTACTGAAGATATGGTTTTTATAGAGCCTAATAGTGATTGTGATTGTTTTTCTGGAAAAAATTGTCTAGTGTATAGTTTGTACCGGCTTGATTGTACGTCTGATAAAATAAGCTGGTTGAACTGGCTAGATACACGGTTCCTGCACTGAGCTGAGTATAATAACCCTGGTTTATAGTGGAGGTTCAAAACTATATGTTAATGATCCTGAGAAGTAAAATCAATAAAATGCAGATGTTTGATTCTATTAAAATAGAATAAATTATAATGCATATAATTTGCTATTCTTTCATGGGAGGGGAATGTATTTTTATCTCAATATAATTGTCATTATTGTGTTAATATGCTTTTGATGAATGATGTATCATTTTGAGCAGGCGATGTTAGAGAAGCTGAAGATCAATATGTCTGAAGTTTACCAAAAATGCCAAGAAAGACTTAATTCCTTTAGTCGGAAGAAGAAAGTTTTCCATTTTTTTAGGAAAACTGAAATGTTTTTCAGGTTAATCTTTAGTCTGTCCATATGCATTTGATATGCTGCTATAAATTCTTAATTTTCTTGCTTACATGAAATAATTAATTGCTTTGGATATGATTTGGAAGTGTAGTCATAGGAGCTCATTTTTGTTTCTTTTATTGTTAAGCTAATGAGGGATAAATTGTAGTCTGGGAAGATTTTTTTTATGTTCTGTGTTTCTTTTTTGGCTTACTTTTTGTATTTTGTTCTCCTTTTTGTTACCCATCTTTTTCTTATGGTTAATTTTATTATTTTCTATAAATGTAAGTTGTAAAATATTGTAAAACAATTAATGATATGCATTTTTTTATAGAATTTAAATATGAAGTTCTTCTCTTGCATTTTTTCAGAATGTTTTTAGTTCTATAATAAAATTAGTAGCAATGTTAGAAATAAATGGAAGGGAGTTCAATTTAAGGACAGTAGCAAATGCCCATAATCAGGAAAAAAGAAGTAAAATGATAAAAAAAACATGAAAATAAAAAAAATATAGTGAAGGCCTCATTTTCTGAGCAAGTTTGAAAAGGCGGCACCATTGAACCAACCATCTATAAGGGCGACATTGAAGGCACATTTTCTTAGTCCTATCTCATAAGATTATTGAAGTGCTCAACCTTCTTGTGTCTTGGACTTAAGATAATGGATCTTGCTAACGAGTGCCCTAAGGGCAATGTTTAAGGATTCCAAATAAAGTAGTTAGTAATTGAAAAAATCAAGTATTTCGATTTTTAATGCATTGAATACACACCTTTCAAACTATTTTAGTTTCTTAAACAATGCCCTTTTAGGGCATTTATTAGCATTTACCTAAGATAATTTATATAATCTAAGAAGACAATATGCTCCCATTGGATAAGTAGTGGTGGCTGGTATATCAGTTGTGTACCCTACTCTTGGGGTATATATCTAGGAAATATCCTCTAATTTTCTATATTTATAAGAAAATTACTTGTATTTTTGGTATGGGACTTTACTACATCTGTGATACTACTACTACTTACTAGAACTTGCCTCAATGGTACATGTACAAATTAGTTGATGTTTATCATGTTGTGAGAGGAATAGGAATATGTTGAGAAGGAAAAAGGACTGGGTTACATGTGACGGAATCTGGTGTCTAAATTGTGTCTATATTACACACTAATTAGTGTACTTAGATAATGAGACATGGGACCCAATAATGAAGCAGGGAAAACAATATGTGAGAGCTTATATGAAATTTAGATGGTCCTTAGATTCTGGTGGTGGTAGATCAGGGGCACCAGCTCTGATGGTGGTGGTATCATAGAAAAACACACCAAACAGATTTTCCTACAGCCCAAAACTTTGTATGGACACACTAAAGGGGATTAGACGGTGATGCAGAACTCAAATTAGAAAAGATGCACGGTTCCAGAAAAGTCGCTGATTGGTAGTGGGTTCAGTGTCCTGTTGCTCCTACTCTGCATGTGCTGGATTTATGTTGCATTGGTCACAAGCCCAATTTGATGCTAATCTGGTGGGGAAAAGTGACCTGATGAAGACGATTTATTTTCAGAGAACCGATTATTAGATTTGGTCTCGGAGATAGTAACAGGATCTAGAAGGCTCTGGTGCCATATTCGGTTAGGTGTTTGAATAGAAAATAAAGAGAAAACCGTCGAGAGAAAAGTTGCAGACAACAAGAAAACTGTGAATAGCATAATTAAGTATCCTACCAAGAAGACCCTACCTATTACCAAGAAGACCCTACCTAAAAGAACTGGATGTTGGTACCATTAGTATCAGATAGTATCTGTGATTCTGTATCGAGCTAAATGGCTTTTATGTTATTTTTGTGATATGTTTATAAGAGAATTATATATTGAAACATGGACAAGAGAAAGGTATCTATGCTTTTTTGTTATGGTCATTGGTATCTTTTTGTAAATTGTGATTATTATCTATTGATAATGGTTTTGTATTGAGAAATATTAATTTCTCTTTACAAAAATTATATGTAAATTAAATATTTTTGTATATTTTGCCTCCCGTAAACAAGAAGAGAAAAAACAAAGAAAGATAAAGGTGTATGTGTAGTGTGTGCCTTTCTTTGAAGATTACAATCACATACTTTCTCTTCTGACCGTTGCAATTTACATTATAGTCTATTTATTTTTCTTTTTAAAATGCAATTCCTTTGCACTTGCAGCTTAAAACTTATGGTCTTGTGTATTTTCCTTCTTTGCAGTGAGTCTTGCTCTTCTCTGAATTATTCTGCCCCTTGTGTAACAATCCTTTGGCCAGATGGTGATGATTTAGACCAAACCACTAAAGTCCTTGCTGACATGATCTGCCCAGTTCTTTTAGATACAATAATCCAAGGTAATTTCCTTTCAACTCATATTTCAATGAAGAACTATACATCTATTATTGTTAAATCAATATATAGGGTTTTGATAGGGAAAGATAAAAAGAATATTGAGTAATGCTTGATTTAATTAATACTTTCTTTTTATACTATGAATTAATACTCTTTTGTATTCCAATAATCAGGTAAAGTATTAGTACTACTAGTGTAATCCTGTACATTCGAAACCCTTTAATAATAAGACTTGAAACCCTAATATGCTTACATCCCTTTAAGTCAGATCTTATTGTAATGAAACCTCTCAAATGGAATGCAAATGCTAATGTGGTTTTATTGATCCTCTGAAAGAGGGATGACAACATAGTAAATAAAGGCCTTGCTGACAGAGAATACTAAGCCAAGACTATATATGTAGAAAGCAATAAGGAGAAGAGTAGAATCAAGGAATAAGAAGAGCGGAATCAAGGGAAGGAAGGCAGAATCATAATGATAGATGGTGAAGACATTACATCACACGTATTCCATACCTCATTTCTCTACTTACCTTCCTTTAGATAATTCTCATACTCACTCTCTACACACCTCTCTTGCCAACTAACTTTCTTGGCTCCATATACTGACTTGACTTATCTAACGGAAGTATTTGTTCCCCCTTCCTGCACACCTCTGTGTAGCTTCCTTTCAATGATTGTGGAACCAGCCCTGGTTGTTTATCAAGAGGCCTCCTTTCAAGTTGCAGTTTTGGCGTCTTCCCTTGTCATCCTGCTAAAACCCATAGTTTTCCTGCTAAAGAATCCTCCTCCGTTTGGTTCCAAACTGCTCTCTTCAAATAATGTTCTTCTCAGCTGTGCTAGATCCTTGAACTCAGCCAAAGATTACACATGATGCATCATGAATTCCGCTTTTACTTCCTCCTTAAGGCTACTCTTGGGACACGCCCTTCATTCCTTCTCCTTAACCCATCCTCGTAGAAGATAATAGCACTCGACTCTTGTTACCCATCCAAATGTGTAATATCTCCAAACACCAGTAAATCCCATCACTTACATTGCTCTTCATCTCCCTCAATGTCAAACCAACTTTTGAAGCTCACCCTCACTGTCTCCCTAGCAGTGTTGGTCGTGATGCTGTACTGTATCATATCAATGCAATGCACGATTTTTTGGACCATTTTCTGTGTTTGTACAACAGCAACCACATCAAGGCTCGTGCACAACATCGCCCATGCATTGAGTTCTTGCACTTGTTACATTTCTCCATGCATTCAGTTCTTGCACTTGCTATGTTTCTGTTTTTTGTCAGAACGTGACGCTAGTTTACGAATTGAAACCATCTCTGATATCAGTTTTATTTATCGACTAGTATATGTTGTAGAAATCAAAAGACAACAAGAAAATAAAAGGTACATAATCTTCATCGCAAATTTGCAATATCCTTCATGTATGGGTAGCGAGGTACAAGCAATTGAGGGTAACTTAAGTTGACTAAGTTCTCCTGAGTCTCAATTACAGTTCTCTCAAAGTGTCTCCCTTGTCCCTTCCCATTCCTTTTATTTATATATGCAATGTGACCCACCTTTCTAACATTTCCTGACATACTAACTACTTGGGGAATTAGCACTGGATGTCATTGCTTCCAGGATGTTAATTGCTTCCAACTTACTCTCTTGCCCATATTTGTTTGCAATTATATTTTTTGTTGCTCTGCACATTTATTGCATTTGTAATAATACATATATTCATTTCTTACATATGTTCTTATTAGCAATCTTTCCATTTTTGTCATAAATAAATAGGAGATCCTCGTATTAGCTCGGCAAATATAATTTGGGTTAATCCAGGCACGAACACATGGGTTCGTAACCCTTCCAAATCTTCTAATGGTGAATTAGCACTGGATGTCATTCTTGAGAAGGAAGCTGTTAAACAAAGTGGTGATGCTTGGAGGATCATACTTGATTCCTGCCTTCCTGTTCTCCATTTGATTGATACTAGGCGTTCTACCCCTTATGCTATTAAGCAAATTCAAGAACTACTGGGGATATCATGTACTTTTGACCAAGCAATTCAGGTAAACTTTTTAATAATATTACCTCTGTTCTTAAATATAAGTAGACCTTCATTAATTATTTCTTTATTAATATTAATACATGGCGACAACATTAACTAATTCTCTCTCTTGAAGATTAAAATTTTAAAAACAATATTAATTGTTAACAAATTTAATACTACTATCAACTTTCTTAATTCCCTTGATTTGGTCAATGGAGTTCTATATTTAGAGAAGGGGAGGTAGTATATTAATATACCGTTAAAGTATATGTCTGCTTTTCTTCTTGTGATTAAGCACTTTTAGTAAACACAGAGGTCTTACTTTCAGTTTGAAATCTTCATTGAAAATCAGCTAGATGTAATCTCCTGTATATTCTTTTATTGTTGAAGCTGCTTATTTTCTCATTCGTTACTATGTAAAAGTGCATCTCCCCTCCTTCCCATTTTACTGTATATATGACTAGGAATCATGATCTTCGGTGACATAGTTGGCATATGTTTCCACTTTATTAAGCTTAGGCAAACCACATCTTATAAGCTGGTCTTGTGGAGTTTAACTAGGCCCATGTCCATGAAACTTGAGATTTATTTTCAGATTTTTGGATGTGAAAATTCTGACAGAAATTAGTTAGCCAAGATTTATGGCAATATGCAATGTTTGCAGTCCTCTGATGTGTGATGTTAGAACATCATGCTTAGATCTTTATGTAGGTTTGCTGTCCATTTTATCCTGAAGTTTGATTTGGGGTATAGCTACATTCATACTTTTCTGTGCTTTCTGCTCCTGGCCACATCATTAATGCTGGTAACATGTCTGCTGTCTTTTGTCTATTTTGGTGGTTTCCTCATCTTTTCTTTTGTGATATTTTTCTACCAAAATAACTTTGGCTATGGTATTGTCAATTATTGAGTTTAGTTTGATGAAAGAGACTTGATCATGGTCTACTCGTTAGTAGCCCCAACATTAGGGATTTATGTTTTCTTATTTATCCTTTTGTGCTGTGTGCAGCGTCTTGCAGCATCAGTAAGAATGGTGGCAAAAGGTGTTCTCAGAGAGCATCTCATTCTCTTAGCAAGTAGTATGACTTGTGGTGGGAATTTGGTTGGTTTTAATACAGGTGGTTATAAAACACTGGCACGTCAATTAAATATTCAAGTACCATTCACCGATGCAACACTCTTTGTAAGTGCCTTTAAAATATTTAAATCACAAGATGTATGATGTCATTATTTTTCTTACTGTATACATGTGACCATGCAGACTCCTAGAAAATGCTTTGAAAGAGCTGCTGAGAAACGCCATGCAGACTCTTTGTCAAGCATTGTTGCCTCCTGTTCCTGGGGTAAACATGTGGCAGTTGGTACAGGATCAAGATTTGATATTGTATGGGATCCCAAAGAGGTATTTAACTATGCTCGGATTTAATGCTTGACTTGATTATTTCTAGAGAGAACATTGTTTTAAATTTTAATGTTGATTTTTCCTTTTGCAGATAAAATCAAATGAGATTGAAGGGATGGATGTTTACAATTTTCTTAACATGGTCAAAGGCCTTGCCAATGGGGAAGAAGAAAACAACGCTTGTTTGGGTGATGACATTGATGATTTGCTAGACGATGATAATATGGACTGGGGTATGTCCCCAGAGCATACCTCTGGATTTGATGCTGTCTTTGACGAGAGTTTTGAACTACTGAATGGTTCAACATCCAATGGTTGGGATTCAAATAAAGATCACATTGATCAGAACAAAACAACAACAAATGATTGGTCTGGTTGGGGACAAAATAAATCTGAAATACAAGCTGATGTGGCTGAAACGAACCAATGGGGCTCTGGGAGCTCTCAAAAGTGGAAAGCTGATATTACCAAAGAAGACTCTTCAAAGTCTGGCGCTTGGGGAGCCGGCACAAATCAAAATAGTGATCAGCCGTCATGGGGAGGAAATAAATCTGGGGTACAAGATGATGGAGTGGTAAAGACCCAATGGGAGTCTGGGAGCTCTCAAAAGTTGAAAGCTGATATTATCAAAGAAGACTCTTCAAAGTCTGGGGCTTGGGAGGCCGGCACAAATCAAAGCAGTGATCAGCCGTCGTGGGGAAGAAAAAAATCTGGAGTACAAGATGATGGAGCGGTAAAGACCCAATGGGAGTCTGGGAGTTCTCAAAAGTGGAAAACTGATGTTATTCAAGAAGACTCCTCAAAATCTGGCGCTTGGGAGGCCAAAACAAATAAAAACAGTGATCAGCCTTCTTGGAGCAAAACTAAATCTAGAATACAAGATGATGGAGCAGTAAAGACCCAATGGGAGTCTGGGAGTTCTCAAAAGTGGAAAACTGATGTTATTCAAGAAGACTCCTCAAAATCTGGCGCTTGGGAGGCCAACACAAATAAAAACAGTGATCAGCCTTCTTGGGGAAAAAATAAATCTGGAATACAAGATGAGGGAGCGGTGAAGACCCAATGGGAGTCTGGGAGCTCTCAAAAGTGGAAAACTGATGTTATACAAGAAGACTCCTCAAAGTCTGGTGCTTGGGAGGCCAACACAAATAAAAGCAGTGATCAGCCTTCTTGGGGCAAAAATAAATCTGGAATACAGGACGGAGCAGAAAAGGCCCAATGGGAGTCTGGGAGCTCTCAAAAGTGGAAAACTGGTGTTGTTCAAGAAGACTCTTCGAAGTCTGGTTCTTGGGGGGCCAATACAAATCAAAATAGCGATCAGTCTTCTTGGGGAAGAAATAAATCTGGAGAACAAGATGGAGCGGAAAGGTCCCAATGGGCGTCTGGGAGCTCTCAAAAGTCTGGTGCTTGGGAGGCCAACCCAAGTCAAAAGTGGAATGCTGATCTAGTACAAGAAGACTCTACTAGATCTAACAATGATGAATCAAAAACAAACTCAGGTGGTTGGAAAGCTTGGGGAAGTAGTAAAACTGAAGTACATGAGGGCGAGTCTAAAAAAGTACAAGAGGATTCTTGGAACTCTCAGAAGTGGAAAGCTGGAGCTGATGTTACCCAAGACTCTCCCAAAACGGGTGCTTGGGGTGCAACCAAAGATGCAACAAAACCCAAGTTGAATGATTGGTCCTCCTGGGGAAAGAAAAAAGATGAAATACATGATGGTGGGTCAGAAAAAATCCAAGAGGATTCTTGGAGCTCTGGTAAGTGGAAAGCTGAATCAAAGTCTGTGGCTGATGTTACGCAAGAAGACTCTTCTAAATCCAACACCTGGGAACATAAGTCTGATGATGTAAAGGACAGCTGGGATGCCAAAGTGCCAGTTGCCAATAGCTCTTGGGGAAAACCCAAATCACAAGAAAACCAACCTTGGGATTCCAAGAACGAGTCAAATACAGCTGCAAGTTCACGTGGATGGGACTCGCAAGTTGCTTCTGCTAATTCTGAAAGTGACAAAAATTTTCAGTGGGGGAAACCAGGAAGAGAATCATTCAAGAAAAACCGTTTTGAAGGTTCACAAGGTTGGGGTTCAAATGCTGGTGACTGGAAAAACAAGAATCGCCCTGCCAGACCACCTGGACCGAGGTTGGATTTATACTCTTCTGAGGAGCAGGATATTCTGAAGGATATTGAACCTATTGTGCAGTCCATCAGAAGAATCATGCAACAACAAGGGTAAGTTCTTCAAGGCAAATTTCATTAGGTGCAAATTCTCATGTTTAATTATGCCTTTATGTGGCTAAAATAAATTGTGATTTTCTTTGTGCCTTTTCCTACCGGGAAAACCACCCCTAAGCTCAAGTTATGCCCGGTTGTTTGGTGTCATGCCTATTTTACTTATTGAAAAGTGTATAATTTGCAACTATTTAAGGTGTTATTTCTTCCTTTCAAGGAAACTTTACCTCTCTGATCAACTGTTTTGCTCCCTGCTGCCATAATTTTTCAGCATTTTACTTCATTTCTGATATTTTACTATTAGCTGTGATAGCTATCGTTACCTAATATGATATTTCCTCCTGCAGAAGCTTTCATAATGGATTATGGTCAATATCTGCTATTTTTCTATTTTGCAACTTTCGTTCTTTTCCTATATCCCACTTGAATTTTATAACAAAAAGCTGCTGCATTTTTTATCTTATTTTTCTGATAATAAATTCATGTGTAAAGGTACAATGATGGTGATCCACTAGCTGCCGAAGACCAACAATATGTTCTTGAGAATGTCTTTGAACATCATCCAGATAAAGAAACAAAAATGGGTGTCGGAATTGACCATGTCATGGTATCTTCTAATTCTATTTCTGTGCCTTTTTAGCTATCATGTCTTCATTTGTGTATCAGCTTCAGTTCATGCAATACATTATGTTGTGACTTTCACCTTTCCATCTCTATATTTTCCTTTCTTTAATGTTGGAAGGACTTGTGGTGACAGGTTAGCAGACACAGCAATTTTCAGGAGAGCAGATGCTTTTATGTGGTTTTAAAAGATGGTAAGAAAGAAGACTTCTCTTACCGCAAGTGCCTTGAAAGCTTTGTAAGGAAGAAATATGCAGACACAGCCGAATCTTTCTGCGGAAAATATTTCAGAAAGCCCCGTCCAAAGAGGGACCAGACTGCAAACCCAGGAGGGGAGCAAACTGCAACTCCAGGAGGGGAGCAAACTACAACTCCAGGAGGGGAGCAGACCTCAACTCCAAATGGAGAGGAGCAGACTGCTACCCCAAATCCAGGAGGGGAGCAGACTGCTACCCCAAATTCAGGAGGGGAGCAGACCACTACTCCAATGCCTATGGAAACCAATGAGTAGAAGTTGAAAGTTGTCCATAATAGTGTACAGAAACGGCACAGTTGAGGCAACTGAATAGTTTGTCACAACCGACCAATGTTCCTGTAGGAAAGGTTTCCCATTTTGTTTATGTTGTCTCAGCTTCATAGTGACTCTTTTTTAGCCTGTGATTGATGATGATAGAACCAATGCAAATGTTTATATTTTCAACATTTGAATGTAATAGCTCGTGATGTGCCTGGCAAACTACCCTGCTCATCATTTTATCTAACCACTCAATCTCATTCGGCTTCCAGACATTGACCAAACCACTGTACCAGAATGGAAACCTTTTGTTTTGTTTCATGAATTAGCTCTTGCCTGTTATTCTGTGAATAGGTTATCCGGCATTCCAAATTTCTGTATATTGGTAGATTTATTTGGTTATATTTTTCTCCTTTGTCTGTAACCAATTATGTGGTATGCTTAGGTTTATGCAGTGTTTGCATGTATTAATTTTGCGTGTAATTAGATATTTAGCTACAGTTTTGAATTTCAGCGTAGGTTGCCTTTAATCTTTATGCCTAAAATATTTTCATCTACGTCTTAAATTATGCTCTAAGTTATTTCAGTATTGAAAGGACCAACATGTCTTGAGCAGTGATGAACATATCATTCTTTTAAACTATGCTCAGGATGTCTTCCAGCTTACCATGAAAAATATTGTCTTTATTCAAGCTTTAAATTCCAAGGTGCCAAAGCACTCAAATTGATGTTTATCCTACGTTCGTTGATATATTGGATGACATAATTTGCATCACTTATCCCATCTCCACTTAGAACCATCTTTATTTTATTTTAGTAGTGTCCAAATTATATATCTTTACTCGCGACGCCATGTGGGTAGCACATTAACACTCGTTGCAGTTTAGGTTTCTCACCACAGTAATGCATACAATATGCTTTTCCCATTAACATTTAATTCATATTTTTACTCCACCATTTTACTTTAGAGTACTTCAGATTTTACATAAGAGTACATTCTCAAATTGCCTATTGTAAAAACAAAAATTCGGAAATTGCCTTTGTTCATATATCGTGTAGTAACATGCAAATAGTCAAGAGAAAAAATATACATTCACCATGAGCGTAAATTAATTTTACTCGTTTAATAAAATTTAAATATTTGATAGTTTTTTAAAAAAAAAAAACGGTTATAATAAATACAAATATAGTAATAAGATGATTGGCTCAATGCATAACCATTACACTCAATATGATAAATTGAAATGCAACATTATTAACACACATGGAAAATGAGAAAAATCAACAGTAATAAAAATGGTCATCACCCAACAAAGAGAATAATCTAATTAACTAACAAAAAAGAAAACCAAATGAATTGAAAAAAAAAACCAATTCCCAAAACGAGTCGTAACATCTTTGAAATCAATCAATAAAACACTTAGCAGAAAACCATACACACCACCGTCACTACAAACTATTAAACGGCAACAGACGTGGTGCTTCCATTGGCTTTGATCACCAAAATGCACAAATCCAAAACTTTTCACTCATCGTTAATTCAATCAAAAAACCAAACATCATCTTCTTCTTAATCTTCATTTTGTTCCAAAAACACTTTAGTTTAGAGATAATGTCTTCTTCTCCATCTTCTTCTTTGATTGGACCACTACTCCTTGCTCCAAACAATGGTTATAAGGTTTGGGAAGACCCATCATTCATCAAATGGAGAAAAAGGGACCCACATGTTCATTTACAATGCCATGAATCTATTGAAGGTATCACAAACCTCTTTCCATCTTTTTTGCGTCTTAAAGTTTCTTTTTTTTTTCTTCACTTGGATTTTTTATTTAAATTTGGGTAGTCATTGGTTGAATCCATAATTTAATTTTTCTTTTTCTTTTCAAAAGGGTGTATCTACTTTTGTTAGAAAATTGTTGATATTTTTTTTTCCCGATAAATTGTATTCACAGAATTATATTTTTATGTATTTTTTAATGTCTGTAACATTGCCAATTGAATGACACCTTTTAAGAAAAATGAAGTTGATATAATTGATGGTAGCAAATGAACCAATTATTTAAGAAAAATGAAGTTGAGATGTATAAGTTTTGGTTGAAAATGAAGCAATTATTCACTGCACATGAATTAAAGCCAAAATATTGATTGAGGTTTTGGAGATAAATGATCACTTAGTGAACGTTTGTAAAATGTCTGTGAAATAGTTTTTTTTTTTAAAAATAAATAAGGTCTAAAGTTGTCGTATTTTTTGTTATATGTTTAACAATTTTTGATTCTGTTGTATTTAAATAATATGGAATTTTGTGATATGTGTAGGATCTCTGAAATATTGGTATCGACGCAGCAAAGTGGATTTTCTGGTATCTGAATCTGCTGTTTGGAAAGATGATGGTGTTAATGAAGCTCTTGATAGTGCTGCTTTTTGGGTCAAAGACTTGCCTTTTGTTAAATCTTTGTCTGGATTTTGGAAATTTTTCATTGCTTCCAATCCCAACAATGTCCCTTCTAAGTTTTATGAAACTGAGTTCCAGGATTCAGAATGGAGTTCTTTACCTGGTAAGTGCAAGTGTTTTTGTCCATCTATATATATATATATATATATATATATATATATATATATATTATATGTAGATGATTCATTTGTATGCAGTGTATTACTCTCTTGTAGCAGTATATATGTTAGGCCAGCAAGAAACCTCCTAACTTTAATATTCACGGTTATCAAATCGATATTTGAATCGTGAATCGGAAGACCTATCTTTCGAATATTGAATCAAATCTTATTATGAATTGTAAGATGCATTACTAATGAAATTAAGATTCTTTTTAAGTAAAATAAAGAGACATGGAAAAATTATAAGTAGATATATCATATACAAAATCAAAATAATTCAAGATTCAAGTCATAAATCAAATGAGAAAAGAAAAGTGACCGACTATTCAAAGTTGACAGAAAATGGTTAGTTATACTAAGTTTAACTCATTAGAATGATTCGGGATTTATCATAGTGACTCGGGATTCATTAGATGGAATTCTTGTCCAAAATAGATACACCCTAGAGATTCATATCGATTGAGTTTAGTATTGTATCAAAATGAGATACAACTCACATTTATCATAATATACTAATAACCATTGATAATGTTTTCTTTAATTTCCTTAGGAAGCCCTCTTTAGTCTACATTAGGCATAGTACATGTTGCGTTGTATTGTATTTTGTATTGGAAATGATTAATGTCATTTTTTATCCTCACAACAAGTGCTGAAATAGTCATCCATGTCTGATAACGTTCCTCAAAATTGGACAGTTCCTTCAAATTGGCAGCTGCATGGATTTGATCGTCCCATATATACAAATGTTACATATCCATTTCCACTAGATCCTCCTTTGGTTCCTGATGAAAATCCTACTGGCTGCTACAGAGAGTACTTCCATCTTCCTAAAGAGTGGGAAGGTATGATTCAATTCTTGTAACATTGTTAATATTATTTTCTCCTTTTGTTCATCAACATATACTATGAAGGAATTTGGCATTTTCTTTATTTGTTTGGTGTTTTTATGTAGCTCTTAGTTCTGTATCTAAAGTACACTACTTTTTGGGGTCTTAACCTTTCGTTTCTCAAGGGAAAAGGACTCTGGTAATTAGGAGTTTGACTGATAGATAAGTAAAGTTTGATCAACAATTATTTCAGCTAGGATTTGAACTTGTTTTCTTGTGAACAATTTGTACTTAACTGAAATTCATTAACCACTTGACTTCAACCACTTGGTTACAACAGATTGTACTTAAAATACAATTATGCTATATTATACAATGAGTTTGTTGGACTATTTTTGTAATAATGTAATCAATGTCATTGAGTATTGCGAAAACATGGTTTGTTATAAGTGGTGATGGTTCTTGATGTTGCAACTATTCCAAGAGCTGTTTCTGCAATCTTTTCCATTTGTTTTCGGTATCCTATATAGCAAAAATGTTGTCTATTTGTATTACTC
This sequence comes from Cicer cuneatum, assembly GCA_037974295.1. NCBI lineage: Eukaryota > Viridiplantae > Streptophyta > Magnoliopsida > Fabales > Fabaceae > Cicer > Cicer cuneatum. Next base: position 57,998,637 of record JBBPBO010001985.1, on the reverse strand, counting down.
TGATGGCTTGCAATCCTTTCAGTTGTTTAATTTTTATTTCCTACGTTTTTGGTTTAAGTTACTTGTTAATAACATTTTATTTATTGTTATAGGTAGAAGAATTTTGTTGCATTTTGAAGCAGTTGATTCAGCCTTTTGTGCATGGATAAACGGGCATCCTATAGGATATAGGTATTGTGAAAATATTGTGTTTCTTATTGATTTTGTACAAATACAAATGGTATAAATAGCCTAGGGAGTACAACTTAATGAGAAAACTAATTAAATTCTAATTAACTCAATTAATTACAATAAAGAAAGATATTATAATGGTAAGAGAATATCTTTATGATTAAAAAACTGTACAGCTGTCCCTTAATGGACAGAATTGTAACCAACACTCCCCCTCAAGTTGGATCATAGATATCAATCATGCCCAACTTGAATCTTAAGTTTTCATAGATGGCTCTAGGAAGTGCCTTGGTCAAGATATCAGCAATTTGGTGGCTTGAAGGTGTGTGCTGGAGAGAAATTAGCCCATTGTCAACTTTTTCCTTGATGAAGTGTCTATCAATTTCCACATGCTTTGTTCTGTCATGTTGCACAGGATTTTTAGCAATGCTTATGGCATCTTTGTTATCGCACAATAGGCTTACTTCATGGTCAGTGTAAACATGTAGTTCTGCCAGCATCCTTTGCAGCCACATCCCCTCGCAAATCCCATGTGCCATGGACCTAAGTTCAGCTTTTGCACTGCTTCTAGCAACCACAAATTGTTTCTTACTTCTCCATGTCACTAAGTTGCCCCATACATAAGAGCAATACCCACTGGTTGATCTCCTATCAGTCACTGAGCTTGCCCAATCTGCATCAGTGAGTATTTCTATTTTCCTGCTTGTATCCTTCTTGAAATGCAGCCCCTTCCCTGGTGCCTTTTTTAGATATTGCAGGATGCGGTTAACTGCTTTCATGTGAGCCTCCCTCGGGTCATTCATGTAGCGGCTAACCATGCTAACAGAAAAACCAATATCTGGTCGTGTGTGGGTTAGGTAGATAAGTTTCCCAACCAATTTTTGATACCTTTCTTTGTCAGTAGGTGGACTCTCCGTTTCCTCTCCAATTTTCACATTGGATTCCATAGGTGTGTCTGTAGGCCTGCATCCTAACATCCCTGTTTCTTGAAGTAAGTCAAGTATATATTTCCTTTGAGATAAATAGATTCCATGTTTGGACCGTGCCACTTCCATTCCCAAAAAATACCTTAATCGACCAAGATCTTTGACTTCAAATTCCTTAGCTAGAATCATTTTCAGTCCTTCAATTCCAGTATAATCATCACCTGTAATAATAATGTCATCCACATAGACAATGAGGGTGGTTACCTTGCCTTCCTTTGAATGCTTTAAGAACATTGTGTGGTCAGTTTGACATTGGGAGAAGCCATGCATCCTAACTACTCGTGTGAGCCTATCAAACCAAGCCCGAGGGGATTGCTTGAGTCCGTATAGTGATCTTTTGAGTTTACATACCTTGCCTGAATTTTCTGATGTCTCAAGTCCAGGTGGTATTCTCATGTAGACATCTTCTTCAAGTTCACCATTTAGGAAAGCATTTTTTATATCTAACTGGTGAAGTGGCCAATCCAAATTTACTGCCAGAGAAAGGAGTACACGAACTGAATTCAACTTTGCTACAGGTGCAAAGGTTTCTTCATAATCCACCCCATAGGATTGGGTGAATCCTTTTGCCACCAGCCGAGCTTTGTACCTGTTTACACTCCCATCTGCATGGTATTTTACCGAGAATATCCATTTGCATCCAACTGTCTTCTTCCCCTCTGGTAGGTGGGAGAGTTGCCATGTGTCATTCTTTTCAAGTGCCTTAATTTCTTCCATTACAGCAGCCTTCCATTCTGGAACTAGAACAGCTTCATGAAAGTTTTGAGGAATTTCGATGCTGTCCACAGAGCTGATGAAGTTTCTGTACCCCTGCGATAATTTTTCACTAGAAACATGGTTTGCAATTGGGTGTTTGGTACAAGACCTTACTCCTTTTCTCATAGCAATAGGTAAGTCTAAGTCTTGGTCATTAGTGACATTATCAGATAAATTAGAGGAAGAGTTAATGCTACCTTTTTGGGTTGAGTCTTGGTTCTGCTTTGGAAGAGTGCATGCTTCTACTTCCTCAAAGGTTTGCTGCTTGTTCTTCTTCCTTATGTATACTTGCAGTTCTTTTCCTCCATTTGGTTTTCCTTTTGGACCAATTGTTGATGCTCCATTTGTTGGCTTGGTAACCTCAAGAGTGGTTGTTTGCTGGTCCAGTTCAGGTTCAACAATTATTGGGACAGATTCTGTATTTTTAGTGATTTGGACAGATTCTGATGGGGTGGTTAAGACAGAGGTTCATGTGGGACAGATTCTGGTATTGTAATTTCCCAAGGTTGGTGTTCATCAATTGTAACTTTCTCCCCCTGAATGCCAACTTTGGGATAAAAGGCCTTGTCTTCAAAAAAGGTAACATCCATAGTGTGATAGATTCGTCTTTTTTGGGGGCAGTAGCATTTGTATCCTTTCTTGGTAGGAGAGTATCCCAAGAAGATACACTTGATGGCTTTCAGGTCCAACTTATTAAGGTTAGGCTTTTGGTCATGTACAAAGGCAGTACATCCAAAAATCTTCGGTGGAAGATTTGTGAGGAGTTTGGTCGAAGGATAAAGGGACAAGAGGGTTTGATGTGGTGTGTTTAGGTTGAGCGTTTTGGAGGGCATTCTATTTATTAGGTAGGATGAGGAGAGGACTGCATCTCCCCAAAAATGGTTAGGTACGTTCATGGACAGCATAAGGGCTCGAGTGACTTCCAATAGGTGCCTATTTTTCCTCTCTGCTGTCCCATTCTATTGTGGAGAGTATGAGCATGATGTTTGGTGTATAATGCCATTTTTGTTAAGGTAACTACCAAGGGTGTGGTGGAAGTACTCCCCTTCATTATCAGTTCTTAGTACTTGAATATTGCTTTAAAATTGAGTTTGGACCATTTTATGGAAGTTCTCAAATATACTCCCAACTTCTGATTTTTCTTTCATGAGGAACACCCAAGTGACTTTTGTATGGTTGTCAATAAAGGTAATAAACCACCTTGATCCACTAACATTGCTTACTCTTGAAGGTCCCCACACATCACTATGAATGAGTGCGAAAAGTTTAGACGGCTTATAAGGTTGTATGGAATAATGGGATTTGGTGTGTTTGGCTAATTCACACACTTCACATTTGAAAGAACCAGAATCTTTATTAAATAAAGTTGGAAACATTTTTTTCAAATACATAAAATTTGGGTGTCCTAGGCGATAATGCCATAACATTACATCATTATCATTCTTTGATGAACACATGAGGGCAGCCTTGTAGGATCTCTTATTTTGGTCTTCAATTTTAAGGAAGTAAAGGCCTGCACTTTCCTCAGCATTGCCAATCATCTTCCCCGAATTCATATCCTGAAATTCACACAAATGTGGTAAGAACTTAGCAACACATCCTAAGTTTTTGGTTAATTTACAGATAGACAATAGACTGCAATCTAGTTTAGGAACATGTAAAACTGAATCAAGAGTAATATCTTTGGAGATAACCACCGAACCTTTACCAGCTACCTTGGAGGTGGTACCATCTGCTATCCGGACAAAAGATTCATCTTGACATGGAGTGTATTTACTAAATACATTGATGTCCCCAGTCATGTGATCCGAGGCACCAGAATCAACAATCCAAGAGTTTGTTTTCTGGTGATTTACATGAAGGGCAGCAGAAAAATTACCTTTTTGGGCAAATGTAGCAGTGGAAGAAGATGTACTAGTGTTTTGCAGTGCCTGTTGCATCAATTTCTGCAACATCTCTATTTGTTCTTTGTTGAAAGGATTGGCCTCTGCAATGTTTTTGGACTTACTTTCATCAGCAGTAGCATATCCACGCGCGTCCTTGAATCGTGGTTTTAGATTCGTGGGTTTTCCATGAAGCACCCAACAAGTTTCCTTCGTATGTCCAGGTCGCTTGCAGTGATCGCACCATCCTCTACCTCTCTTTGGTGGACCTCTTACTGCAAGTGCAGAGCCTTCAATGTTTGAACTTGCACTTTGACTTCCCAACATGATTTTCCTTCTGCTTTCTTCCCTTCTCACTTCTGCAAATGCTTCACGAATGCTAGGGAGAGGCTTAGTTCCAAGAATCCTCCCTCTCACTTCATCCAAATTTTTATTCAGTCCCAATAGGAACTGAAAGTTTCTGTCCTTCTCGACCAATTTCTTGTAGATTTTGTCATCATCTATGCACTTCCACTTTATGTTTGCATAGATGTCAAATTGCTGCCAGTATTTTGTGAGTGTATGATAGTACTCGGTGACCGAAGAATCTCCTTGTCGAAGGTTGTGTAAGAGACTTTTGATCTCAAATATGGCTGAGGTGTTGTCCACATTTGAGTAGGTCTCCTTGGCTGCCTTCCATATTTCTGCAGCAGTGTCATAATACATGAAATTTTCACCAGACTCATTAGTCATGGAGTTGAGCAACCATGTCATAACAAGACTGTTTTCAAGTTTCCATTTTTCATGACTTGGATCAGTATTATTTGGCTGCTTAGCCTCGCCAGTGATGTAGTCTTCCTTTCCTTTTCCTTGGAGGAAGATGCGGACAGATCTAGACCACTGTTTGTAGTTCTGCCCATTGAGTTTGTAGCTAGTAATGATAATTGTTTCATGATGACTAGTGGTGTTTCCAGTCGCTGCTGCCTTAGGGTTAGCATCTAGGCTGCTTGAACTGCTCTGTTTTTCTTCCATGAGAAAACCCTAATTTTTTTTTTTTATCGGATCAGAACTGTAGCTCTGATACCATGTGAAAATATTGTGTTTCTTATTGATTTTGTACAAATACAAATGGTATAAATAGCCTAGGGAGTACAACTTAATGAAAAAGCTAATTAAATCCTAATTAACTCAATTAATTACAATAAAGAAAGATATTATAATGGTAAGAGAATATCTATATGATTAAAAAACTGTACAGCTGTCCCTTAATGGACAGAATTGTAACCAACAGGTATAACTCTCTCTCTGATATGTGTACTAACAAATCCAGTGTTGTCAATTGCGGATTGTGAAAAATAGTGGTTACTTCAAACTCGCTACGCAACAGTGTTATAGCACCGCAGAACAATAACAGTTTTCTCATAATTCACTATACTATAGCAGTATGGCGCTGATATTGCCGCTATTTAACAACACATGACAAACCCAATGACGTATTTGCTGGTTGATATCTCGCTTCTTTATTTTTCAACTCAGTTAAAAGATTTTGGTGTGGCTTAAAGAGTCTTACTAGTATTAGATGATTTCTTTGACGAACAAATTTACTATGAAAGAATCTTCTAAATCAATCAACAAATGGTTTCATTAACAAAAATTTGTTATTTTTGCAAGGACAGTCAAGACAGCAGGCTACCTGCAGAGTTTGAAATCACTGATTTTTGTCATCCATGTGGTTCAGACGAGAAGAATGTTTTGGCCGTTCAAGTGTTTAGATGGAGTGATGGATCTTACCTTGAGGATCAGGACCATTGGCGGTTATCTGGTATCCACCGTGATGTTCTTCTTCTAGCAAAGCCCGAGGTTTGTTAAGTTTTCTGTAAATATCTACTCAACAACTATTTGCTTTCTCTTGTCTCTCTTATAGCAGCATTCTCATCCTAGTAAGTTAATTGCTGATTCTCAAAGGTTTAAAAGAAATATCTTAATATTTAGAACATGGCAATCAAAATTTGATGCTGACATTTTTGGAATTGGATTCCACGTAGTTACTGCATTGGTAACTGATTTGGACCATTCGATCTGAAATGAACGGCTGAGATCTCATACTGTGTGAAACTGCAGAGATCTGCACTGCCTATTCAGAGCTGTTGGACCGCAGATTGACAGCCGAGATTCATATTATGTCAAACTGCGTGCATTCGCAACTGCAGCAAATCCATATCTGACATTTTTTCAGTATTATAAAGAGATTATATAATGTTTTATAGAACAAGAGTAAAGATTACATACCGAATGCACCTCATTTAAGATTAAATGTCCTAGAAAATTCAAGTTGAGAATGATTTATTTACGTGTCTTATTTAATTTTTGTTTTGACTTTATTTTTCTTGCTTGATGTTTACATCTTTCAAAATATTTGACATGTATAGGTATTTATCTCTGACTATTTCTTCAAATCAAACCTCGCTGAAGATTTTTCTTATGCGGAGATGCTGGTAAGGATATACATTTTATGAAAAATACTCTTGCTTATTTTCGTGTCATTACTAAATTATGTATATGAATCTGTAACTAGTCTTGTTTGTGGAAGATGTTATTTATATCCATATGTAATTGTTGTTTGGGAGATCTGATATTATCAAACTCATGCATACATTATACAGGTTGAAGTAAAAATAGATAGATTAGAAGACACATCAAAGGATAATGTTCTTACAAACTACACCATAGAAGCTACTCTATTTGATTCTGGAAGCTGGGAATCCTCTGATGAGAATCCTGATCTACTTTCATCTAATGTAGCTGACATAACATTCCAACCAACAACTGCACCGTTAGGGTTTCATGGTTATACGCTCGTGGGAAAAGTTCATTCACCAAAGCTTTGGTCAGCAGAGCAAGTGAGAAGTTTCAATCACTTTTATGTGTATGGATAATTGAGTTTATTCATTGATTAGTTAATCAATGATTTAAAACTTTGAACATTAATTTAGATTAAGTTACTATTGATAGTGTTATAGTAGTTATGACGATTTTGCATCCAATGCGTATACCGTAACCATGATCTTGCTGATGTTTACTGAGTTTCATCTCATTTCACCCTCTTCCCATGTAACTTTTGTCTCAATTTATTTTTCTACGGCCAATGACTAAAATTTTTCTGTGATTAAATGTTTATTTTGATATATTTGATTTTTCTTAAAGCTTCTTTTGTTTGCATTTCTCACAGCCATACCTCTATACATTAGTTGTCGTCCTCAAAGATAAATCTGGCCGTGTTGTTGACTGTGAATCATGTCAAGTAGGCTTCAAAAATGTATCTAAAGCCCACAAACAACTGCTTGTTAATGGACATGCCGTTGTAATAAGAGGCGTGAACAGGCATGAACATCATCCAGAAGTTGGAAAGGCAACCATAGAATCCTGCATGGTCAAGGTATTGCTTTTCTTGTCTTTTCTTCTGTATCTAATCTAAGGAGATCAAGGACAAGTATAGGTTAAATCATTTAGAGATATTTAGATTTAAATGGTCTATCATTGGACTCGATTAATGACATGATGTTAAGGCGTTGTTTGGCCCATGTTTTCAAACCCATCTATTGGAAAAAGGCTTTGGTTCTTGTTTGTAGAAAGCATATTTAACATGTGCTTATTATTATGTAAATAATAGCATCTAAAAATTTGCCATAGTGTTTACACAAATTAAAGATTTGATTTAATCCGATATAATTATTACTTGATTCCTTCTATGATTATAAATGTAAATTATGTGTTGTCATATAATAAATTGACACACAACATTGACACATACAATTCTTACCTGGTATTAAAGGCTATCGGTTCGAGCCACCACCATATTATCTATGCATCAAGCTCAATAGTGCAGGGCGTGAGAGAGTGTCTTTGGAAAAACCCAAGCTCCATATTGAAAACAGATAAGGCTTGGACATAGTTTATAAAGAATGCATTCCCCACCTTACAAGCCGGTTTTGTTATGATAAGTTAGGTCTAATATAAAAAAAACCTAATATTTGTCGAATTATTTCTTCATAAGTTTGTTAGTTCATTTATTAATGGTGGCCAACATGTTAGATGTCCTCACTTTTCAGACATTAATGATTGATGTGCCTACAGGACTTGGTCTTAATGAAGCAAAACAATATTAATGCCGTGAGGAACAGCCATTATCCTCAACATCCACGTTGGTACGAGCTATGTGATTTGTTTGGCATGTACATGATAGATGAAGCTAATATTGAGACACATGGTTTCGATTATTCTAAACATCTCAAGCATCCTACTATGGAACCAATATGGGCAACCGCAATGTTGGACCGTGTGATTGGCATGGTTGAGAGGGATAAAAATCACACTTGCATTATTTCTTGGTCTTTAGGGAATGAATCTGGATTTGGAACAAATCATTTTGCTATGGCTGGTAGGTTCTTCCATTCAAGTTTTTTTTTAAAAAATTTGTTTATGAATCTTATTTATTGATCTGTTTCCCTGTCTGTTAATGCATCAGGTTGGATTCGAGGAAGAGATTCTTCGCGGGTGTTACATTATGAAGGAGGTGGATCAAGAACTCCATGCACTGATATTGTGTGCCCTATGTATATGCGTGTTTGGGACATGTTTAAAATTGCCAATGATCCTAACGAAACACGTCCTCTGATATTGTGCGAGTATGTTTCCAATTTCACGTGAACAAAATAATGACTTGATTTCCACTGTTCCAAATTGTTTTCAATGATAGATAATGATAGTTTTTTTGTTTGTGATGTCCAACTCAAATGGCAGGTATTCACATGCAATGGGAAACAGCAATGGGAATCTACATGTATATTGGGAAGCAATTGACAACACATTTGGACTCCAAGGAGGATTTATATGGGATTGGGTTGATCAGGTCAGTGGTCCTTGAATACTACTCCCTTAGCTCTGAAATAAGAGTCGTTTAAGGTTTTTTTCACATAGATAAAGAAAAACAATAAATGAATGAATAAGTGAAGCAATTTTATAGAACTGTTGTAATTAACTATTGGCTATTAAAAACTGTCATAAATGCATAATGAAATATAATGAATTGAGAGTGATACACAAAATATTAATCTAGGAACAAAATTGAAATACATTATTTAATGTTACAGTGAAAATATAAAACGACAACCAATTGATGAATAATTACCATTGCTTGAAAAGTGAATTATTTTATCAGGATTTTGTACTTTGATTGCATATAGGCTCTGTGGAAGGCTCATGCAGATGGAACAAAGCGTTGGGCATATGGAGGTGAATTTGGAGATATTCCCAATGACTTGAATTTCTGTTTGAATGGTCTCACATTTCCTGATCGAACTGCTCATCCTGTTTTACATGGTAAGCTGACAGATTATATCACTTTGCAGTGTTGTCAAATAGTGGCACTATAACTCTAATGTGTAGTGAAATTTGAAAAACTCGCTATTGTTTTGCAAATGCTATTTAATACAAAGTATTGTCAATAGCGGCTACAACAACACTATAGCACTCTAGTCTAGCATAATTTGAACAATCTGCAATTTTCTGTCGCCCACGACTGACAACATTTTCATTTTGTGACACCGCTTCCTAGGATTCCTATGCATTTTTCATCGGCTTACATGGTTTGTCATGGCTTTGCTGTTTTTTATTTTTTCAGAAGTCAAGTACTTATACCAACCAATCAAGGTGAATTTAAATGAAGGAAAATTAGAGGTACTCATAATTCATTGGAATTTTGTTTCCTAAGTCAAATATGTAGTTGATAATTCATTTTAGTTTTATTTTTTTGCAGATAAAAAATACTCATTTTTTTCAAACAACAGAAGGATTGGAATTCAGCTGGAAAATCTCTGCAGATGGATACAACCTTGGATCTGGTAAGTTGAGCCTTCCCTCAATAAAGCCCCAGAGCAGTTATGCGGTCGATTGGCAATCAGGTCCATGGTATTCTCTATGGAATTCATCATCATCAGAAGAAATATTCTTGACAATTACTGCTAAGCTTTTGAATTCTACGCGCTGGGTTGAAGCTGGTCATATTGTTTCCACTTCTCAAGTTCAACTGCCTGCTAAGAGAGACATTGTTCCTCATGTAATTTTTTTTTTTCATATATTTTAGAACTGAGGCCTACCTCTTCGTAATATTGAGTTTGAGTATTGAGATCAGGGTTTTAAATAAAAGGTCTACAACTGAGATCTAGGCCGCGACATAACGGTTTTTTATGTTGCCAAAACCGCAACACAACCATGATTGAGGCTGCATCGGTTACATTTGACCGCAATTCTCCGTAATATCCAGGATTGCGACCACTATTTAAAACTCTGATTGAGGTTTAATATAATATGTTTTATATATATGTATGTATATATATGTTGTGTGATTTAAATTTTCTATTTCATGAATCATTCCAGGCTATCAATATTGGTGGTGGCACTCTAAATGTTGAAACACATGGCGATACTATCAAAGTCGGTCAGCAAGATGTTTGGGACATAACATTGAACTCTAAAACAGGCTTAATTGAAAGCTGGAAGGTAAATGTAGACTGAGTTTTTCCATGTATGTCAAATTTGTGATTAAATTGGAAACTCTTGGCTCTTAGATTTTTCTCCATTAAATGCATCCTCCACCGTTTATTATGGTTTGTTTTTTCCTTTCCCCTATTTTGCATCATTGTTTAACACTCATTGTGGAGTTGTATGTTTGCGGCCCCGCATAAGAGGCTTTATATAAATCGTCCTCCTCAATTTTGTTTGAATTGACAGTTGTTTTGAATCATGACAAAACATTGATAATTATACTATGCTGATAAATGTTAGGTTAAAGGAGTACATGTTATGAATAAGGGAATACACCCATGTTTCTGGCGAGCTTCTATCGACAATGATAAAGGAGGAGGACCTGATAGTTACTTGTCCAAGTGGAAAGCTGCTGGAATTAATAGTGTCCACTTTATTGCTGAGAGCTGTTCTGTTCAGAATAAGACCGAAAGCATGGTTAAAGTGCTGGTGGTTTTCCATGGTGTTACCAAGGGTGAGGAGGGTTCAAAAGTTTTATTTACGACAGACATGACATATACGATTTATGCTTCTGGCGATGTCATTGTGGATTGCAATGTGAAACCAAATGCCGATCTTCCTCCTTTGCCACGTGTGGGAATCGAAATGAACTTAGAAAAATCATTTGATGAAGTAAGTTGGTATGGAAGAGGGCCGTTTGAGTGTTATCCGGATAGAAAGGCGGCTGCACAGGTTGCAATATATGAGAAGAATGTTGATGAGTTGCATGTTCCTTATATTGTTCCTGGCGAATGTGGCGGAAGGGCAGATGTTAGATGGGCAACTTTTCTGAACAAAAGTGGTTTTGGAATATATGCTTCAAAGTATGGTAGCTCTCCAACCATGCAAATGAGTGCTAGCTACTATAGCACTTCGGAACTTGACCGCGCCGCACACGATGACGAGCTCGTTAAAGGAGATAGCATTGAGGTATGTATTACTCCCTCTGTTCCAAAATAAATGTCGCTTTAGCAAAATAAAAATAAAAATATCGTTTTTCTTTTCTAGTGTAGCAATATAACTTGCATAAAATGTTGATAGATTAAGGTGCAGATGTGGTATCCCTTCTTTTAAGGTCAGATAAAAAACCACATTTCAGTCCGAAGAATAAGGCGGTAAAGTTCGTTGATGTGCATATTTGAAACTAGATGCATTCTCTAGTTTTTGCTACATTTTGTACATAGTGGTTGTGTTATGTGCTTTATGACATGGATTACTTCACTCCCTCCGTCCTTATTATAACACCCACTTACAAAATTCACGGGTATTAAAGAAAAGTAGCTACAACATTAAATTTGTCAAAATATGTGCTTTCCTTTCCATAATTACCATTACAATTATTGATATCATGATAGAGAGAAAAATTACGTATTCCAAAGGTACATTATGCAGAAGTGTTTTTGTAAATAAATTATGGGTCATGCTAACAAAGGGCACTTGTTAACGATACAAAAGTAGAAATTTTGTATTGGAAAAAACAAAATTTGAGCTTTCAAAAATTAAATACTCAATTTCCAAAGCACTTTTTAATGTATTATTTTTATCTTTAGATGTTTAACAAGTTCCCCAAGAACGCTTATTAGCATTTCTCATAAATTAGTAATGTATGTGGAATTTTGAAAAAAGTCTTATATCAAGGAAGAGAGAAATCTCAACAGTGGATTTGAGCAATTAGGTGATTTGAATGTTCATTTCAATAGAAGGTGGCAATATTTCTTTTTGTTATTTATGTCAACTTTGGTAAAAAACTATATTACTACTACTACTATTACTAGTGCTATTACTATGACTTGATTTATCATCTTTGATCTCATTGTTTGATGATATTACAGATCCATCTGGACCACAAGCACATGGGTTTAGGTGGAGATGATAGTTGGTCTCCGTGTGTCCACGACCAGTATTTGGTTCCTGCAGTGCCCTACTCGTTCTCTGTCAGGTTGTCTCCAGTAACTCCGGCTACTTCCGGTCATGACATCTACAGATCCCAGCTTCAAAACTCCTGATTTCCTGTATCACATGACTTGATACTAGAATACACATCATCTAGAAGAGATCATAGACAAGTATGTTCATCAAGGATTGTCAATAAAATCAAAGTTGTTGATACAAATATTTCTAGTTGGTACCTTGATGTTGTGTAGAGGACAATGAATCCTCTTGGTTCAGATTTGTTCAGTTTCACATCTTGGTTAATAAATGTGTCATGAATAATTTATTTTTCTTATTTAAACATTAATGATTTGATGAAAATAATAATGATAATAAAAGAAGATATAGATGTATTTACAATTTAATCACAAATATATTCAAAGTATACCCTTATCCTCTTTTACTCTAACTCTTAAATTGATTCTCTAACATCAGAGTGTTATTCAACCCATTAATACTCTTGTGGTGAATCGTGATTATTTCGTCTCTCTAGTAATCCAAAAAGATCTCATGACTGACCTGATTTATTATTATTAATAACATCTTCTGGACTAGTGCAATTTCTTCTTTCTTTTTTTTTTTTTTTACTAAAAGGAATAGCAAATTTCTATCTTCATCTAAAACTGAAGAAAAATAAAAACATTACTTCTCTAAATTATTATGTTATATTTTTTATTGAAATAAGCGGTTTTCACACATTTATTTTTCTTGTGTTTTATCTATGATTTCGTCATTTGAGTGTGATATTGTTTTGTTCTTCGTCTTGATGTGACGTTATTTGTTTTCATATTTTGCTGTGGTGTCTCAGAACTGAAGATAACTATCAACATTATTAACATTTTCTTCACTCGTAAAAAATTATCATGACTTATAGTTAATTTCGAGAAATCATAGTTCACATATAGTCAAATTGGGTTTGAAGTTGAAAAAATGAGATGTATTCGGATACATTATAAGACTGTTGAATCACAATCTAAAACAATTGGTTTGTTTGCTTTTGACCATGTGTAGGAAACTTTTTTATGGTTGAATTGTATGAAGTTGATCATGGTTGTGTGTAATCCATTTGCTATCTTATCTTTATAATTTGTCTTGTTTTCTTATTAGTGAAATATTACTTTTCTATCCAAAAATAATGGATGAGTTTACATAGTGGTCATGTAATTAAGGTTGGTCCTCTACACCTATCCTAAGTGCAACCCTAATTTGAGTGTGTGATACCCATATTATTACAATATCTGCTAATGATTGGGATGATACGAAATAAGGACACACATTTTAGAAGCCTTCCTCGTAAGATTGGTCATGCCTCATGGGATCAATGAAGGATGACCTCACTACCATTCAGTCAACTATTTTCCAAGCAAACTAATGTATTTAGTATCTCCACACTACTTTCGTGCAGATATCGACCTTCTCTATATTCTTAGATTGGTCAAGAACTCCAATAGATTGATACCGAACACACTATATTCTTAGATTGGTCAAGAACTCCAATAGATTGATACCGAACACAACCCCGAGCGTCAAGACTGAAGGGCGTGAGTGCATAGGATGACCAAGTGGTCTAATAAGTTGGTATCATACATAGTCCCTGAACATCAAAGTCTTAGGATGACTGAGGGATCCAATAAGTTGGTATCGAACACAACCTCCCAGCGTCAAGACGGCTGAATGGCATGGATGCTTAGGATGACCGATTTGTTTTGATGGTGGCTCACATGTTTATTGCCTTTAAATGTTTTCCTAAAACTAACGAGAATTAACTCTATTGGTGGAAAATTAATATGGTTGAGGTTTTACCTTAAATGATTTTAAAGTAACATAATTTCACTTAATTTGTATCTCAATCTAGTTTGATGTTTAACTGATCATAATTCAATAATATGCATGATTGGGAGCTATATCAATATCAAACTCTTTTCTACGATAACTACTACCTATTATGATAATCCTATATATTACCTATCAGATAATTTCTATAGAATTTGTAGTTTTTAATTAGTCTAAGAGTCAATTTATTAAAACTTATTTTTGAAGATGACAATTTTTTTTAAAAAAATAATCACTTTTAAAAAAAAAGTTATGTTTGTTAGAAGTTTTTTTTTAAAAAAAATTAAATGAGAAATTATTTTAAGTAGTTTTTCATAAAAATAATTTTTAATAAAAAAAAATTTTAATTATGGTAAATACACAAAATAACTTTAACTTATTTATTTTTAAATCCCTAACTAATTCTCCGTTTTTTTATTTTTGATAAGAAATCCCTTGCTACTTGTTATTTTGATGCGTTTTGGGCGCTGGGCTGACAGATACCGATACCATGTTTTTAAGACCCAACAAACAATTGCTTCTACCACAACACAACATAATTCAGTTATAAAAAAGAAAAACGAAATTGAATTTGAGAGAGGGAACACAGCTGCAACTCATCTCACACAGCGTAGCGTATTGTCTCCGCCCAGATACATAAACCCTAAAATCTCACCCTCTTCGTACTACTATATCGATAGAGATGTCGAGTTCTAAAGTTCTCCAAGGACAATCAATTCAACTATTCAACGAAGGGATTGGTTTGATTTTGAGCCGTTGGTCGGCGCTCCGAACTGCCGTTGAACGCGAGTGGGGTGGCCGTAACTCTCACCTTAAAGCTCAACAACTCGCCGCTGACGTGCTTTCTTGGTTCACTCAATCCAAAGGTTTATTATTCACTTAATTTCTTTCTTTTATTTTATTTTATTTTTATTCTGATTTTTTTTCTTCATTATTTTTGTCCAGAGCCGCTTTATATTGATGACCTAGAAGCCTTACTCGATGAAGGCATGCTTTCTTTCAATCTAGAGATTCAAGATGGCAGCGTTGAAGAGGTGTGTGTTTTTCCTTTTATTGTTTTAAAAATTGTTAATTTTTTTCTGACCTATTTATTGCTTTAGTCATTATTTGATCAAACTGCTAATTTCTGCTATCTACAATTGACAACGCTGTTTGACACTCTACTCTGCCAATCAACGATTTAATCTGCAATTACACTTGTTTCATGATCCTTAATGTTGCAGAGAATCTTGTTCAACTAGGCTTTAGCCGACTACAAATGCGAGTTCTCAATTGCAGTCACATAGTCATAAAAAACATTGATGTTGTGCCGAAATTGCAGCCAGTGACCTTTTTTTAAAACCTTTTTGCCTGTGTCTTTGCATATTCTGTGACTTATTGAAAATACCTGCATGTTTGTGTCCACATTGTTTACTTGCTCTTATTTATTATGTACATATTTCTGATTATATAGGTAGCTGAAGAACTAATGATTATGCACGAAGAATGCTTAGATGGTAATTTTAGTTCTGTCGAGCGTCTCAGGGAAGCGAGTCGTAATCCAGCTGCTTATCCTTATGTGGAAAAGGTAAATTAAGGCACAATGCATATGGAATGGAAATTAACTGTTTTATAATTATATTTGCAACATCAAATTTATGATGAGATATGTTATATGGTAGAACGTTATGATGTCGTTTGATCCATGTGCCGACCCTAGTTAGTGGGATAAAGTTTGATTGTTGTTGGGGTATTTTTGAGAAAAAAGTCTTGAATTAATACTTGATGTGATGCATGATTTGGTTGTGTCCTATTCTATAAAATACTGTAATGCTCACAGTATTATGTGATATTGGGTTTGATTAAAAGAGAGTGCTTATCCGTTCAATTGGCAAAATGCCGATATTGTTAGGCTAGATACCATGTCTTAGGTTCAAATCCGGGACCTCGTAGTTGTGTGAGCATTTCTTTACTATTTCTTCTATAGACAAAAAAAAAATAGTGCTTATGCAGTACAAACTTTACTCATTCTGTATGATACATTAGTCTCATTGGCGTTCTTTAGTGCTCTAGAAATATTGTTTATATGCTATATTATGAAGATAGACACACACGTCTTTTTGGCATCCTTTGTTGGAGTACACTAGATATGTCATATAATCATGTTTCTCTCTCTCTCTCACACACACACACAACACACATTTCTTACCTTTCATTGTAAGATTAGTCGTTTTGTATGCACCTCAATCCATGAATTTCATCTAGTGGCACTCTCCTTTCCTTTTAAAATTTGCCCTGCCTGTCGATTGAAAAATCTTCAAGCCTTGCTATAGTTGCTTAAAGAAATACTACTAATAAATTTCACATTTATTTTGGCACTTTATACTGTTTCCTTCATTGATACATCACATTTGTCATCCATGGAGGTTAAAGTGATAGGATATATTCACAAATAAGTCCATAATTATTATACTTCTCTGTATTAGAAATAAGAGAGTAAAAGTTACCATGATTCTTGCGAGTAGTAATTGATACACTTCCTTGCTTTCACTCACAGAAACAGTGGAGATGTGAATGTGTGTGGCATTATTCATGTTTGATAGTATGGAAGATCCTCCAAAGATGAAATTTTTTTGAAAGTCGCCAAGCCTAACCTTACAGAGGCACTCCTCTGTCAACATAACTTCAAATAAATTTGTCTCTACCATTTTCCACCAGATTTCCTTCCTATATTCCTACTCACCTTAATTCTCTCTTCTATGTGTATAACTGAAACATACGCATCTAACTGACATGCTTCTGAATCCCCAATTTGTTTCTCTCCCTCCCCAGATTGGATCATTTACTTATTATGTATTAAGGATTTTATTTTTTAATTTTAAGGACCTTAATCTAAGTTTTGCCATTCATATGTTGTTTGGCTTTATTGGGTATTTAAGACTATACAGAGGTCTTCACTGCAAACATTTAGAGGCTTTTGATGATTCATTAGATGGAGATGATCTATCTGTGAACTTAATAGTTGATATATACTCGTGTAATTGTAAATTTGATCGTTCTAGGTTATTGGTGTTCATGTGAACAACTTATATGTTTACTAACATGGGACTAAATGATGGTAACTGTAAATTTGCTATATATGTTAATTTACCATGTTTGGTTCATAGATACACATTTCTCCTTGATTACACATGTCCTAAGTAACAATTAGATGGTCATCCACTTTCCTTGAATTGATGTTTAAACATTTTATGTTGTTCTAGGTGGTGAATGATAATGACGACAATGACGATTCTGATGACAATTCTGATGAAAGCATTATTGAGGATGGTAATTCGGCTAACATGGATGTGGACATTCCAAAACCCAAATCTAAGGCAAATTCCACTAACAAGCTAGTTAATGAGCCTCAGCCAGAGGTTGCAGGTGAAGCGGTTAATGAGCCTCAGCCAGAGGTTGCAGGTGAAGTGGATGATGGATGGGTTGTGGTTTCGAAAAGGAAAAATAAGGGTAGAAAGAATTAGATGAAAATTATTATTTTTAAGGATGTGTAGTCTCCCCCAATTTTGTTGTGCTTTATAAGCTTATTTCAAATCTTTTTGAGTTGTGTGTGTTATATGTGGACTTGTTTAAAGGAATCCATCCACCTTATGAGATCTAATATACAAAAACACATAACCGATTCTTCACTTTTTTCCCTATACACTACATGTTTGTATGTTTTTCTTTTTGTGTCATTCACAATGCGTTTTCATTCTCACCTTAATGATTCACTGATTCAAGGTTATCAATAACTCATTTTCATTCCTTCCAATAACAAACTTTCACTTATTCAAGTAATAACTACACAGATTTTCACTCTCGAGCACCCTCATTGATTCTAATTATCACTTGGATTACACATCCTAAAATATGCATACATTTTCTTTGTAACTTTATCTTAATATTTGATGATTTACATGTGACAAATTTGATGATTTTATTAAAAAAAAAAATATGAAAGGTAGATTAGAATTATATACCTGACAGAAACGGGTACCAAATATAGAGATTTAAAGAAAATAAACAATTATAAGATAAATAAACAATTATAAGATGGATTCAAGAGGGTCCACTTTTTTGTTGAGAGCTGCTCATTTTCCTTCCACTGTTGACCCTCAAATTTCTGGCTCCCACGTTTTGAATTGGTAAATTCCTGGATGTGACTTAAGTTACCAGATTTCCACTACATAAATTATGATAGCCTTTTCAACAAACACTTCTTCAACACTCAATCTCAAATCATTCACCTATTTTTACGTTTTTGGAATTCAAAAATCTCATTATTCTATCCATTGGCATCATCAACTCTATTTTCTTCATTGCATAGGTAATACAGTTCTAAAACCCTCCTCGTTGTCATTTTGGTTGTTAAAGTTTTTGAAGTTTTGTACTGAGTGTCGAGTGGTACTGGATTCTGGGATCTGGTATGTGTTTTTTACAAACTTACCACTATCGAATTCACGCATTCGGTAGTGTGTTTTTTCAAAATTGGAACACTACAGGAAGCATGCATCCGATAGGTGTTAATGCAGTTCAAAATTGTCTATTTTCTACATAATTGAGTTTTAATTGGTGTTAAATATTTGTAGTTAGTTATGGTTGAGCCTGAAGCTAAATCCAAACATCCGTCGGCACCCGATTTAAAATCCAAGCCTGCATATGAAGAAACACCTGAGCCTGTTCCTGACTTGAAACCGAATGAAGCAGTTGATTTGAAACTGGATATTGCATAATCAGTGGTGATTGACATTGATATTGGGATAAACTTTATTATTATAATAAATATAGCTACTGAGATGCTTTGCTTGCTTCGGTTCGTTGTCAGACAACTTAATTAGGATTTTCAATGGTAATTTCAAAATCTAATCATGGTTCTGATAGAAGAAAACGATTTTTTGTATTGGGTTGTGAAAGAGGTGGTATGTATAAAGGAACCAATACGAAGTTGAAACGTGAAGACACATTATCTAGGAAATGTGAATGTCCATTCAGGTTGCGTGGTTATTTTTTGACAATTAAAGAATGAAATCTTAGTGCTATGTTAGGATTACACAACCATGAGATGAATAAAAATTTAGAAGGTCATATCGTTGTTGGTCATTTAAACGAGGAAGATAATGAATTTGTTGGTAAGTTGACAAAGAACAGGGTTCAACCAAAAAATATTCTAATGACTCTGAAAGACATAAGAAATGAAAGTGTGACTACAATGAACCAAGTTTATAATGCGCGTTAAAGATACAAAAAGACTCTAAGGGATCTAAGATTAGAAATGCAACATTTGTTAAAATGCTTGGATGATCACAAATACGTATACAAATATAGAATGGTTGATAAGTCTAAAATTTATAAAACATTTTTTAGGATATTTGTTGGGTTCATCCTGAATCAGTCAAGTTGTTTAACATTTTTCCAACTGTGTTATTGATGGATTCGACTTATAAAACAATGTCATTGTTTGAGATCGTTGGTGTGACTTCAATAGAGATGACATATTCAACTAGTTTGTTTTTTCTCAAGTTTGAAAAAGAGGATAATTTCACTTCGATCCTAGAGATGTGTCGTATATGACACTCTAAACTCCAAATTAATATTAATTTTTGTTTCCTTGTTACATTTTAAATAATTAAATTCTTCAAGAAAATATATAAACTCTCAAACACATTTTTTTTGAGGTAAAGAGTATCACGTAATCATTTAATATATCACATTAATCCAAAAAATTTCCATCAAACATAACAACTTGAAATCATAATATTAGACAATAAAATCCCTTAGAAGTACACGTAGTTAAATTTAGTAATAATTGCAAATATAGTCCCAAATCTGGTGTCACTATCAGAGCGGAAATTCCCAAAATAAAATACGTTCAAGATTTACGTTAACACTGCATATAACAAGAGTCTTCAAAACAAGATGACTTTTGCCACTCCAATGATACTAATCATTACCTGCAGCTTACAACTCGTCTGCGTCTATCGCAAACGCCAGACACAAACAACGAAAGGGTGAGTTTCAAAATTATGTAACAGTATAAGATAAACGAGGAGAACACGCAAATAGTCACATTATTACAAACATGAGAAACACTCAAGAACATTATATCAAGATTAATCTAAATCAATCACATTAAAATAGTTACAAGGATGAAATGTATGCATGTCCTATACTCTATACTTCTTCATCATTTGGTACCATTCTACTCTGAAGTACTTGGTTAGGAGGTCTGATACTATGTCACTACAAGAGTGGACGAAACATTCATGAATGGCCAAGTCCTCATAGATCTCCTCAACTCAAACCGAGACACATATACGCGACGATCGGGGTATTCTTGTGTTGCACGGTAGCTCCCGGCCTTAGGGAATAACCCACTAATCCACTTAGGAATTCCCAACTAGAAGTACTCTCGAATGTAGCCCTCCACAATCAGACTCATTCAATTGTACTTTCCCGAATCACTAGGTTTGTCATATTCTCCCTATATGATGACAAAATAATTTTCACTCCAAAACCTACAACCCCTATTTCATGTTTACTCGATTGTCACAACTCAATAAGTTTCAGTTTGAATTCATGATATTCACAAGAATTTACATCATTATATATATATATATATATATATATATATATATATATATATATATATTAGCCAATCACAATAAAATCTCAATATTTGATTTACACCACTCACAATGCACAGTCTAGTTTTATCAATCACATAATAAGAAATCAAACAGGTGGTGCAGACAAGTAATATCACGATTCCAATCAAGTAAACAAGAGCATTCAAATACATATCATTCATATAATAACAATCAACATAAGGTTTCATAAAATCAAACAATATGAAATCTTGATATAGATAAATTCACGACAATTCTATAGGTTGCTAAATTATATTTTAATCCTCACCATTACCATTCATATATTATTAATTAATTATTATTACTCAATAGGACTCGACCGTACGTAGTAAGCCCCGGATGAATATATGGGACTTACGGTATTCCCGTTCACCCCACGTTATTTTATACTCATAAAATCGATCCCCATCTCATCCCTTACCTCGATTGAAGATTTCGCCAAATGAATTTGATCTGCTAACGTGTCGCGTCTTCGTCGACCCTCGTCTCTAATAGTCCGTGGAAGAAATAAATCAACGCAACAACCAAATACAAATTAATTACTTGCTCCAATAGATAAATAAATTGTTCACTATTTACAGTATCATCCAAAAATATATTTAATACAAAACATACTTACAAATATATTAACATAAAATAAATGTCTAATTTTAATTAAAATAAATTAGAATCGCATAGCATATATGTAATGAAATTGATAGTATTCGTTTAAATTGATGTGTATTGTAGACCACTTTTCACTATAACTAAACTTAAAATGAAGTCTTTAGATGTAACATAACTTTAGAATATATGCTTGTGTTAATTAAGTCGATCAAATGCCTAATTTTGTCATACTAAAAATTGAAAGAAAAAAAAAGAACACATGCCCCCTATTACTATAATTTGTTCATATGTAATGATATAATTTGATCAAGTAACTATGATTACACATATACTATCCCTGATCGAAAGATACGGTGTACAATTAATATTCATTTAGACTCAAGCCTTTGAAATTTGGATATTATACATATAGTAACTTAAATTATTAAGTATTTTAAACCGAAAAGGTTGTGGGTTTGCAGTGAAGGAAAGTAAAAGAAATAGGAGATTAAAATCATATGATGAAGACTACAATGAGTGATGACAGTCTTACGAATCGAAACTTAATTTCAACATAATACAACATAATTTTTATAGAAGTACTCCAATATGCTCACCTTATTAAACAGATAATCAGTACCGAAGTGGTATTCGTCTATCTTCTTTTGAAAATTGAGGCCTTATGTTAACTCTAAGGTTTGGTGTTGTTCTTTTCTGTTTTTTTTTTCTTTCTTCTAGGAATAACTAGGATGTATGGAGTATGACAACATTGGGAATGGCAGGACCGACAGCAGACTTTTTTTCCCCCTTATATACATATATATATTAGTAGAAATAGGTTTAGCATAAGGCTTATTATCGGGCTTATCAATATTTTATTATTGATATTATTATTATTATTATTATTATTATTATTATTATTATTACAATCGTAAATCCACTCTATCAGTGTTAAAGTTAACAGACTAGTGTAGCAATACACACGTTTACTTCTTATTTTATTTTATATAAATATGTGTATATATATATATATTTAAATAAAATTCAATATTATTAATATTAATAATTTTAATAAATCACTAAGGCAAATACATAGGACAAACACAAAGAAAATTATCACACATGTCAAACACACAGATAATAATAGTCGTGCATCATTATATAACTAAAATATAATACTAAGAAATTGGGGTGTTACATCGTAATTTGATGAAGTCTGAAGACAAGATTCGCAAGGTAATTGTGACTGACAGAGATACTGCATAGGTGAATATTGTTGCAAATATTTTTCCAACCTAATTGCTTTACCATGTGAGTATCATATTTCAAAAAATGTTAGAGATAGATGTAAGTTCTATGTGAAGGTAAAATTTGCGAAATCTATAGATGCGAATGCGAAACAGGTCAAACCGACATAATTATGGAAAACCATAATGAGGGCTTGGGACGTTGCAATGGAATCTCCTTCAGAATTATGGAACCCAAACCCTGTTTGGAAGGAGTTTGACCATGTTAGAACACATATACAAAGACAAGGTTTTGTATTCGAAGTTCGTTTTTAAAATTTCAAGAGCTGAATTGAATTTTATTCATTGGGAAGAAGCACAAACAAATGAATGCAGTACAGAAAATACAAAGTGTGGTTGTGTTATTAGAAAAACTTATAGTTTGTCATGTGCTTGCATCATTGCTAAGAAAGTACTGTATGACACACTTATTCAACTTAATGAGGTACACACTCATTGGAAGAGGCTACAGTTTGATGATGATGTTTTCGTAAAAGATGAACATATTTCATGTATGTTTTAATTAGTTAAATTAAATATTTGCTAATTTAGTGTATTGATGTGATATATATAAAATATAGGTACACGTTTGTATTTTAGGAACAGTTTGACAAAGCGGATTATGGTACGAAACTACTTATCAAGGACCAAATTCATGAAATAGCTTTTCCAAAAATGTCGTTGAATCCACCTAGTGAGAAGGTGAAAACTAAGGGTGCACAAAAGAAGGCTAGATGCACGCCAACAAATGGGTCAGCTAAATGTTCGTCGTCATTGTGGGAGCATGTTGATTCACTACATTTGGACAATCTAGTTTCTGAATCAAAGTTATCATGCCCAAGAAAGATGATCGCATGTATTGGGAATCCCTTGCCTAATCCATTCTCAAAACTAAAAATTCCTTTTATTGCTCATAAGCATCTTTTAACGTATTCATATATTAACAAAATTGTGGATGTTGCTGGTGATGGGATTTGTGAATTTCGGGTTGTCATGGCACATCTTGGTAACGGCGAGGATAATTATGCAATTGTCCGACATGATCTCATTAGAGAGATAAATAAGCACAAGTTAGATTATGTCAAATTGTATTTGTTAGAGAAATGATTAAATGTTATCAAAGACGCTCTGTATCCAGAAATGACACATTTTGTTGCAACTAAATACAATAGAGTTGTAATTGAGTTGACGAGATTTCTAGATGGAGTTTCTGAAAAATTTCTACCACTATGAGGTCGTCCACCATCAAATCCAAATTCACGTATTTTGTGCATTGGATTGGCCAACCAAAATCATTTTATACAATTTGCGTGGTTTATCTTTAACCTTAATTTGCACGATCATTATTACACAAACAATTATATAAATATGAGTCTTTTGGGTTGCCACGAATGTTAAACTTTTTTTTCTTATTATAATTTTAGACATGGTTCAAGAACGGGCTTAAGTTTATTTCAAGCATTTAAAATCTCCAATAACATTTGAAATTTATAGCAACGGTACTCTATCAGAATTGAAGAGTCATCTTAAGTCTTAACTACATATTTAGAGTGGCGGGTGACACCACTACAAAGGTGATTAGTATATTATATCATTTTCCTTACATCACACTCAAAGATAGCAACCCATAAGGTAATATTCATTATGATTGGATGAATCTTAAGAATCATGTAGACGTAAGATCCATGTTCGCAATTAACGATGTTTACAAAGACAAATGATTGATCAAGTTGTAAAGTTCCTCAAGTAAATGTTCTTCAAGTAACTTTTTTATAACATCCTGATCGCTCTAAGCGACACTATTATTCACGGGCTTCTCGCTCTCTCTTTTCCCTCAATTAGAATTTAGCTAGTTTTTGTTTCCCATGCAAATCAAACTCAATACCTAAGGGATAAGTACCACCATTTATTGATTTTCACTACCAATTGAATGAATGTTGTCACCAATTTAAAAGATTCATTATTTAGTTAATACAAATTGTTGTTTTTAATTTACATTATGTAAGAACATAATTATGCTATGTTATGCTTTGTTTGTTTATGTAATTCTTAAATTATGTTATTTATGTAGTTTTAATTTAAATTTTGTTACTTGCAACTCATACACACAAACAACCTTTATTCCAGAAAACATAAATCTCAACATTTGACAAGATTACCAGAGTAATACAAATGAAAACCATGTACATTTAATTAAAGTATTATAATTAACCAAAATATTAAAACAATGTACATCTAAATCAAAAGTAATAATCTATAACACATAAATATTATAGTGTAACTCTATTCCTAATGTTACTCTGTCTCCTCCAACAATATAAAAATACATCATTTGTTTGATCAATGATCTGTTGCACACATTCACATGCATTAGTTCCCTCCTCCATCGTCTAATGTGCTTCAAGTGCAAGGTCTCTAACCATCCGACAAATCTTTAGGGTGTCAACTACATCAAACGTAGATTCCTGTTGTATGACAACCTCCAACTCTACAGGTCTCGAACAAAAACACTATAAAACCAAGTTACATATCCAACTACAATTTCCCAACTCATGTCCATGAATAGTCTCCACAAATCTGGAGTAACTTGATGCAATCTAAAATCCAGATATACTTGATCGACCTCCTCCATACTCATGGTAGGAGGAGCAAATATATATGGATATTTGGGGATGATTTGGATATATCCAAATTGCCTAAGCATGAGCTCAGACAAGTGAGGGCAACACATTTAATCCAACGGACTAGTCAGATAGGGACGGACATACATGCACTGGAAGGAACGCTTCATATTCAACTTGTAGAATCCCAGACAGATGGTAAGAAAATGTTGCATGATCCATGCGTGAAGCAAAAAAATAGATTAAAAATTAATTATAAATAATATCCCACTAAAATTAACCACTATTATAAAAAAATATTTAAATTAAATTAACTATTAATTATCTGGAGTAGGGACAAGTAACCAGCTAGTTGTTTCGTTTTGGGCTTGCTAGCATTAACAACCAAATGTGCTCCCAAGATATATTCTTCTTCCTGCACCAAAAGCAATGTACTAAAAATTACTCCCTTTGTAGTCAATAAAGCAATAGAGCTATCGATAAATTTTTTTGAAAAAATTATCTCTTGGTTAGTACCGTAATTTGGATCTATCCAAATTCTCCAACAATTCATATCATCTTAACTACTTTAGACCGATATATGATATCCATCAATATCACTTGTTTGCTCACAATCTCTTGAAAGTTAAAGAGGAGTTGAAGGATGTAACCTACGGAACAAAGTCATTGACACATGTTAAAAACATATGACTCTAAAACATATAGATTTAATTATTTATTATAATTAAAAAATATAAACATTATTTATAAAAAAAAAATTAAATTGAGTGTGACAAGAATGAACCATTTGGTAACTATCATCTAGTGATGATTAAGTTGGTCTCCAAATAGCATCAGACACAAAATATAAAGCAACATCTAGCTAATACAAGATGGAGTCATCGTCTAATCAGAATGAAGAATATCGTCTAGAAAGCTTGACTAGAAAAGAGTCATATGCCTAAGGTTACATTAGATTAGATGAAGTCATCAAAGGCAAAGAATGAAGTTGTACATACACTCAGTACAAATGTTGAAGCATTTGAAGACTTAATGTTCCGTACTCAACAACCTAGAAAGTAGATGTCAACTCAATGAGTTGCACCGGCTCTTTATTGACTACGAGTGGATAACTACAATATCTTCTAACGACTATATACTAAAGATCTATTTGAGCTAACTTCAATGACAGTTCGAAGTTGATGAAAATATTCTAAATATTGGAAGATATAGATCGAGAATCGTAATATCTAAAACAAAGTCCACTCAACAAGATGTGTTTGTATCGCATATCGTCTATATGAGAATTATCTTCTTGTAAATCATTCAAGAAGAAAAATTAATATCCCCTGAATTATAAATACTTGGATTGATTATTTCAAATTGTATTTCATATATTCTAAGATATTAGATAGTTAACAATTGAATTTTTTTGTAGACGCAACCCTTTTTGTAAAATGCACCATAGTGGTTGAAAATGTCAGCTTGGAAGGCTCAACTTAGATAATACTTAATGTATAACCTTAAAAGGCTGGACAATACTAAATCATTTTCAAGATATGAAATACGATTCTAGAGAGAATTAGAGAATACTCAATGTATTACTTTGGAAGGCTTGACAGTACTAAGTTTTTTAAGGAGATGGGATACAGGCACTGAGAGGCATTGAGAACACATTGCATATAGCAACAATTGTTGTGAACTAGGATAAAAATACATGTGTAATTTTTGTTAGAATCATATTAAATTTGAAGAAAAATAACCTATAATTGGTTTTGATGGTAACAATGTCCATAAGAAAATATTTATCCTATGATGATTGTTGAAGGTGCAAGGTAAATCCTAAGCTCATTTGATTTAATTATATGTTAAATACATATCCTTTGTACAAAGACACCTATATAACTAAATCATCTATTTCCAAGTGGCACAAATTTTGCTAACATGTGTCTGGAGAACTGCATCATATGATCGTCTGGTTGTTACAACACTTGGTTGATTATTTAACTTTGAGAGCTACAAGACAAATGACGTTGATGAAGGAAACAATAGTACGAGTTAACAAGAATGAAATGTGCAAGTCATGGAAAGTAGGAATTTATATGAAGATGTTGTACAACATCAAATGTATTACGGTATAGACACCTATTCAACGGTCACATTTTTCTACTTAATGGATTCTTTCTAAGCTATAAATAGAATCCTACATGTTGACAATCATAGATTTCTCAAGAACTATAAAACACTGAAAAATAATTTAAATATTGAGAAATTCTTCACATGTGTTGTGAATAAAACAACAAATTTTCTTAAGTGCTACTCTCCAAAATAAGAAAATAAAATCCTGAGAGTCTTTGAGTATGTAGAAATTCCATATTCTTTTATTGAAAGTTATCTCTTTGTATTTCAAGCTTAAATATTTGTATCCTTTCTATGAGAGTAAAATGCTTATATTGGAAAAACACCTTTGTGTAGTTGCACAACTTTTGTGTCTTACTCGGTAGCAGCGTGGTCCTCAATAACTTGATCGTACTAATCTAGATTGTAAGGAAGACTAGAGTATAGTTAGGTTGGCAGAAGTAATTTGGCGGTTGTTGGTCAATGAGACAGCTTAGTGGAAATCTTTAAGGTTGAAAAGGGTTGGAGTAGCTATCTTAGGTTGAAGGGGTTGAAATAACTGATGTACTGGCTCCCCACTCCAAACTGTATGCTTGTTTTATCAAACTTGGATATTGTAAGCTTGTTTCGGTTGTTATTATGTGCATTCAAGCCCGCCTGGGAAAACTATGCATGTGTGCAAAAGTTTGTTGTCTTCATCATGTGGTTGATACGCAACATGATTAAGGTGAACTTACCTGATTCTTTTGTGAGGAAGATATTGTGGCTAAGAGTATTTGACTTCTGGTCTTCCGTTTGGTTGTCTGATTGGGTTAATTTTATCTGCTTTTGGGGATCCTCTTAATTCTGATAAAATGATTGGTCAATCACGAGATAATGGCTATACGGAGACTACTCTCAAGAAGATGAAGTATTATCAGGAGCTTGATGGTACATGGGTCAAGATGGTTCCTTTGGAAAATGGTGTTGACGTGGAGGATATTGAGGTTGGCCCAATTGATGATGCAAATATTGCTCCTTCTTGGCTTGATGCGAATGAGTCTCGTATTTTGTAGCGGTTGGACGCCATGCAGTTAACTCATCAGCAGGATATGGAAGATCTTCACTTAGACCTTTTTGCGTGACATGGAGACTCAAATCATGGATCATCTTTCTACTTATCCACTTCCACCTCCTAGATCTGGACATGACCATGACTTATTTTGTGTTTTTTTTCTCTATTATTTTCTTTTTTGTTATATGTTTTCTATTTTACTCAATGTTATTTGGATATTTATTTTATTCAAGTTTGGATTTTTTTTCCATGTATGAATCTCTTGGAGTGTATGGTATTCATTTAATTTGACTGAATGTTATGTTTGCTTGCAACTCATTTTTTTTAATTCGTTGTTGTATATTCCTTTTTTCTTCTGTGTTTAATTCGTTGTTGTATATTCCTTTTTTTAATTTGTTGTTGTATATTCCTTTTTTCTTCTGTGTTATGTGATCAGACAAAAAGACATGATGAAAGTGAGATTCTTTTTTTTTTTTCATTTTCATTTTTTTTGTTGCTTTTTTTGTGTGAATAACATGAATATAACATATTACAAAAAAAAAACTAATGTAAAACTAAACTACTTTGAAGTGATTACAATATCAGTCAGATATGAAAGTAAGGTTTAGGTTTTTCTTGATGAAGTCAAACCTATCTTTAGGTAATGGTTTGGTGAATATGTCAGCCCATTGGTGTTCAGTGTCTACAAACTGAATGTTTAGTACCCTTTTTTGAACAAAGTCTCTAATGAAGTGGTGTTGGATTTCTATGTGTTTAGCTCTAGAATGTAGTATATGGTTTTTTGTTAGGCAAATGACAGAAGTCAAATATTTCTATGTGTTTAGCTCTTGAATCACATCTTATTTTAGATTTTCTTTAAAAACATGAATATTCTTTCATACTCTTTGAAGTCAAATATATTGTTCTCATAAAATATTTTTGTTAATATCAAAACTCTAAATGTAAAACCAACTTGGTTCCAACAATCTTTCCCTTTTTGATGATGACAAAACTTGTATTTTTTATAACAACTTTTCATTTCTATTTCTTTGACTCCCCCTAACATAGGGCTCCCCCTAAGTCTAAGTATCGTTTTCTCTCCACTTTATCAAATATATTTTCTCCTCCTTTTGTCATCAGATAAAAAGACTTGAAAGTGAAACTTGCTCCTTTTTTTTCTCTTTTTGTTTTTGTTTTTTTTAATAACATAAATATATTACAAGAAAATATAAAAACTAAATTAAAATTAAACTACTTTGAAGTGATTACAATATCAGTCAGATATGAAGGTAAGGTTTAGGTTTTCCTTGATGAAGTCCAACCTATCTTCAGGTAGTGGTTTGGTGAATATGTCAACTCATTGGTGTTCAGTGTCTACAAACTGAATGTTTAGTACCCCATTTTAAACAAAGTCCCTAATGAA
Organism: Cicer cuneatum; assembly: GCA_037974295.1. Taxonomy (NCBI): domain Eukaryota; kingdom Viridiplantae; phylum Streptophyta; class Magnoliopsida; order Fabales; family Fabaceae; genus Cicer; species Cicer cuneatum. Next base: position 57,968,802 of record JBBPBO010001985.1, on the reverse strand, counting down.
GTGGTGTTTGATTTCTATGTGTTTAGCTCTAGAATATAGTATAGAGTTTTTGGTTAGACAAATGGCAGAAGTGTTATCACAATAGATGGGAATGTTGGTTTCTAGGATTTTGTTGTCTTCTAGTTGATGTTTCATCCAAAGTTGTTGAGAACTGCAGCCAGCTGCAGAAATGCACTCAGCCTCTGCTGTTGACATTGCAATAGTCGTTTGCCTCTTACTTGACAGGATATTAAGTTGTCACCTAAAAAGGTGCAGTTTCCACTAGTGCTCTTTCTTTCAAGTTTATCTCCAGCATAATTAGAATCATAATATCCACTAAGTTTGTACATAGGAGATCTCTTGTAGAACAAGGTAAGGTTGGTAGTGCCTTTTAGGTATCTAAGTATTCTCTTAATAGTAGTTAAATGTGATTCCCTAGGGTCAGCTTGAAATCTTGCACATACACTAAACATGATGTCAGGTCTAGAAGAGCTAAGGTAAAGTAGAGATCCTTGGTCAACTTTTTGGCCTGAATCATTTTTTTCAAGTGAACAAGTAGGGTGCATTGGTGTAGCCATAGGTTTGCAATCACTCATCTTAAACTTCTTGAGAAGCTCTTTTGTATATTTAGTTTGATGAATGTATATACCTTTTTTACTCTATTGAATTTGTATCCAAGAAAAACTTAAGGTCTCCCATCATACTCATTTGAAATTCATGCTGCATTAATTTAGAAAAATTTTGGCAAAGATTACCATTAGTAGATCCAAATATAATGTCATCAACATAAATTTGAATAATAAGAATGTCATCTTCTATTGATTTTCTAAAAAGGGTATTGTCTACTTGTCCCCTTTCAAAGTTATTTTTAAGCAAGAAGTTACTAAGTCTATAATACCACGTCCTAGGTGCTTGTTTTATACCATACAGAGATTTTCTAAAAAACATGATTTGGAAATTCAGAACTTTCAAAACCTGGGGGTTGTTTAACATAGACTTCTTCACTTATATAACCATTTAGAAAAGCACTTTTAACATCCATTTGAAATAATGTAATGTTATTATTTGTAGCAAAAGAAAGTAGGATACAAATAGCTTCTAACCTAGCCACTGGAGCAAATGTCTCAGTGTAATCAATGCCCTCTTGCTGACTGTAGCCTTGTGCAACATGTCTTGCCTTGTTTATGACCACTACACCTTTTTCATTTAGCTTGTTTCTGAAAACCCTATTAAACACTCTATAAGCCTTTGATCTTTCAGAGTATCCAATGAAGGTACACTTTCGAGATTGAGAATCAAATTTATCAAGGTTATCTTTAGTGTTCAACATATAACAAGTACAACCAATTCATATGGTGTTTTATTCAATATAGATCTAATATAGACTCTATTTTGAATATAACATGCAGTATTAATTGCTTCAGCCTAAAAGTGTTTTGCAACATTCATATCATTTAACATGGTTCTGACCATTTCTTGGAGTAATATATTCTTTCTTTCTACAACTCCATTTTGTTGGGGTACTCTAGGAGAGGAGAAGTTGTGAGAGATTCCATTCTCATCACAAAAACTTTCAAAAAAATTGTTTTCAAATTCTCCTCCATGATCACTTCTAATTGTTGCAATCTTAAGACCTTTTTCATTCATGATTTGTTTACAAAATGTGATAAATACTTTATGGGATTCATCATTTCTTCTTAAAAATTTTACCCATGTCCACCTAGTGTAATCATCTACTATAACAAAGCCATATTTCTTTCCACTTAGAGAGGCTATTTTCACTGGCCCAAAGAGATCTATATGTAAGAGCTCAAGGGGCTTCGAGGTATAGACTAAGTTCTTAGGGGTAAAGGAGTTTTTTGTTTGTTTTCCCTTTTGACAAGCTTCACACATAATTTTAGTTTTGTAACTAAGCTTAGGTCTTACTCGTTGAAGTTTATTCAGTTTTGAAATTAATCTAAGGTTTGCATGACCTAATCTTTTGTGCCAAATTAGTTTCTCTTCATTTACTGACATAAGACATTTAACCTCTTGTTTCTCAAGACTAAACAAATTTATCTTATAAATGTTGTTTTGCCTCTGTAAAGAGTACAACTCCATCATTCTGACTAATTGTCTTGCATGTTTTTTGATTGAATATAATATCATAATTATTATCACTTAACTGACTAATACTTAATAAGTTATGCATAATACCTTTAACAAACAAGACATCTTTAACAGAAGGGGAAGTACCATTACCAACTGTACCTTGACCAATGATCTGACCTTTTTGCTTTCCTCCAAAAGTCATTGTGCCTCCTTTGCTCAAAGTTAGTTCTTGGAACATAGACTTTTCTCTCGTCATGTGTCGTGAGCATCCACTGTCTAGGTACCATGATTGGTGTTGTAACTTGATTACTGAGGACATTTGCAACAAAGATAATTCTGTTCTTAGGTACCCAAATTTGGTTGGGTCCTGGTTCGTTAGTCTTGAAAGGTTTCTTGTCTTTCCTTGTATTTAACATGGGACAAGATAATTTGGAGTGACATTTCTTAGAGCAAACAGTACACAAGATATCATAGGGAATAATTTTAGGTTCAGTTACAGTTTCTTCAAATCCTATACCTCTTTTACCATTTCTACTAACTCCATAAGTCATAGAAGCATATTTGCTTCTTTCCATACCATTAGCAAGAAAATCTTGAAATACTTGTTCATGCATATCAGAGTTACATGTGGTATTTTCAATTGATGTTGAACTATGATTACTTTTTAGAGTTAGATTTTCAGCCTTAAGTTCAACAATATTAGTTTACAAATTTGCATTCTCTGTTTTAAGTTCAGTAATATCAGTTTTCAGAGTTGCATTATCTTTCTTAAGTTCAATAATATCAATTGTAAGAGTTACATTTTCTGTTTTAAATTCTGCACTTTGATTCTTTAAAATATTAACTTTTTCGGTTGCATTTGTATTTTCTTTCTTAAGTGTTTTCAGTTTTAAAGACAATTTGTGATTATTATTTAAAAAATCATTTATAGCAGTAATTAAGTCGGATCGAGTAAATTCAGAAAATACCTCAATTTCTTCATTTGTTGATTCACTTCCAGAGTCAGAGTATGTGTTAGATCCAGAGGCAGAGTTTGTGTGAGCCATCATAGCCAAATCTGCTTGTTCATCATCAGAGGATTCATCGGAATCATCCCATGAAGCCATCAGACTCTTCTTCTTGGGTCTGGAATATTTCCTCCGGTGTTTCCTTTTCTGCATATTTGTACATTATGACTTGATATGTCCAGGTTCATTGCATCCATAGCAAATGATGTTGTTCTTGTCATGTTTATCATCATTTCCTCTATTGGAATGCGTGGAATATCTTTGGGGAAATTTCTTCTTTCTATTATGCCACATCTTTTGAACCTTTCTGGATATGAAAGCAATCTCCTCTTCCTCTGAGTTCAGATTTTGATCATCTGAATCACTATCTTCTTATTCTGATGTTGCTTTTAGAACCTTCTTTTGCTTGGATTTCAAGGCTAGAGTTTTTTTCTTTTTCTTGGGCTCATCTTCTTCAAGCTCAATTTCATGTGATCTGAGAGAGTTGATTAATTCTTCTAGCTTTAGAGTATTCAGATCATTTGCTTCCTGAATGACAGTGATCTTAGGTCTCCACTTGGTTGTCAAACTCTTATGGATTTTCTTCACATGATCATAGTAGTATAACTCTTCTCAAGTACCTTTAATCCTGAGACCAGGGTCTAGAATCTAGAAAACATTGTTTCAATGTCTTCATCTTCTTCCATCTTGAACAACTCATACTTTTTGACTAGGAGATTGGTCTTTGCTTCTTGAACTTGCTTGCTTCCTTCATAGGTCAGAATTAGACTATCATAAATACTATTTGTTGTTTCTTTCTTGGTACACTTGTCAAATTCCTTGAAGGTGATTGCATTTATCATGAATGTTCTGGACTTATGATGCATCTTGTACATCTTCTTCTGATCAGCATTCATCTCTTTTCTTGGAATTTCAATACCATAAGTATTCTTCGGAGCAATATAACCATCTTCGACCAAGTCCCAAAATTCAGGATCTTGTGAAATATAGAAACTTCTCAGCTTGTCTTTCCAATACTCAAAATGTTCTCCATCAAACAGAGGTGGTCTGTTTATGTTTCCTCCGACAACTTCTTCACTGAATCTAGACATATTGAATCCTTAGATCTTTTCTCAAACATTGTAAAATGCTCAGCCTTGAGATTGAGCTCTGATGCCAATTGAAGGTGCAAATTCGAGAAGGGGGGTTGAATTGTGTTTGCCAAAGTTGACAACTTTTTGATAATTTATAAATAAAATAAAAACTAGTTTGGTTTTTGGTTACTTACTTGGAGTAGAAGCAATCGGATTTAGAGGCAACAAGGAATGAAAGCATAATTAATTTGACACATAGATTTATCCTGGTTCACCATTAACTTGGCTACATCCAGTCTCCTCATTCAGAAGGCTTTAATCCACTAATTCAAATACCTTGAATTACAAACCACCTGACCCTCCAAGGAAGTCTTCCCAAACTGCCTAACAACCCCAGACTTTTGAGGAACAACACCACATTGACCCTACAAGCCAAGTTTTCTTCTGACAACCCTAGATTGAAGAAGGAACTAAACCACTATCGGGTTGGATACAAGAGATTGGAACTTTAGTAGTTGCTTCTGGAAAGCTTATAAAAATAATAACTCTCACACTCTAAGAAAAGAACACTCAGAAAATATTTCTAACTTGAAATGAGTATTTCTCTCTTTTGACTCTAAGACTACTCTTTTCTGCTTTTTGATGGTTTTCTTATTCAGCCTTGAGTATCTATTTATAGTTGAAATTTGGGCTTCAATTTGGTCCTTGTTTAATTATGAATTGTATTTTGTTCAGATTGCGTTCGTAAATTCTTTAAATTTATTATGTTCCTTTTTTTTGTTGTAGATAAATCTTGATCAAATCTTCTTCAAATTTTGATCAAATCTTCTTCAAATATTAATTAAATCTTCTATAAATCTTGATGAAGTAGCAATGTCGATTTACAAGAAAGGGGGTTTGAATTGTAAATTCACCCTTTTAAAATTCATGTTAAAAACTTAAGAAAATAACTCAAGATTGATCTTGGTTGTGAAAATAGAAAACGGAGAACGTTCTTGGTTTTCACCAGAAAACAGAGAACGTTCTTGGTTAATTAAAATCAATAGTTCAGTTTATCTATTTAACTTGATAATTAAAAGACTGAAACTAAACAGAGATAAGGGAAGAGAAATCACAAACGGATATATCCTAGTTCACCCAACCTAGGCTACATCGAGATTTTCACTAAGTGCTAAAACAGAGATCAATATTGGTTTTACACACCCTGTTTCAAATCAACTTTGATCTCTTACAAAAACAGATCATTTCCAGCCATAAAGGAGTTCAATCAAATCACCTATCAATCTTTAGATAGGATTTTACAGTTCACCTTTTAATCATAAAAGGATTTCCAACAAGCTTACTTAAAACTATACTTCACACTATAGCCTTGAGTTTACAATGATATGATTTAAAGTTTTTTGTCAAAATCTGAGAAGGCTCAACACTTGATTGAGTTCTGATTCTTTGACAGAGAAATACACGAGACTGATTCTATGAATCGAATAGGAAAAATCAGAACTGACTCAATGTATGTGAGTGAGATAACTTCAAGTATGATTGAAGTGAGCAATGAATTGCTTAGTACTTGAAGCTCTGATTTTGGACAGAATCTGAGTATGCTCAACTCTTGTTTGAGTTATGATTCTTTGACAAAAAAATTCAGTAGAATGATTCTGATATGAAGAAGAAGAACATAACTGAATCTTTTGTTTGTGATTGAGAAGCTTTCAAGTATGTAAGTGTATGTAAGTGATGTATTGATTTGAACTTGAAGCTCTTGAATCTGATTAAGAATGATGAAAAAATTGCTTTCGTGAGTGCTTGTTGTTGCCTATATCTTGAGTTCTCTTTTATAGACTCAAAAATTACTTTTGACAGCTCATTTGCCCATTGGGAATAGCTGGTTGTCCTTTGTTAGTGATTAGGTGAGAGTAGGTCAAAAAGCAAGAACGTTCTTCATTCTGCTTCTAATGTTCAAGAGCAAACTTGGTTCTTCCTTTGTGTTGCAAATGAGTCTTGATCATAGTGATACGTATTCTTGACTTTTAAATTAGAGTGATCCTCTGGAGGTATTTTCTGGTATCCTCTGGTGACGTCATCTGGAGGTATCCTCTGGTGACGACTTCTGGAGGTATCATCTGGTGACATCCTCTGATGACGTCATCTTCTGCTTCTGATTTGATTTGAATTTCCTTCAAGTCTTCCGTGATTTTTGAATCAAACATCCTTAATACTTTGATCATATTTCTATCAAAAATCAATCAAGTCTTCTTCGAATTTTAATTAAGTCTTCACTTGATCTGCATCATGATTTAAATCTGGACCATATGATCTGCTGATCTGGATCAAGTCTGGACCATGTGATCTTATGTGTACTATTTTGCTTCCTGATCTGGACAGTGTAACCCTCTGATCTGGACTGTGTGATATTCTAATCTGGACCTGTGATCTTCTTATCTGGACCAAGTCTTCTGTTATGGACCAAGTCTTTTGTTCTGGAACATGTCTTCTGATCAAGACTTAGTTATCTTCTGAACTCTGTTTCCATCTGGTCTAACCAAGTCTCCTTCTGGATAAGATTACCTTATGGTTTGGACCAAGTCTCCGTCTGATCTAGGCCATGAATAATATCCTCTGATAATGTAATTGTTTCTTCCCTTTGATGATATCCTCTGATTGATGATATACTTCAATATCGTTCAACGTTCTTTGCAGTCAAGTTGGAGAAGGATGTAACAAGGCTGGAGAATGATGTTCAGTATGCTGGAGAATGATGTTCAGTATGCTGGAGAATTATTGTATCATTCTGGACTGATGTTATCATACTAGAGCATGATGTTTGATCATTCTGGAGATAGTTGTTAATCATGCTAGAGAAAGATGTTTGCTGCTGGAGATTATTTATCAATCTGGAGACTAATGATACACTACTGGAGAATGATGTTAAACATGTTGGAGATTAATGTTAACATGTTGGAGATTTATGTTAACATGCTGGAGAATGATAATCATTCTGGACAGAAGATCATTTTGGACAGCAGATCATTCTGGACATTCTGGAGACTGATCTGATCATTCTGGACATTTCTGGAGACTGAACTGTCTTGTTGGAACAGTTTGATTCATAGCCTTTTTCCTTAAACAAAACTCAAGTGCAATAATTAGTAGATCACCATGCATAAAATTCAATCATTTAATTCAAAAGGTTTGTTGTCATTAAAACATATATCAAAAAGGTTTTTTTCTCAACAATCTCCCTTTTTTTATGATGACAAATCTTTTGAATAAATCATAAGTTTTATGGATGCATATATAAATAAAATGCAAGAATGTTCATAGATATGTAATTAAACTCCCCCTAAACACATGCAAGAGTTTAATTCTTATCATTCTAATTAAACTCCCCCTAAATATATGCAAGAGGTTAATTCTTAACGTTCTTCATTAATTTCTTTCATCCTATATCCATCATATATTTTTCTCCCCCTTTTGACATCTATCAAAAAGGTTGGGGAATAGACATAGAAGTAAAAAAAATGGAGTAATAGCACGAGTGCACTACACATAGAAATCATGTGGTTGACCAATGCATTCATATATCAAACTAGTCAAGTTTGCATTCAACATTAAAGAACATAGCTTGTATGATGATCATATAATTGTAGTCAATATTGCAATCAAGATATGGATAATGATAACAACAACAATATGACATAATTGTATGCAAGCATTTTAACGCACTTTATAAAATAATCAATGAATATATATTCTTCTCATTTTTTAGAAAGAAAACAATGAGTAGACTTCAGTTTTAAGAAGAATAATATTTTCTAAAAACTCCCCCTGAATATTATGAAATTAACATTCTTTAATATTTCAAAGTTCCATAAAACAAGGAAAATGTCACTTTGTTCTTTGTCCTCTTTCACAAGAGATCACCTTTCAAACTAGAGAGAATGAGTGCATACAAGGAAGCGAAATAAGATGGATATGATATCATGTCAAATATAATTTCTCTCTTTACAAAACATTTTTATGCTAAAAATGTTTGTATTTTTCAAAAACTAATTTTTAAATGGATAATAAAAAATATGCCAAAGGATTTGCTCACATTAAAGAAATGTTTTTCCCAAAGTTTTTTGTAAACATACAAATAAACAATAAGGCATATGTTCAAGCTTACTTTCATGAGACTTTTTATTGTTGCTATTTTTATCTATCATGCTTAAAATAAATTTAAACACTTGAGATCCATTTTCACAAAAGAAGTAAGCAACAAATAAGACTCATTTGCAAAGACATATATTAATATGCTTCAAAATGTCCACATATCAATTTTTGACTTTCATGGCATAATCTTTTTGGATTAGTTGAGTTTTAAAGCTACAAGAGACACAAATCATTTTCATGAAGACCAAGCACATGTTCTCTTGTTGAAATCTTTCAAAAATGAATTCTAAACAAGGATACAAATTTAAAATATGTTGAAGAAAGATTTTTTTTTCAAAAGCCACGTTATAAACTTATTTTTTTTTTTTTTTTGTTTTTTGAAAAGCCATGTTCAAAATATTATACTCAGACAACAATCAATGTATAAGATATTCAATATATTCAAAATATTTGGAGAGAACATGATAGAGAATACTTTCAAATTTAGAAGAAGGTGAATGATGTTAATTCAGTTAACATTATAATTTGAAAGATGTTATTGTGCAAAATAAAAAAAATTCAATGAAGTATACTTGAAAAAATAGCCCTTTGTCTAATTATTAAAGACACTAATTTATTCCAAATGTCTTTATAACTAGAACAATAATTTTGAATGTCAAACTGGGTTTGCACACTTGTTTATCATAAAAAGCGTATGAACAAAGAGTGAAAACATGTTGAATTTAGAATAGAAAATAGGCATATGCACATAAAAGTAATGACAAAGAGTAATATAATCAGTTTAAACTTTAAAGTCATACTCGCATAAAAATAGCATGCATTTTTTATTTTAAGAACATTCAATCAATCACATAATATCCAAAAAAAAAATCATTCTTATCATGATGCAAATATCATAAGAATTTGGGATTGAGTGTACCTCCTTTAGTGGTCTAGTTCAACGACGATAAATATTTGAATATTTTGGAGCTTCTCTTCATTCTCTTTTATTCATCTTGATTGATGGTCAAAGTGGAACAATTTATCTTTTGTTGTTGAAAGAGTTCCTCCATTACTAGACTAGTTCAGTTTCTCACTTTTCTTTCTTGTGAACCTCATATTTTCATCCTTATTTTGGACACCATCACCATTTAAGTACAAATTATGTGTGGCATGCACTGTATTCATGCAATACGGCTCCTAGGCATTGTTAAGGAATAGTTTTAGTTCTTGCAGTGATGAACCAAAACTGTAATACACTCTCAAGGGTCTTCTTAACCACTTTGCAATTAATGTTTTATTCCTTTCTTCACAAAAGCGTTTATCCAATAGGATGATTGCTCTATAATCAAATTTATGCCATATACAATGCCCTGCTGCTTGATTTTTAAAGCTTGTAATGCTTGATGGCAGAGCCACTCATTTCCGCCTGCAGCAGCAACAACTTTGGTACAAGTCAATTCCTCCAAATTAGTTCTTCTAATAATTTGATCATGAGGAGATGTTTTGGAGGAAAGGTTAATAGTGAGGTAGATATAGGAGCAAATGGTTCAAGCTCATTATTGATGTTCTTCAACCATATCATCATAATGTGCAACATTAGTTTTGATTGGATGAAATATATTTACTGTCAAGAACATTATGCTCTTGTGGAGAACATTCTTCTCTTTGTGGAGAACATTATGCTTTTGTGGAGAACATTCTGCTTTTCTAGAGAATGTTCTGGTGTATACCTTCTTGCTTAATTTGATATTTCTCTTAGATCCTTTTTGTTTTGCCATGATCAGACTTTGGAGTTTTCATGAATGATATATGAACATTATCAACTTTGTGATTTATCCAAATTTAACATTGTAATTATTTATCTTCACCATCATATCTTTCATCATAAAAATCAACATATTCATCAAACATAATACGCATAATTTCATCTGTAATTTGGGCCTTGAGATTTTATATTCTATAATATTTATAGAATGTAGAGTATTCAATAATTAGACTTTGATGGCATTTTAAAACAAATTTGTCCATATGTTCAAGATATTTTCTAATAGAGCCAAGATTAGAAATATGACAAACAATTTTTGTATGGCTTCTCCCCAAAATTATTTTTCAACACGTGATTCATTTTAAAATTGTTCTAGCCATTTCTTGTAACTAATTTTTTTTAATACAACTTCATATTGTTGGAAATTTTTTGACAAGCAAATTATGTGAAATATCATTTTCATCAAAGAATTATTTGAAGAATAATGTTTCAAATTTCCTTTGATAATTTCTTATAGAAATGACAATTCTTTTTCAAAAGTCTTAAAAGCATGATTTCGTTGGAAATTCATCTAAGTATAAAACATAAGGATTTTTCTTTAAAATGAGGATGTTTGTTTTACTTCAGCTATGTGGGTTTTAAAAAATAACTTTAAAAGCAATTTTATAAAGTTATATCAAACATCCTTAATCTATGCAAAATTATTTCAACAAATGATACATGTACCTTTGATTTGTTAATGTTTCCAAAGGTTATAGACACTCCAAATTTTTGTAATGAGAGGAGGCATCATACTTTTCCATTCATGTGTATTGACCATGCCTTGTTCATGTATCAATGTTCTTTCTTGATTATTGGATGGTGTTCCTGCATCACAAGTTAGTAATGACTTTGGTACCCAGATTTGTTTGGGTCCTTGATGGTTAGTATATATTCTTTTAGAAGATTTTTTAAAACTTCATCTCTTTTTAAAATAGAAAGTTGACTCGAAGTGGTCATTCTTGGAATAATAGGAACACTTTGTTGTTGGTTTTGAAGAAGGTTTGAAAATATGAGTTTTAAACGTCTTTGAAATTGATTTTGATGAAATTCCAGAACGTTCTCCTTTTTTCAAACTTTTTGGAGAAAGTTTAGCTTTTGTTCCAGAACGTTCTCCGTTTTGAAAACAACCTGGAGAACATTCTCCTTTCTGCAGGTTTTTCAAAACTAGTTCAGCTTTATTTGCAGAATACTCTTTCATTTTAACAATCCTTTTGCTTTTAATTTTTTCATCTCTTTTCTTAAAGTAACAAGTAAATTCCATATGTCCAATTCTTTTACAATATGAACATTTGGTTTTGCATTTATCTTCCTTTCTTTCTGGAACAAAAAATTTTCATAAATCTTTTCTTTTTCAGAAGTTTTGAAACATAAATTATCTTTCTCAAATATCCCTTCTTCAGATATCATGTTCTTTTGAAATGTTTTAGTGTTTTTTACACAGTTGGTTAAATCATTTTTTAGTTCATGAACTTCTATTTTTAAAGAGGTACTTTCTTCCTTAGTTTCAGAACATTTTGGAAGATGATTTTTTATGGTTTTCTCATTGAAAATATTTTCTTGCTTAACCATTTTTAAATGAGATTGTTGCAGGATTTGAATGACCTTTCTGAGTTCATCATTCATCGCTTGGACATTCTCTTTTTCTTCTTTTTCCTTACGGAGTTGATCTTTTAATAAACAACATTTTTTAGCAAGAAAGTTTGAATCACATAAAAGATTATCAAATTCTTTTTCCATTTGTTCACATGTAGGACAGAGTTCAAAGATGGTTACCACATTATTTTCTAAGTTTTCCATTAAGCACATGTTGACTTCTGACATTACTTCTTCTTCCTGAATCTTTTCCTCTAACACTTATTAGGTGCTTAATCTTTAGAGACCAAGCTCTGATGCCAATTGAAGTAGCAATGTCGATTTACAAGAAAGGGGGATTTGAATTGTAAATTCGCCCTTTTATAATTCATGTTAAAAACTTAAGAAAATAACTCAAGATTGATCTTGGTTGTGAAAATAGAAAACGGAGAACGTTCTTGGTTTTCACTTGAAAATAGAGAACATTATTGGTTAGTTACAATCAACAGTTCAAGTTATTTATTTAACTTGATAATTAAAAAACTGAAAGTAAATAGAGATAAGAGAAGAGAAATCACACACTGATATATCCTAGTTCACCTAACCCGGGCTACGTCGAGATTTTCACTAAGTGCTAAAACAAAGATCAATCTTGGTTTTACACACCCTGTTTCAAATCAACTTTGATCTGTTACAAAAACAGATCATTTCCACCCATAAAGGAGTTCAATCAAATCACCTCAATCTTTAGATAGGATTTTACAGTTTACCTTTTAATCATAAAAGGATTTCCAACAAGCTTACTTAAAACTATACTTCACACTATAGCCTTGAGTTTACAATGATATGATTTAAAGTGTTTTGTCAAAATCTGAGAAGGCTCAACACTTGTTTGAGTTCTGATTCTTTGATTGAGAAACACACGAGAATGATTCTAGGAATCGAATAGGAAAAATCAGAACTGACTCAATGTATGTGAGTGAGATAACTTCAAGTATGATTGAAGTGAGCAATGAATTGTTTTGTACTTTAAGCTCTGATTTTGGACATAATCTGAGTATGCTCAACTCTTGTTTGAGTTATGATTCTTTGACAAAAAAATTCAGTAGAATGATTCTGATATGAAGAAGAAGAACATAACTGAATCTTTTGTTTGTGATTGAGAAGTTTTCAAGTATGTAAGTGTATGTAAGTGATGTATTGATTTGAACTTGAAGCTCTTGAATCTGATTAAGAATGATGAAAAAATTGCTTTCGTGAGTGCTTGTTGTTGCCTATATCTTGAGTTCTCTTTTATAGACTAAAAAATTACTTTTGACAGCTCATTTGCCCATTGGGAATAGCTGGTTGTCCTTTGTTAGTGATTAGGTGAGAGTAGGTCAAAAAGCAAGAATGTTCTTCATTCTGCTTCTAATGTTCAAGAGCAGACTTGGTTCTTCCTTTGTGTTGCAAATGAGTCTTGATCATAGTGATGCGTATTCTTGACTTTTAAATAAGAGGGATCCTCTGGAGGTATTTTCTGGTATTCTCTGGTGACGTCATCTGGAGGTATCCTCTGGTGACGACTTCTGGAGGTATCCTCTGGATGTCTCCTCTATTATCCTCTGGTGACGTCATCTGGATGTATCCTCTGGTGACATCCTCTGGCGATGTCATCTTCTAATTTGATTCGAATTTCCTTCAAGTTTTCTGTGATTTTTGAATCAAATTTCCTTAATACTTTGATAAGATTTCTATCAAAAATCAATCAAGTCTTCTTCGAATTTTAATTAAGTCTTCACTTGATCTGCATCATGATTTAAATATGGACCATATGATCTGTTGATCTGGATCAAGTCTGGACCATGTGATCTGATGTGTACCATTTTGCTTCCTGATATGGACAGTGTAACCTTCTAATATGGACTATGTGATATTCTTATTTGGACCTGTGATCTTCTGATCTGAACCATGCTATCTTTTGGTCTGGACCAAGTCTTTTGTTATGGACCAAATCTGGAACATGTCTTCTGTTTTGGACTGAGTTATCTTCTGAACTCTGTTTCCTTCTGGTCTGACCAAGTCTCCTTCTGGACAAGATTACCTTATGGTCTGAACCAAGTCTCCTTCTGGACCATGTTTCCTTTTGATGATATCATTTGATTGATGATATACTTCAAAATCGTTCAACGTTCTGGAGATAGTTGTTAATCATGCTGGAGAATGATGTTTGCTGCAGGAGATTATTTATCAATCTGGAGACTGATGATACACTGTTGGAGAATGATGTTAAACATGTTGGAGATTAATGTTAACATGCTGGAGATTGATGTTAACATGTTGGAGAATGATAATCATTCTGGATAGAAGATTATTTTGGACAACAGATCATTCTGGACATTCTGGAGACTGATCTGATCATTCTGGATATTTCTAGAGACTGATTTGTCTTGTTGGAACAGTTTGATTCATAGCCTTTTTCCTTAAACAAAACTCAAGTGCAATAATTAGTAGATCACCATTCATAAAACTCAATCATTTAATTCAAAAGGTTTGTTGTCATTAAAACATATATCAAAAAGGTTTTTTTTTCTCAACACTTGACCATATCTTCTTTCATACTCTTTGAAGTCAAATATATTTTTCTCATAAAATACTTTTGTTAGCATCAAAACTCTTGGTTCAAACAATCCCCTCATTCCAATGTAATTTGGTTCATTTATGTGTTCTTTTGCCTAGATGTGTCACTCTTTGTACGTGTCTAATGCACCAACGATCAATTCTTGCCTTATCAGCCTCAGGCGTCACAATATTAATATTTATACATGTATTAGTTTTAAAAAAAATCATATTAGATGGAGAACATAAACAAATAAAACAAATGAAAGAAAAGAAATAAAAGAATGAACAAAACAACATAAGAAATAAAATAAAAGAAATAAGGGTTAAATGTGTTTTTGGTCTCTATAAATATACAATATTTCGTTTTTAGTCCCTCTAATTTTTTTTTCAAACAATGGTCCGTCAAATGTTTTCTATCAACAATTTTAGTCTTTTTTTTTAAGTCAACTTATGTGTTTCATTTGAATTTTTGAATGATTTTTTTGCAGTCATGTTTATAACATTATAAGACTCTTTATTACAAAAATTTAGAATTTAAAAATTTGAGGGATTATTATTAGAAGAAAATTTTTAAAGGGACTATAAATGAGATATGGTATATTTAAGAGACCATTAACATATTTAACCAAAAAAATAAATAATAAATAGAAACATAACATACATTGACAAAGAATAACAGATGAGCATATATTAAAATATAAATCTACACCATGAAGAAAGTGCAAATATTTTCTGAATGAATGTGATATATGCAGTTATGTTATGTATAAACATATAACAGGATGCACATCCAGATGCAATTATGAAGCAGGCAGATGCAAATATAAGTATAAATTAGCAAACAAATGAGATGAGTATGAAAACATATATATGCAGTGGTTATATTTACTAACTATAGTATTAATTTTCGCCGAAAGGTTAGAAAAATCTGCATTATTTGAAGAACATTTCTTTTACTGGTTAGATACTATGATATCATATCAAACCCTCTCTTTATAGGCCCAAACTCACATAGCTTATATCTAGGCTAAGTCTTACTTGTGAATCCGGGCTAAGCTTTACTGTTGCCAAGTGACTTATATAGATCTAGGGTTAAATTTGTGTGTTGAGATTTTGGTGGCAGCTGCGATAGAGAAGAATGATTTCGCCACTGTCATGGATTCCGAAACAGGTTTTTGTTGTTGATCCTCCTTCTCCTTCGGAAAAGGATATTGAAGAATCAATCACTCTGCACTCAAAAGAGAGTAATAACGAAGATAAGAATGTAAGTTCCAACAATTCCGTTACTTGTGAACCTTTCCCTTTTGATTCTACAGCATTGTTTGTCTTTTTAGGACAATGATGAACTCGAAGACATGATCATTTATCCAACCGACTCTGTCATTGTTACTGCACATGTTAATCTTCGAACAGGTCTTGTCACGGTAACGAAACTGTTTGTTGTGATTTTGAACAAGTGACTTCTTCTCCATATTGTTTGTAAATATTATTTGTAATCTTGTTATGAGTAATTTGTTTAATGTATGTTATGGCAGGTTTGGATGTTTGATGACAGAGATACGAACTGGTTTGTTCACCATTACATTGAAGTTGAAGCATTCCCCCTTTCCACGGCTTGGCTTGATTGCCCCGTTCAAGGTGGAAAAAGAGGTAAGTGAAAATTATGGTTCAATTGGTAGTTGGAATGTATGGACGGGATCAATTTTCACGGATGGCAAAAACTTCCTATTTCCAACAATCCAACAAGGGAAAGGGAGCGAGAAGGCAAAAACTTCCTTTTGTAACAGTCCAGCCCTTACCATTACAAGCACTCTTAATCAAGACTTTCTCAACTCATTTCCCCTACTTTCCTCTAATTGGAAATAGAGAGTTTTTGTCTTCGGTGTTAATCGAACTACGTACCTGGGGATAAGTATTAGATAAGACATCCGCGTATTGGATTTACAATCAACAACAAATTTTTTTTTATTTTTTTAATGGGTGTGTTTGTTTCAAATTTTCTATGATAAAATCTATTTTTTCAATTTAAAAATCATTTTTTATTATTTGAATGATTTTTGTTTCAGATTTTTTAAAAATTATTTTGCTAAAAAAACCATTTTTTGGTTAAAAATGAAAGGTTAAAAATAATAGCTCGTGGTCTGGTAGCTGTTTTACTACTCTTCACGCGTGCCACTTTGATATAGATTTTCATTATGTAAATTTGACAACTACTTTAGGATTTAAATTGCATCTAATAAATGAATTAAAAAAAATTAAAAATGCAAATGGATTTAATACTGGGGTAGAATGAGATCAGAATGGGATCATGAGAAAGTTTTTTATATTCTTTATGATAATTTTGTAATTTAAAAAATCACTTTTACAAAATTGTACATAAACAGTTTAAAAATTATTTTTAAAAAAAATCATTTTTATAATAGTAAACAAATAGAAGTTAAAAAATTATTTTTTTCAAAATCTCTTAATCTAAATTATTTAAAACAAAAATCATTATATAATTTCATTATGATCACAGGGAACTTCTTAGCTGTTGGTACAATGGAACCTTCCATAGAAATTTGGAACCTCGACGGTGTAAGTGGACCTAGTCTGTAAATTTCACTGCACTGTCTGCAACTTTTACTATATGCTTTTTGCATATTATTATCGTGTAACTTCCCTTTGTTTTCAGATTGAGGAGGTAGCACCATGTCTTGTGTTGTATGGTTCTAATGGTCACACTGACTCAGTACTTGGTCTTGCATCGAACAAGGAGAACAGGTTTTTTCAATATTAAATTGTATTCTGTTATTGTTTCGTCTGCTGGATGCTTTTTGGACCTAAAGTTTTTATTTATTAATTTTCTTAACTCTCTTTCTTGACACTTCTATTGACATTCATTCTTAAAACATACAGAAATATAATCGCAAGTGCCAGTGCTGACAATCTAGTAAAGATTTGGGACGTTGTTACTGAGAAATGTGATATTACGATGGGACATCACTCAAACACGGCAAGTGAATAATTTATGTTATAAAATAAATGTTCTTCTCTCCCTGTCCACATGTTTTCTTTGAACTGCTATATAGTTTAGAATTTTGGAAACATGATTTCTACATTTGTTAGATTTTGGTGATATTTATTACAAAATTATGGACCGAGATGTAACAGCTGTGTTATTTAATCACCACCATCAAATTTTAATGTTTTATTAGATACAAATATGTAAATGTCAAAAACAAATTTATGAGTCTTTCTTGGGTATTTACAAAGAATAAGTTCACAATGTATAAGGGAAAATACGTTGCACTTTCTTCCTTAATGAAATCATTAAACGGTATCTATATTTTTCATCCGTCAACTATTTTAAAATATTAATATTTGATTCACTACATTTCTTGATGCGTTATCTCATGTCCATCTATCTTCTCACAGGTTGCAGCAGTTGCTTGGAATCATCATGCACCACAGGTTCTTCTAAGTGGTTCCTATGATCATACTCTTGTTTTGGTAATGATGCAATGTTCCTTATTTTTTTTCTTTTTCTGTATTATTTACTTAGTATATTGTATTCCATGTTTATTATACTCATGTGCTTAAAGAGATATTCCATTTAAAAATGAAAATGTTAGAACTTTGAAAGGATTGACTCTTTATTATTACACATTGCAGAAGGATGTGAGGATACCGTCACATTCTGGCTATAGGTGGTCAGTGACAGCTGGTGTAGATAGCATTGCATGGGATCCACACGCTGAGCATTATTTTGTGGTGTGTTATGATTATTTCTAATACCTATATACTATCTATTACTTTTATTCTTTTTATTTTTCTGATGAAGATTACGGGCAATTTTTTTTTTTATCATTCTTTTATCTACAAACTTCCGGTTACATTGCTTTTATTTATTATATCTGGATGAATTCTTAATTTTGATTTCTTGAAGGCATGAGTATTATTTCACTGATAGTGATTCAATTGTCTTTTTAGGCGGGTCTTGGGGATGGTAGTGTTAAGTGTTTTGATGTTCGGACAGCCAAGTCTGAATCCACATCTGAGCTAAGTTCTACTTTTACCCTTCATGCACATGATCGAAGTGTTACATCAGTATCCTACAATCTGTCGGCACCTAATGTTTGTATATTCCAAATTTTGATGAGATTTTTTGAGATTACATATTAAATATGTACTTAAGTTTAACCCTATCTTGTTGACATTACATCATGCAGCTTCTTGCCACAGCATCCTTGGATCAAACGGTAATAGTAAAGTCAATTTTGTTTTGGTGTATAACGATGGTGTTGATTGGAATTCATCCCATCTGACTGCTTGTATTTCTAACAGGTGAAACTTTGGGATTTGTCCACCAACCAACCATCTTGTGTAGCTTCAAAAAATCCTGGAGTAGTAAGTTTTAAGTTTTGTTTTTTCGCTCATGTATCTTATGCGCCTCTAACATGAATTTTACAAATTGTTGTGTTTATTAGGAATCTATCTTTTCTATTTCTTTCTCTAAGGACAACCCTTTCATGTTGGCTATAGGAGGCGTAAGATTGCACGTAAGTGAAGATGGCCAAATGAACTTTCACTTCTTTTGTATTCTAGACATTCATAAAATTGACCCATGTAACTAATTATTATTTTATAGGTATGGGACTCATTATCTGATTCTGGCATCTTTGAAAGATATGGGAACTACAAGAACTATTAACTAGATGGTTTAGGGTTAAATTATTTGATAAATCATAGTTTACATTGTAAAATAATTTATATTTGGATAATACATTTCCATATATTTAACAAATATGAATTGATAGTTTAAATAGTTGCTTATTTTGGTTGAGATATATTCATACAAAATATATATTTGTTAAAGTTACTTATGATTAGCTCATATATATGTACACCAAAAAGTTGTTTCTGTTGACTATAGAAGCTGAGAAATTAAACAAAAAAAAATTAAGTTATGCAGGGTCGATAGTCTTCACTTGAGCTATGTCGTCTATTTGTTTTGGCATAATTTGAATAAATGTTTCTTTATCTTACACTAAAATTTTTAAGATAACAATGTCTCAAAAGCGTCATTCATGATTTTTTTAATAGCTAAATTTTAATAAATATTTGCTATGTTTATAAGAAATAACACCCCAAACCAAGAGTGTCAAAAGATCTTGAAGGGACTAACAACATATTATTTCTTTTTTTCAAAATGTAGATATAATAATATCACTACAAGAAAATAGTTATATACCTAGGGAAAATTACCCACGGATCCTAGAACGTGGGTAAATTATTAATTATCCACGGAACAACCGTGAGTAAATTTGTTATTGAATAAATTTATTTTTTTTTTAATTGTGTTCTACGGTTAGTCTGAACATTAAAAAAAGTCTGTGGGTAATGTTAAAAAAAATTCAACTCAACTTAAGTTTTCAAAATATCTTCGTATTTTAATTTTTCACGGATTGTTCGTAGGTAATGTCCGTAGGTAACGTTAGAGTAAAGTTTTGTTTATTATTTTCTTTTTTTACAACAAAAACTATAATCAAATTGTGAGTTGTCTCAGAAACAGAAACGCGAGAAGCAAGCCGATTAGGTTACCGCCGCCGGTCAAAGCTTCGCCCACGGCGCCATCTTCTACTCTTCTATCTCGCAGTCTTGCCGCCATCGACCCTCTTCTTTCTTCTTCTCCTCTATCGGTCGGTCGTCCCTTCGCTTTTCTCTTCTTTTCTCTCGCGCGGCTATTGCACGTTAAGCTTTGCTTCTAACACCTTCTCGCGCCTTCGAGATCGGCCTCCACAGTGCTCAAGTAGTGAGAAATCATTGACACACCAAGGTATTTTTCTCAGATTTAGAGTTTTGTAATTTAGGGTTTTATGAATTTTGGATTTTTTTATATGACTATATTTATATGAAATTGGTTGATTGATTATGAAATTAGGACTGTTAGTTTAAAATAAGATTACTGGATGATGTAACGAGTTTTTGGTATATTAACTCATATGCGTCAAGTAATGGAACACCTATGTCCCTAGTCCCCACGTCTGGGGAACTTCTGAACTTCATGTTCACATCTTTGTGTCCCTCTTTCAAGCGAGTTCAGCTTTTATTTCATAACTTAAAGGAGATTCGGGAAAAGATAGAATAGGAAGACGTGTTTCCGGAACAAACAAGATACGGGTTGAGAGGGGGAAGTTAACAAAGTTAGACAAGATTGGAATGGGCATAGGAACATGTATTGATGTACCAGATCGGCTAATGCTCCCAGGTTGATGCAAAGTATTCCACCAGTTGACGTAAGACTTTATTATTGGTATTAGGGAATATTTTTCTTGAGTTGTTTCAATGTGCTTTTTAATAATTAATAATATAACAAAATATGGTTTACTTTTATTATTCTGATTACCTACATATCTGCTGCTGCTACACCAAGTTCTTTCATAATTCTTCCTTCAGTGACATCTTATCCATTGGTTTATTATTAGAGAAAAAAGGGTTATACATTGTAACTGTAAACTGGTTTTAGAGTAGTACCGCAAAAACACTTCATTTATGTAATTCCATCACCTTTTTAATTATTAGTAATTTAATTCAAATTATTAACTTATTATTATTTCCTTAATTGGTTGCTTGATTTTCTACTACTATGTAGTTTATATTGTTTTTTTTTTTTTTAAAAAAGTATTTGATTAATTAGTAAATGAGGTGGATTCTTTTTTTAACATTAAAAAATAGTATAGTGTGTACATTTTGATGGAAAATATTTTTTATTTTATTTTCTAAAAAAATATTGAACGGTTCTTTTCTGTTAATAGTCTTTTGATAAAGAAAATATATTATATTGATTTTGTCCTAACGTGATAGATTTACTTTTTCAGTCCTTCTTTTGTGGTTGTAATGTGAGGTGAGTTTTTAATAGAATTAATTAAGAAAATAATATTTTAGATTGTAGAAGACTCTACTAGTACACCAAGAGGAGGTAGGGCCACCATTAATGAATGAATTTAGGCAGGAATCTGCCTCACACCTTCATTTTTAGTATTTGGAATTTTTTTCCTATTTTGTGAGTTGAATTAGTCAAAGTTAAGAAGCATTATTGACTCTCATTTTAACTACTCATTGGAAGATTTATTTAGCGTCTCACTTTTTTAAAAAACTCCTAGGACTAGTATGCAGTGTCGTGTATTGTTGTTGTTCTGTGTATTGTATTGTTGCTGTTGTATTGTATTACATATTGTATTGCTGTTGTTCTGTTATATATTGGTATAAATTTCAATTTGATATGTAAAACTACATTCTGTTAATCAGTTCATCGCTCCTCCGTTATTTGTTTGTCCTTCAAAATATGGATGGCTACCACCCAGATCGTAGTTGGGTATATGATAGACTTTATGTTCAACGAGGGGGGTTGAAACCAGCCTTCACAAAAGGTGTTGAAGAGTTTATAACGAAGGCAATAAGTCGAGAATTGTGTGAGATGCTAAGCTTGGAAGCTTGTAAATAATTGTAATTCAATTTGGATGATCTGTTAGACAGTAGTTCTATTTTAATGTCATTCTCATTTTGTTTTACAGAAGTGTATATGCAGTTTTGCTCTCTGCCATTCTGCCATTCTCATTAATTATTGAATGAAGCTGAATTTTACAGGAGTATGCATTACCAAAGAGGAATACTTAAAGTCAAAACATAAAGTAGAAGAAAAGCCCAAGGTATTTTGTGTAGCACTGTTTTTCTTATCTAGATGTAGCTTTCTGTTTATATGATGTATAACCTTGAAGTCATTCTTTTCTCACAATAAATACAGTCATCTTATTAGTCAACTATGATTATGTTGCGCTTAATAGCTGTTTGTTAGCTTTGTAATCAATATTCTCTTGACTTCTTCACTTAATGCACACAATTTCTCCTAGTATTTTATATTTCAATAATTAGAACCTTAACATCCAACATGCTATATTCCTATTGTCTTGGTCTGCTGAATATTGTTTCTCATTGGTTTTCCTTCTTTTATGCATATCCCATAGTTGTTTGCTGCTTGTGAGTACTTTTGCTGCATTTTGGATAGTTTGTTGAAGCCCTTGGGAATATCAACAGAAGAATCCTTGGACATGTCATGGATAAAATTGTAAATATCAATTATAAATCAATATATTAGGTTACGGATTCTCTGTGGGTAACTTTACACACGGAAAATTTGTGGGTGACTTTACCCACGAAAAATCGGTGAGTCATATCACCCACGGACATTCCTTAAGTAACCGTATCCTACTGATTGTCCGTGGGTAAATATTTACCTACGAGCGAAACAGTTACAGACCCGTGTCCGTAGGTAATTTTACGTTACATACGAACTTTCCGTAGGTAAAGAAAAAATCTGATGTAGGTAATAACAATTTTTCTTATAGTGAATATGTTGTTTCGAATTTACATAAAAATGTTATTGATATACATGGTACAATTGTTATTAAGGAAAATTTTCCTTCCGATCAAGAAAAAATTGATAAGAATTCCGATCAAGAAAAGATTTATAAGAATTGAAAGTATAATGGAACTTTGAAGATCTACAAACAAAAAATTGTCATTTTATATCACCTTTTTTATATTTGATTCATAAATTTTTTTTATATTGGATTCCAGTTGATTCATAAATCTTTTTTATATTGGATTCCAGCGAAAAATAGATGAGCGTATTCAAACCGCTTATAAATTATCATTCCATCTGACCATTATTAAACATGTACCATATACCTTCTGTAAACAAATGTGGCAATATTACCCTGTTTTTGGGCCAAACTCATTTCTAAAAATAGCTTTTTGCATTCTACTAAAAAAATCAAACCTTGTTGTCTATGGATGATATTAAAAATAAATAAATAAATAAGCGTTGAGACTTGAGATTCAATCATTATTTAGCAGACAACAAAATTTTGGAACAACCTCCTTGAGGTCACGTGTTTTAAGAACCAATTTAAAATATCAATCAAGACTAAAACAAATATTTGATATTTTATACGGGAAAAATATTAGCATTACACTGAATTATAACACTAAAAAAAAAATTATACTAAAAAAAAATATTTATTTATTCAAATTAATAAAAATTATATTAAAAAAAAGTACAATTTAAAATCGTTAAAATAAAAAATAATAAATTTGTGAACAAAATCATATCCAAATTAATAGCATAACCGTAAAATACATATAATAGTTGTTACGACCAAAGTGCACAACGAAAGCTCGATAAGTTTAACAATAAGGAGATAAAAAGTTGTAAATATAATACCTCCAATTTTAATGTGAAAAACCCTTCAAAGTAAGATTAATATCCACTAGTTGTCCAAAAAAAAAAAATTAACTTCATCATATTAAATAATAAGTCATGCAGCTTCTTGCCACAGCATCCATGGATCAAACGGTAATAGTGAAGTCAATTTTGTTTTGGTGTATAACGAATTAACGATGGTGTTGATTAGAATTCATCCCATCTGACTGCTGGTATTTTTAACAGGTGAAATTTTGGGATTTGTTCAACAACCAACCATCTTGTGTAGCTTCAAAAAATCCTGGAGTAGTAAGTTTTAAGTTTTGTTTTTTCGCTCATGTATCTTTTAGTCTCTAACATAAATTTTACAAATTGTTGAATCTTTTTAATAATTTTTTGTGGTGTTTATTAGGAATCTATTTTTCTATTTCTTTCTCTAAGGACAACCCTTTCATGTTGGCTATAGGAGGCGTAATGGTAAAATTGCAGTAAGTGAAGATGGCCAAATGAACATTCACTTTTGTATTCTAGATAGTCTTTGTAAAATTGACCGATTTAACTAATTATTGTTTTGTAGGTATGAGACTCGTTATTTGATTCTGGCATCTTTGGAAGATACGAGAACTACAAGAACTATTAATTAGATGGATCATTTATAGCAGTTAAAAAAACCCCTAATTTTAAAGTCCCTTTAATAAAAAATTTATTAGGTCCTCAATTTTAAGTCTCTCTTAATTAAAAAATTTCTTTGGCTCCAGCCCCCTATTTTTTAATTTTTGTGGGCTTGGGCCGGGGGCCTAAGGCCCATTTCATTTTTAAAAAATTATTTAATTTGTTAATTTTATTCAGAACATAAAAAAATCGACAATTTCTAAATCAAATAAAATTCGGAAAAAAATTCGAAATTGAAAAATTATTGAATTTGTTAATTTTATTCATAACATCAAAAAATAAATCGACAATTTCTAAATCGAACAAAATTTGGAAAAAAATCGAAATTTAAAAATTATTGAATTTGTTAATTTTATTCAGAACATAAAAAAAACAAAAAAAATTCAGAAAAAAAAAATCAAAACAAAATTGAAATATTTTTTATTTCAAAAAAATAATTGATTTTTTAATGGACCTATGGGCCCTCTAAGCCCACATAATTTTAGGGCCTTTTTTATATTGGGAGCTTTCTTTTAATGGACCTCTGTATTATAAGATTTTTTGGCCTCCTCCAATATGTGAGTTGGGGCCAATATAGAGGGGGCTTGACAAATTGACAGCTCTAGGTTCATCCATGTTGTGCCATTCTCGAGTGCGTGCATGTGCATCTATGATTTAGGGTTAAATTATTTAATAAATTATATATGTAAAATAATTTATATTTGGATAATACATTTGCATATATTCAACAAATATGAATTGATAGTTTAAATAGTTGCTTATTTTAGTTGAGATATATTCATACAAAATATATATTTGATAAAGTTAGTTGATTAGCTCATATATATGTACAACAAAAAGTTGTTCCTCGTGACTATAGAAGCTGAGAAAATAAAAAAAATAAAAAAATTAAGTTATGCAGGGTTGACGGTCTTGAGCTATGTATCTATTTGTTAAAATTTGAACGGTCTTAAGTTATGTCATCTATTAGTTTTTGCAAAATTTGAATAAATGTTTCTTTATTTTACACTAAATTTTTTAGATAACAATGTCTCAAGAGTGTGTCAAGATTTTGCTAATAGCTAAATTTTAATAAATATTTACTCTGTTGATAAGAAATAACACCGTAAGAGTGTGAAAAGATTTTGAAGGGATTAACAATATATTAGTTTTTTTTTTTAAATGTGGATATAATAATATGCTGTTTTGAATTTACATTGCACTCCTTTTGGTTTTTTACATGTATGTGCAAAGAAACTAAAGAAAAGAAAAGAAAGAAGAGAAAAGAAAAATAAAAAACCACATTATGTTACTTACAGATATTTCGAAGTATTCATATTTCGAAGTAGTCATACTTCATAGTCTTACTGTATAATCATATTTGTATATTAATAAGTTGTAGTATGTATATGTAATAAAATAATTTATATTAAGAGATATTATTTAAATTAATAAGTTGTTTTAAGTCTTAAATTTAGAATAGTAATGATAGAAATCTTATGTATCAAATAATAAATCATCTCTCATTTAGTAATAATACTAACAAATTATAAAGTTGTTATAAAATTAAGTTTTCAACCTTATAATAACAAAATATGAAAACCCATATAACAATAAAATTAAGTTTTCAACACTATAATAACAAAATATGAAAAACCATATAACAACACTAACAATCATATCAACAACAAAAATAATAATTCTCAATATATTTTATAAAAAAAACAAAAATTATTGATACAATTTTTTTACTTTAAATTAATAATAGAAAAACTAAAAAATTAAGTATATAATAACAAAATATTAAAACAAATAATATTATTGTAACGTAGATGTATATAATAACATGTGAGTGTTTATTTTTTTATTTTTAACTAGTAATTATTCAATTACATTTATCAATTGAAAAATATGTCTATGGAATGCATTAAACTAATAAATTTGGAGGTGCTAAATTTAAAATATTTAAATTGTTTTGTTATATTAATTTTTATATATTTTTATATGCTTTAGATATTGAAACTATGACTTGTGACAAAGATTTTAAAAAATAATGAATATATGGCTTGTGACGGGATAATGGAACTATGTTTGGGTGACTATCGATAATAAAACTATGACCTTCTTTAAAAAAATTGTTAATGGTGTTGAGACAAAACTCCAACTTAAATAATTTTGATGATAAACAAAGATTAATTAAGAATTATAATTATGATTATAAAGCATGTTTTTGTATCTAATAAATGTGTTTGAGTGTATTAATACTAATAAACTTAAACACATCATCTCAAAGAAGAAACAAGCTAAGTCATCAAAACCAATAACGTTTCAATTTTGAATAAAACGAACAACTTTCTTCAGGTGTTCCATAAATGTGAAAACGCAAATGCAGTTCCAAATTCAGTTTTTGTGCAGTTCCAATTCAATCATACTCTTTCAATTATGTTCTATCAATCATGCTAAGAGCAAGTCTGTATTGGAAGATCCCTCTATAAATTTAACAGTCAAGAATACGCATCACTAAGATCAAGACTCATTTGCCACACAGAAGAAGAACCAAGTCTGCTCTTGAACATGCAGAATGAAGAACATTCTTGTTTTTTGGCCTGCTCTCACCTAATCACTGACAAAGGACAGCCAGTCTGATCCCAACGGACAAATGAGATGTCATAAGCACTTTTTGAGTCTATAAAAGAGAACTCAAGATGAAGGCAATAATCAGAACTCGTGAAAGTAATTATCTCATCATTCATAATCAGTTTCAACAGCTTCCACCTTTTAACACATTTTCTTAAGTTAAGTACTTAGAAACTGCATCATCCAACTATTATTGTGCTCTAAGATCACTCTGAGTTCCAAAGATTAAAGTCAAACATGAGTTGAGGATATTTAGCAAAATTTGGTGTTTTATTTGTATTCACTAAGTAATTTGGTCCATACATAACATTTGGGGATCAAAATAAATTGTTTATGCAAATTGAATTTGCTTTAGCTGTTTTTTTTTTTTTTTAAGATTCTTATTGAGGGGCAACTTTTTATTGTTTTTGTATTCTTATAGGTTCCTCGAGGAGAAAAAAGATAATGATTTCTCACTATCCTTTTGGCTTAAATCATGATATTTTAAATCAACACAGGTCCTTTTTTAAAAATAAAATTCAACACAAATCCAAAGTTTTACTACTTATACTAATTGAGGATATTGTGGCAGATACAAATTGAATGGTTTCAAGGAAATTATTCAGTCAAATGGAACAATATTGCCTTCCTCATATTCCTATTGGATTTCAAATGCCAAAATTAGTTTTGTAAATTTAAAAATCAGATATAGAACTAGTTTCTAATATAACAGATTTTGTGTAATCAAAAGTAGTTATGCGATTTGGTTTTAAAATCCAAATATAAAAATTATTTTTATATAGATGTAGATTGATTATATGAATAACCTATCCATGAGCAACCCTAGACATGCATGATTGTTTACATGTTCATGCTTTCCATACACCTATTTTCATGTTATGTAAAAGAAACAAAACTGATGTTTTCGGGAGAACATATATTGCACTAAATGATTCATAAATGGAAAAAAGAAGCACATCATTGTGTCTTGTCATAAATCAACCTTTCAAAATGATCATTAAATCTAGGTCTTTGTAATGAGTTCTGTTGTAAACTCCCTAACTTTTTCAGACTAGTTATAAACCACTACATCAAGTGCAGCAAAGCCTTCTCATAAAAGAGACATACACTACTTAGTACATGTTTGAATTGGCAAAGAGGTTGACAAAATCAGTGTATGACTGTGATTTTGGAAAAAATTAAACTTTGAAGCTTCAACAAGATGACAGTACTACTAGTTTTATCAAATTCATTGTGATTCCAAACATTGCATGTTTAGAAATTGTCTCCATAAGCACATGGCATGCAGCTATTAAGAATTCCCTAACATGTAACAAAAACAGGACCATCTATTGTTCTGGGAATTAAGATAAATTACAACCAACCCTACAAAGACAACATTTCGAGAAGGATTGAAAACCATCCATGAAGGAAGCAGTAGATGTCCTCACAGTTTCACATAAATTCTTCTATCCACGCAAATGCACTTGAAAATCCTCCACTGCCAGTCAATTTACACATTCATCGACATAATTTGATGAGTAAGACCAGGATCTTGTTGTAACAGCTCTCTCAAATTGTTTTCCACCTCTGAAATCTGTTTCTCCAAGTATTCTCTTGAGCTCTGTCCAAAGCCATTTTTTTTTCACTCAGATATCATGGAAACTCAATACTATTTTAGAAATTTAGCTAAAATAGTTATTTTTTTCTCATTCTTGAAATTTAATTTTCTTGCTTTCAACTTTAGAAATTCAAAAACACTTAAAGTTATGAAAAATTATGACAGAATAAAAGTTTCCACAAAAGTGAAGGCAAGGACATATACTTGTAATGAGGTAATTGAAGCTTCACTATCCTTAAACTTGTTCTCCTGTTCATTCATTAGCGTTGCCTTCGTCTCCAATACAAACCTGGCCATGATGTTAAGAGTGTATTAGAGTAATGTCATTTATATTTTCTAAACAGTCCATAACTGAAGCTTTTGTTCTCTATTTCGTAGCATGTTCAAATAGGCACCGCAACTCACGTTTTCCCTGCAAAAACAAAAATATATTGAGTCAGCATATTTCTGAAGAAAACTAGGGTATCCACTAAATGCATCTGCAATGCAATTCTAAAGACATTTTTAACATACCAATGGATTTGTAAACATTAGTATCATCAGGAACCTGCTTCAGCTCCTCCATTGTCAAAAAAGCACGCTTCTTTTCTGTTTCTTTGGAACGTATCTGGTTTTGCACCTGCAAGCCAGGGGATAACATTAACACTTCTAAATAAATAAAATGAAGAATTCTCTTTCAGAATTCAGATAAGATTTATGCAAGTCAGCAATACGTAGTTATTTAGTCCCTCTTCTACAACACAACATCGTCTTCAACTCTAAATCCTTTGGAACCAGAAGAGCACAATTCTGGCATGAGCACAGTACACATAGGCAAAATCAACAAAAGAACAAGTTAACAATAATTTGTCCTCTTTTATTATTCTGTTAATGAATCCTGAATTATTAATTAACTGTGTCTACACTGAGCTTGAGCAAAATCTACTGGTAGTGAGAAATGAGATAGGAAACACATGCTGCAAAACACTGTCATTAATTAATGAAACTGTTTAGCATATGATTATTAGAATCGACCCAAACTCAGCCTTGATAAAAAAAAAAAAAAAACTCAAATTAAAAGGAAATCTCTTCAGTACCTTTTATTTTTTATGAAGGTACTTTGACCTTTACTTATTAGCATCCAATATTCAAAACATCTATCACAATATAAATATAAAGCATAAACTAATTTGAGTCCAATACATACACATACTTCCAAGTTCCAATTGTATTTCACCATCTTCTCATGTTATACCGTCATTTCTTAAAACTTGTTTATATTGTGACAAGATAGTTCAATATTTGAAAGTCTCACATTAAGGTTATTAAACACTTAATTTTATATTTCAAGTTAACAGGTGACTAAAGATCTATTGGAGCTTATCTACTTGTAAAAGCACTTGTGAGACTATTTTGAAGAGCATATTAAAACAGCTTATGCTGCTTATTTCTATAAGTTCTCCAAGATAAATTATATGAAAAAAAATTGGCTATATTTTATCTTTTATTATAAAATTAACTTACAAATAAACACTTATATAACAGTAATCTTAATCACTAATTAGTATCTAAAATTCTATAAAGCACTAACACTGACACCAGACAACATGCAGAAGTAGATAATTATTTAAAGTACTAATTAAAAAAATAGAAATGATTGAATGTAATCACATATGTCAATGTTGTATCAAACGGCACACCTTCAATATCTTGTGCCGGAGCTATATAGCTAATTACTACCACTACCCTCACAGAAACAGAAGGGTGCCCAAGATAATTCCCAGAATAAAGCTAAGTTATTCAGCTAGATTTAATGAAATTCAAATCAATAATAACGATAAAGATGATAAATAAAAATAATAATAGTATCTGCAAATTAATAAAGATTTTGACAAACCTGCTTTAGTTTCCTTGTAGTTTCTATCATGCGACCTTGAATTTCAACGAACGCCTGCATTTTTATGGATCAATCATGAAAAAAAAAATAGTAAGAGAAATAAGAAGGAGCGTAGATAAAAAACATCAAATTGGAAATAGAATATAAAGGGAATTGAGTTGTTACGGTTTTGATGGATTCGTCTGCCATCGGAATCAATTGAAGAGATAAAACTTCGATCGGAAAACGAAGTGTGGATTTCAACTATCAAAACCCTAACGTGACTGGATCAAGACTCGAGAGGAAGGAGAAGAAAAAATGGTCATAACATAACGCGTAAAACGCAACGTTTGGTTCTTAATTATAAAATAAAATAGTTTAATTGTGATTTTAGTTTCTAATAAGAGTGTACTTTTTTATTAAAAAAATTAGATTTCTCGATAAACTTTTTGATGACTTAATTTCTGCAAATTAAAAAATTATTGCTTTTAGTTTTTTATATCAATTGTGGTCCAATAAAATTATAACACATAAACTAATACGATGACATTAGAGACTAAAGTAACAGTTTTTAAATTTGTCGAGATTAAATTTAAATAAAAAAATTTACAAAGACTAAAACAAAACAAAAATATTATAGTTATAGAGATTAAAATCATATTTAAACTATATGAAATATAACTTTTCAATATTAATATAATCAATATAAAAAATTTGAGATGAATTTAGATTCGATAATGTATTTTTTGTAATGCGATTCGAATCAATTATGAAATAAAAAGAAAATTATGAAATAAAAAATATTTCATTGAAAGATTAAAACACTAATTTGATTCAGTTTGAATGTGTCCTTTAAAAAACATATATTTTATTCGATTCAAAATAATAAAGTTTAAATTGAATTAATTTTTGATTAATTCAAATTTTAATTATAAAAAATTATTTGAATATTATTATTAGAAAGTAACATTAAAGCGTCGAATTTAAAAAAAAGACATAAATTTTAATATGTTCAATATTAAATTTAAAAGATAATATTGATCGATTATGTTCAAAATATATGAAATAGTAATAAAATTATATTAAAACTCAAAAATAAGTATCATTAAAAATATAAAACAAAAATGATATATTAATACAATATTACATGTTAATAAAATAAATAAAATTTATATATTTATTTTGGTTGAATTTTAAAAAATAAATCTAAAATTGGATTTAATCCGACTGATTTTCACAAAAAAAAAATTAATCACATTATATAATATTCAATTTTGCGTGATTTTACTATTTATCACTTTTTATTTAGAGCAATTTGGATGTCAACACTAGATGCAAGGTTACGTGGAAAAAATTATACCATGAACAAATCTCAAATAGTTTTTGGTAAAACTATTAAGATGGATATAATGTTAATTATTTTTAACTTGGTTAGTGTATATGAATTGTACTTTCACACATGGTCATACCAAATACAGAGGTTTCCGGTGGTTTTACCATCTTCATTTGTGGAGAGTAGAAGACACATGGATCAATTGTACTTG
The DNA here is from genome assembly GCA_037974295.1 of Cicer cuneatum. Classification (NCBI taxonomy): domain Eukaryota; kingdom Viridiplantae; phylum Streptophyta; class Magnoliopsida; order Fabales; family Fabaceae; genus Cicer; species Cicer cuneatum. The sequence continues at coordinate 57,937,007 of JBBPBO010001985.1, read as the reverse complement.
CATGACAATTTCAATATTTGTTTAGTTTTTAGATTTGTTCATCCCATTCACCTGCAATCCAAACTAGGAATTTCAAGCTCTGTTGGTTTCTCAGATTTGTTCATCACTTTCAGATAGATAGCTTCACAAATTCCATTTGATTCCTCAAAATTGTCTAGATATAATTTCAAGAATTTTCAAAATTAAATTTGATTGGTTGTTAAATATTTGACTAAAAAAGTGTCTTGAGAAAAGTTCTAGCATGTGAGACTCTTTTAATTAGTAATTACTCATGTCTACTCATGCGATGCACGAGTCAATTTTGTGAAATTATTATTAATAATTATTATAGTTTAAAGAAATATTTAATGTTCAAAATTTAAAAATAGCCAAATTCGATTTTTCAAACAATATTTTTCAAATATTCTATAAATTGTGCATTATATTAGCCAATCTCCCATTCATGTCATTTTATAGCAGCAAAATTTAATGAACAACTTTCTACATGTACTCATCAAATTACCCAATTACAATGTTTTGATTGCACATGTTTAAACTTGCAAAGGTTAAATTTATTCAACACGTGCTGAAAATAACGATATAAAGATGCAACAAATTTCAGAAGTCATAGATGATATATATAATCATGCATTGAATTTATATAATAGTTTATTTGTTGAACCATCCACTATGAGAATTGAGAAGCTATTAAAATTGATTTTGTCAATCAATCACTTCCTTTGATTAAACCCAAATAGATTTTTAGAGCCAAATATCTCATTGCTTCTTTGTCGTAGAAGTTGTCAACAGTAGCGAGGTTGATGGGAAAAGAGGCATTTGAAATCGATGATATAAATGAAGCAAATATAGATGAGTTTGAGGGATGAATAAGAGAAGAGATGAAATTTGTGTGCAGATGAAAGGAAAAGAACTTGTGTGCAAAGGCATATTTTAGGCATCAATAGCTTTAAAAAATGATCATAGGAATGTGGAATTTTTTGCCATTAATTTTCAGAGCATGAAGAATAGATAATGCCACGTCAACAAGAGTTAGGTCTAACAAAAGGGGTAAGATTTTCACAAATTTAAGTTTGAATCTCCACTGAAAGAAGTATTCACATTTAATATTCGACACTCCTCAAATAAGATTATCTTTAGTGGAAAAAATCTATGAAAAAAATAATAATTGCTAATGTATAGTCCACTGTTGGTCATTCATATGGATTGTTACTTGGACTGATTTAATTGGAATTGTTACTTGGACTGATTTAATTGGAATTGTGCTAAGGGCAAGATAGTAGGATAACGTGTTAATGGCAAGATGTAGTGGAATAATGATTGTAGTAAATGATTAAGTGCATATAGGAGTTTTGGCGGGATAGTAATTTTGCAAGGCTTAATAAGATTAGAGAATCAAATTTTCGAATCCATAACTAAATTGGCATTATTATATTATGACATATATATATATATAGTTGACATAACTAAATTGGCATTTTTATGTTTGTGCACTATTGAATTTCAAAAAAGAGGGTTGTCACAAGCTTATATTTTAATTTTTCAAGATTCATCAAGCAAGTATCTTACAGACAAATTCTTAAATGAAAAATCAACCAGAGTTTTATAACTTAGTCAAAAATTACATTATCTATGTGGCAATGCTAATAAGTCATTGCATGAAAAATTATAAGGTTCTAAATTTTATTCTAATAAATACCAAGATTTTATAACTATTGATCAAGATGGTTATCCTACATATAGAAAGAGATCTAACGATAACACAATTGTCAAGAATGGCATTGTTTAAGACAACAATCATGTTGTCCTTACAATCCAACTTTGTTAATGAAGTATCAAGTTCATATGAATGTGGAGTGATGTAACTAAAGCACTTTAATTATATACTTATTTAAGTATATCAACAAATCGTACGATATAATTACGATTACTATTGTTGAGGCAAGAACTTAATTTGATGTTTTAAAGATACAAATATTTTGATTATATTTTTAATTTGATTATATTTTTATTATGATATAATTCTTGATCTTGAGTGTTTTTAATCAATAAAAAGATTTCAGTATCAATCCACATATCATTCATTAAAAGATATAAATTAAAAGACTTTTCAAGGCATAAATGATAAAATACTCTCTAATTTATCAGAATATTCTCCCAATAACACATCAAGTTTTAAATTAAATGCAAGTCAACTCAATAAAACATAAGAATCAACTTTGTTCAAGAATTTATTTCAAGAGTCTTTAGCATTATAATTACATTTATGATTGAAGTTGAAAATAGGGCAAGAATATTCTCATGACATTTTGCAATAGGATTATATTAAAAACATGGCATGAAGACAAGACACCAGGGTAATATGTCAGCATTATTAAGATTTTATTTAAACCAATGGCCTCTGAGTTGTAAAAAACAAGACAAGCAGTTTGTAGTCCCACACGCAATCAAAAAAGAAAAACCTTCTCCAAGAAATGTAACACCGAAAGACAAAATTTAAAAAGTTTGTTGATACCTTTTCCAATTTCCAATACACTTTTCAAAATATTGCTCCTAGGTATCTCAAAACTTTACAAAAGAGGAACAAAAAAAAAGAATTTTTTTTATTAATGTGGTTGACAAGAGTGTGATCTTGCTCCTACGTATCTCCCGGTGCGATGGAGAAATCAAAGCTACGTAGTTATTGGTTAGAAAATGCGGATGTGTTGATTGTTTTTAAAAAAATCGTGTTTAGTTATTAAAAGGTTAATTTTGACGAAAATAAAAGGAGATTGTTTGATTTGAATTATTAAAAATGTAAAATTTAAGACGATCAAGTTGTACAACTCGTGTCTCAAAACTCAAGGAGTAAAAAAAATGTCGCATATAATTTAATCCATTTAAAAATATTTTTATTGTTTTCGGTTTTAAAATTGAGTCTTAAAGCCACCAAGTAGTACAACTTGTGTATTAACAACTCAAACATTAAAAAGATGTCACATCTAATTAATTTAATATTAAAAAAAAAGTTAATTTCAGATTTATTTATTTTTTTTAAAAAAATATTTTTTAAACGATTAGGTTGTATATTGCTACTTATGGAATAAAGGATGTCATTTTTAGATAACATTTAACAATAATTTTTAATTATTAATTTATTTATGAGTTTTAATTTTTATTAGTTTATTGTGAAAATGAGACTAAAAAAAAATCTCATTTAATTAATCTTTAATGTAGTATTTGTTTGTATTTTTTATGAAGTTTGCTATATGTTATAATTAACAACAGTTTTTTTTTTATAAAAAACAAATGAATGGGCCGAGAAAAAAGGATTGTGTTTTTTTTTTTAGAGAAAACAAGTGAATGGGCCGAACCCAACTTGTCTTTTAAAAAAGAAGGGGTTAAACAAAAGGAAACCCTAAGTAGGGAGGCAGGTGTATCATGGGAAAAAGAAACAAATAGGGGCGCGAGAGAGAGAAGGAAAAAAAACAAAGGCTGGGAGAGGGAGAGAAGGGAAACAAAGGCCGGGAGAGGGAGAAAAGGGAAAGGCCGAGAGCGAAGGAGGACGGAAAAACCGAATGAGGGAGAAAGAAGAGAGAATGAGAGAGAGAAGGAAGAGACCGAGAAAGAGAGGAAGGAGACAGCGGTGATGACCATGACAACGACGGCGACGTTTAAAGGTTTGATTTTTCTAGTTTTTACTTTTCAATCACAAAATTATTAAATCAAAAAAAAAAACTTTATTAAAAATGATTATAATGCAAAGAGAGGAAAAAATAAAAATATCTTAAATCACCTTGCTGTTTGTTCTTCCTATTCTGCCTGCGTTTTTCTTTTTTTTGCTTTTTTTAAGTGTTTTTGTTAGTGTCTGATGTTCTGTTTTGTTAATGGATTTTTCTTCTCAATTTATAAAGTAAAGTAATGATTCCTTATGTCTATGAGATAATAGTCAATCCCAGTTTTTACATTGTTTTTGCAACAAAGACAAGCAAACTTTGCTAAGTATAGAAACCTGTCATGCATCTTTCTGATTGAGTATAGGAGTAGTGAAGATAATAAAATTTTAAGGCAAAAGAAGTATGCTGGAAAAGATAGGAGGGTAGTAACTCAATTTTCGTTTTCTATTTTAGAGAATATGTAACTCACCTTTTTGTTTGAGTGTAGATTTAGTGAAAATAATAACTTTTTAAGGCAAAGTAAAGAAACTGAAATAAGGGAATGGGTTGTAAAGCTGTAAACCATAATTTTTGCTTTTATTTTATTACATTTATACTTTTTTATAATATTATTTTGTTATTCAATTGATTAATTTCTTAATGTTGATAACTGATTAGTCATTGTGTTTGAATTGATGAGCAAAACAGATTTGAAAGAGTTCAAAGAAGCTGAATCAGTGAACAAAACATGATTGAAAGATTTGAAAGAGTTCAAAGAAACTGCTTGGGCCAGGGCAAGATGCTGGGTTCAAAAAATTGTTTGTAAACTGTAATGTTAGTACCTCACTATTCTCTATTGGTAAGTAAGTAGCCATGAATTGAGTTGTATGTGGTTACATTGGGTTTATTTTCCTTTGTTAATTTGAATTGATTGAAGTTGAATTTTGTATTTTGATTCTGCTTACTTTATTATGTATTTTCGGATTATTAATGTTAATTGGTATGGACAAAATTGAGGTGCTACAGCTGCCCCTATTTAATTGTATTTACTAGAGAATATGAATATTATCATATGAATATTATTGTTGTAAAAGGTAATTTAATATAAGAACCTAAATTTTGTCTAAATAAATTGTGAATTCGAATTACAAAATTAAAGAATGACTGTAAGACCCTTAATTTTTAAATTAAAATTATGGAAGAAATATTAAGTGTATTTTGGGGATATTTGTAAAATATTTAATATATGTATGTTTTGAGTGAATATATATATATATATATATATATATAAATATTTATTTTTGAAGATATATAAATTAATTTAATTATATGTATATATATATATATAAATTAATTTAATTACGAGTAATTAAATTAACGGACAGTTAATTAAGGGGTTAACGGCTAATTGCGACGAGACTGGTTAAGTGCTGAGGATTAGACAAGTGTCGGGTGAAGTGGCACCCACACAAGCCTATAAATAGGAGTGAGAAGGATGGGTAAAATCAGAACACCATTCCTCCTCCCTTACTGCCCATAATAACAGTATCACCTTCTCCCTACCCTTCTCCCATTCTGAAATCTGTTTCACGTTAAAAAAAAAGAAAAAAAAAGAGGGAGTTCCTCAAAAGTGACACTACTTGGAAATCCAAGCACCAAACCAGAAAACCCCCAATACAAAAGTTGTTCACCTCATCATTCCGGAGCTAGAGAACCCATTTTCGTAGCAGCAATCGCAAGCGGGAGTTTCGCCGATTTTTGACGCGTAAACGAGAACGAAAGCAGAAACGGGAGAAGTAGCAGAAACGCAACAAGGGTAAGGGCACATTCCACTTTCTAGTTTCGCCGATTTTAGGACTGTAAATATATGTTTGATGTGTGATTATATTTGAGTTTCTGCTTTGAAAAAGAAACTGTTTCGCATGACATTTTGAAAGATGAAAGAAAATGCATTACGTTGAGATTTTAAAAATTTGTGACGTGCTATTTTGGGTGGTTATCTCAATGCTGTTTTGTTTATGTGGGAAAATTGAAAAATGTCTTGCATCTTATTTTGAAGATGGTTAAAATGCATATTTTCAAAACTGTTGTGCTGGTTGTATAAAATGCAAAAAAAAAAAACATTTTGTTGGTGTATGTGATGCTTGCTGTTTGGCTGAAATGTACTTAATGTTGTTCTGTTTGTGTGAGAAAGCTGGAAATGCTTTGCATGTTGTTCTGTTTGTGTGAGAAAGCTGAAAATGTTTTGCATGTTGTTCTGTTTGCGTGAGAAAACTGGAAATGCTTTGCATGTTGTTCTGTTTGTGTGAGAAAGCTGAAAATGCTTTGCATGTGTTTTGAGAAATGATCAGAATGTAAAGATGTCCTTTGCTGTGGTTGACATTATGTTTTTGAGTGATTCTGATAATGCTGATGTTTTCAAAGGAAAAGGAATTTTAAATGATGAAAGTGTTTTTCTAGAAAGATAGTTATTGATGAAAATGCCTGAGTTTTATGGTTCAAAAGAAGTGCAGAATATGTTTGGGGTTGTGCTGGTTTTTCAAAGGAAAAAGATTGAAAATGTGTTGTAGTTTTTCAGGAAAAGTTCACTGAATTCGAAGGTGTATTCGAATACAACATGAGTGTATTCGAATACAACCTACCAAACTTCAGTTTTACTCAAGTTTTCAAACTTGTATTCGAATACGGGCTTCTGTATTCGAATACAGAGAAATGATTTTTGCTTCTAACTTAGCATCTGTATTCGACTACGACTATGTCGTATTCGAATACATAAGTGAAATTTTAACACTGTATTCGCATCTGTATTCGACTACGATAGTCTCGTATTCGAATACAGGATGCTAACTTTCACAATTTTTGCTTATGTATTCGAATACAAGGGAATTGTATTCGAATACATATTCGGGTTTTTCCAGAAACTCAAGTTTTAGCTTCTGTATTCGAATACAAGGAAGCTGTATTCGAATACAGATTCGTGATTTTCAGAAAATCAAGTTTTAAACACTGCCATGGGAATTTTAAAGGGTTGGAAAACATTGGAAAGGTTTGAAATGATTTAAAATGGAGTTTTTGAAAGAGTTTTGAAGAAGAGATGATGAAGTTCTTGAAAACCTTAAATGATGTTGGGGAAATGCTGAATTTACACATGTTCTGTTTTCTGTATTCGACTACAGGTATGCTGTATTCGAATACAGAGTGTTGAAATTGCAGTTTTCAGCTTCTGTATTCGAATACAAGGGGTCTATCTTCGAATACAGATTTGTGTTTTTCCAGAAAATCAAAGTTTTAAACATTGTTTATAAACTTTAAGTATTGGGGAATATTTGGGAAGGTTTTGTGACAAATTAAAATGGAGTTTTGTGATAATTTGAAGTGGTAATGATGAAGCTTTTGAGACTCCTACTGATGTTGTGAAAATACTGATTTTTACACTGTGACAGCCTCTGCATTCGAATACAGAGTGTTAATTCTGCACTGTTTTTGGCTTATGTATTCGAATACAGAGAAGCTAGATTCGAATACAGATTCGTATTTTCCAGAAATCTCAGTTTTAAACACTGTTGTATGGATTTTAAGAGTTGTGAGATAATGTAAAGTGTTAATGATTGCTTGACTGTTTAATCATGGTTGTGATGATGATGATATTGACAGTGTTGAGATATTTTGAAAAATGATGGAAAGGTTGAAATTTCTTGATAATGCATACTGTTTCAGTGAAGAGAAAACACTGCATATTCATGCATTTGCATAGTCAAGCGGTACCTGCGATGGGCCACAGAGTAATGCGTAAACGTGCTTATCTGTTGAGCGATTGCACGAGTGCTAGTCTGTTGAGCGACTGCACTGGTACTGATCTGTTGAGCAATTGTACCCTGAAATGCGCAAAAACGTGTTGATCTGTTGAGCGATTGCACGAGTGCTGGTCTTTTGAGTGACTGCACTGGTACTGATCTGTTGAGCGATTGTACCTGAGTATATGTCAAACGTGCTGGTCTGTTGAGCGACTGCACGAGTGCTGGTCTGTTGAGCGACTGCATTGGTGCTGATCTGTTGAGCGATTGCACCCTGGTCTTGACGGCCGTTAAAGTCAAACATATTTAAAATGTGCTGGTCTGTTGAGCGACTGCACCTTGGTAATTCCAAGATATTGTATACATGAGCATATACATATTGCATCGGGGGATTGATCGGTGGGTCACGAAATTGGTTATGTGATGATGATTGGAAAGTGATGTGTGTGAGTACTTTATGAAATCTGAATTCCTGATAAATGATTGTGATTGCTGAAGTGTTGGCTGTACTTACAACATATTTCTCATATTAATTGGTTGCTGTTTTGAAAAGGCATACATGTCATGAAAATTCAAAATGAGCATCTTTATTTTTCATCATTGTCATATGTTATACCATGAGTGTATTTGTTCTGTGATTTAAATGTTGTGTATTTATTTGTTAATTTCGGTCAGTGACCCTTTACTATTATATGTGGAATTTGGGATTTGCCCTCAGATGCCCCCCAAACCCATGACACCTGTGGGTCCTGAGACGACGGAAACGTCGCTCGACTTCATTGATCGTTTCGTGCCTACTACTTGGGTATACGACCCCATCTCAAGCAGGGCTACGTACACGGGGAGATTGAAGAGGACATGTAGGACCAATGGTGTGGTGCACTACGCAGAGCACAACTATGCGAGGATTGACTTTCTTGTGCCTTCCCGTTTGGTATTGGAGGCACACGGAATTTTTGATGATGCAGAGGAGCCAGCTAGAGGGGTTGAGACGGAGGCCACCGTAGGAGTGGTGACTCCTAACCCGGGGATTGGTGGGGATGTACGTGATTCTGAGGCGGAAAAGAACAACGAAGAGCCGAAGCCAGTAGCAGCTGATATTCCAGGTCCGTCTAGGATATCCGATGATTGTTATGAGATTCCGGCACCGCCGAAGCGACCGAGACTGTGCATTGATCTGACTTCGGAGGAGACTGATCCCTCTCTGTATGATGAGGAGGAGGAGGTTACATCAAGGCGAGCGGCGGAGTCGGATGAGACTTGTTTGGGATGCGGAGGAAATCCGTGCTACTGTAGCTATAGTGCATGATTGGTTAGATTTGATGTATAGGATTTTTGAGCTTGAAAATGTAATTTGTTTATTTTGGAAATTATTGTACTACTTTTCCACTAACTTATTTCGCACTCTGATATTTCTTTTTGAATGATATGACACTGATCTTTTGGAATGTATTAATGTTTATTACTAATTTCCAAAGATAAGTACTTAGTAATATTTATGATGAAATTATTTAATTACATTCATCAATGAAATTATTTAATTACATTCATCGATTAAATTACGACGAACTATTTTAACGAAACGGATTAAAGGAAAATTTATTTCAATTCCTTTGAAGTAATAAATTGGGAAAATCATTTTAATTATTGATTTTCAAAAAAAACAAAATACACTCGCGCTGTGTTTTAAACTCAGGGTGTTACAATGACCGTCTTCCGATTGGTTACCAGACAAAAATTAAAGAATGACTGTCTTCGGATTGGTTACCGATGCTTAGATCGAGAATTAAAGAATGATCGTCTTCGGATTGGTTACCGATGCATAGATCGACAAAAATTAAAGAATGATCGTCTTTGGATTGGTTACCGATGCGTAGATCGACAAGAATTAAAGAATAATCGTCTTCGGATTTGTTACCGATGCGTAGATCGACAAAAATTAAAGAATGACCGTCTTCGGATTGATTACCGATGCGTAAATCGACAAGAATTAAAGAATGATCGTCTTCGGATTGGTTACCGATGCGTAGATCGACAAGAATTAAAGAACGATCGTCTTCGAATTGGTTACCGATGCGTAGATCGACAAAAATTAAATAATGACCAAAATTAAAGAATAACCGTAAAAAAATGTAAACCACAGGCAATACATAGGTCTAGTTTAGGAGATAAATAAAGAAAGAAATATTTTTTTTTAGAGAATATATTTATGATAATCGTAACAAAAACGCATAATGTATAATGAGTAATGTAATACAAAGACTATTGAGTATAAATATTAAATATGCATGACTCACTCATTATGCATTGCAAAAGGTTGTTGAGTGAATGAAAATGCATAAGTCATGCCTGAGTAGGTAAAAAAAATATGAATGCAAAATGCATGAATAATGTGTTTTGCAATATACATAAAATCTTTGTTCATTTTTTAATTCCTCGATCCTTATACGATTTTGTGCACCCACAAGATTCAATAGATGAATAAAGATAACATCCATTTTTTGTATGATGACTCTATACATCTCGTGTGACTTTTTTAGAGGCAAAACAAAGTACATTGTCTAAAACGATTGCCCCCCTTTTTTTTTGTTGACATCCCCATAAATGTTAAGAATCTATCAATTTCCGTGTGTATATTTTCAAATATCAAAATAATTAAAATATTTTTTGTTTACACCTACTTCCAATTCCAATATTTATTATCATAAAATAACATTTTTTTTTAAAATGCTAGAACAAACAATCATGAGACTAAATTAGCTTAGGGAATGGACGATAAAAGAAAAAGGGTAATGTACAACATCGAAAGACAACATTGAAAAAAAAGTACATTACTATATTGGGAACAAAAATAATTGAGGTAGGGGGGTTACAATGTAGGGATGAGTATGTTCATGTTTAGTTGAAGGGATAACAAACGCTAATCATTCTTGTAATTTAGGACTCCTGTTGGTCAGCACCCAAGAATAATAACTGCCACAGTTTGAATTGCTTGGTTCTTTTTATTCTTTTTTTATTATATATATCCCTAACTTTTGCATGGACCGCTCTTTCAAGTTTTTAATCCATCGGGATGCTCTGACTTTTGCCTAGGTCGCCTTTTGAGGTTTTCGACCTAGCGAGCCTATATATTTTTCAAGCATAATATTTTTTGACTGCGTCTGAGTTTACTGGAAGTGGAAGTTCTTCTCCATCCATTTCTGCGAGTATAAAAGCTCCCCTAGAGAAATATTTTTTCACCACATATGGTCTCTCGTAATTCGCGGTCCATTTTCCACGAGAATCCTTTTTTATGGGCAATATTTTATTTAACACCAAGTCTCCTTCTTGAAATTCTCGAGGAAGAACTTTTTTCTCGTAGAATTTTTTAAGTCTTTTTTGATACAATTGACCATGACACAGAGCTATCATTCTTTTTTCTTCAATGAGATTCAATTGGTCAAATCGTGATTGAACCCACTCTGCCTCTTCTAGTTTTGTTTCCATCAAGACCTTGATCTAGGGGATTTCAACTTCAATGGGAAGTACCGCTTCCATTCCATATACCAATGAGAAAGGAGTTGTCCCTGTTGAGGTGCGAACAGACGTTCTATAGCCATGTAATGCAAAGGGAAGCATTTCATTCCAATCCTTGTATGTTTCTACCATCTTTTGTATGATTTTCTTGATATTCTTATTTGCCGCTTCTACAGCTCCATTCATCTTCGGCCGATAAGGTGAAGAATTATGGTGCTGAATTTTGAAATTATCACACAACTCCTTCATCATTTTGTTGTTCAGATTAGTCGCATTATCCTTGATGTTAAGCTCAATAACATCCATCCCCCACATTGAAAATGGCCAAGGTGATGTTAAGACATTCAAAGAGGTTGGTGGTACATGTATTTTATCAACATAGATTTGACATTTATGACATTTCTTTACATAACTAAAACAATCAGACTCCATGGTCAACCAATAGTAGCCAGCCCTTAAGATTTTTCTTGCCATTGCGTGCCCATTTGCAAGAGTTCCAAAAGAACCTTCATGAACCTCTTGAATGATTTTCTCTGCTTCCGTTTTATCCACACATCTAAGGAGAACCATGTCATGGTTTCGCTTATAAAGCACGTCACCGTTTAAGAAGAAGTTCATTGACAACCTCCTCAAAGCCCTCTTGTCATTTTCCGAAATACCCAATGGATATTCCCTATTCTTAACATAGGATTTGACATCGTAAAACCATGGCTTGCCATCGAGCTCTTCTTCTATTGATAAGCAATATGCTGGCTTATCCTTTTGTTGAATTTTTAGGACCGGCACATCCTGATCGATTCTTATTTTGAACATTGATGACAATGTGGCCAAGGCGTCGGCCAATTGGTTTCCTTCTTGAGGAATATGGTGAAAAGTAATCTTCTCGAAGTATTCTCTTAACTCTTTGATGTGCGTGTGATACGGAACCAGTTTAGAATCTCGAGTTTCCCATTCTCCTTTTGTCTAATGGATTACCAATGATGAGTCTCCATATACCTCAAGAACCTTTACCTTTGATTCAATGGTTGCTTTAATGCCCATGGCACATGCCTCATATTCTGCAATATTGTTTGTGCAATCAAAACACAATCTAGCCGTAAATGGAGTGAATTGGTTCTCTGAGGAAATTAAAACGGCTCCATTCCATGCCCTAATGCATTAGAAGCACCATCAAACACCAATTTCCATTTTTCTTTATCAGATGATTCAGTCTCTTCAAATAAAGTCATTATGTCTTCGTCAGGGAATTCACACTGCATTGATTGATAATCTTCAATAGGTTGTTGGGCCAAGTACTCTGCTAATGCGCTTCCTTTGATAGCCTTTTGTATAACATACACCAAATCGTATTCTGATAACAACATTTGCCAACGGGCAATCCTTCTAGTAAGAGCAGGTTTCTCAAAGATGTATTTAATTGGGTCCATTTTAGACACCAACCAAGTTGTATGACATAACATGTATTGCCTCAACCGATGAGCAGCCCATGCTAATGCACAACATGTTCGTTCAAGCAGTGAATATCTTGTCTCACAACTAGTGAACTTTTTGCTCAAATAATGAATAGCATGCTCTTTCTTACCAGATTCATCGTGTTGCCCTAGCACACAACCCATTGACCCATCAAGCACTGTTAAGTACATACTAAATGGTTTTCCAGGAACTGGAGGTACCAGGATTGGAGGTTTTAACAAGTATTGTTTAATCTTCTCAAAAGCTTTTTGACAATTCTCATTCCATTCAACCTTTTGGTCTTTGTGCAGCAACTTGAAAATTGGCTCGCATGTTGCAGTTAGATTTGATATGAATCTGGCAATGTAATTCAATCTCCCCAAAAAGCCACGAACTTCTTTTTCCGTGGTGGAGCTGGCATTTCTTGTATTGCTCTTACTTTATCTAGGTCCACCTCTATCTCTTTTTGACTAACGATAAACCCAAGTAACTTGCCTGATCTCACGCCAAAAGTCCATTTAGCAGGGTTTAAATGGAGTCTGAACTTCCTTAGTTGCACAAATAACTTTTGAAGGTTAACCACGTGGTCTTCTTCAGTCCGGGATTTTGCAATCATATCGTCAACATAAACCTCTATCTCCATATGCATCATGTCATGAAAAAATGTCACCATTGCTCTTTGATAGATTGCCCCAGCATTCTTCAATCCAAAGGGCATCACTTTATAACAAAAGGTTCCCCATTGTGTGATGAATGTGGTTTTCTCCATATCCTCGGGAGCCATCTTGATTTGATTGTATCCTGAAAAACCATCCATGAAGGAAAAAAGAGAATATTGAGCAGTGCTATCTACTAGGACATCAATATGAGGCAAAGGAAAATCGTCTTTAGGACTTGCTTTATTCAAATCCCGATAATCAACGCACATTCGAACCTTTCCATCCTTTTTTGGAACTGGGACAATATTAGCCACCCATTGAGGATATTTTGCTACTGCTAAGAAACCAGCATCAAATTGCTTTTTGACCTCTTCTCCAATTTTAAGTGACATATCATGCCTCATCCTCCTCAATTTTTGTTTAATCGAAGTACATTCAGGCTTGAGTGGTAGCTTGTGTACAACTATGTTAGTATCTAGCGCAGGCATATCCTGATATGACCATGCAAAGACGTCCACATAGTCAAATAAAAGTTTAACCAACTTTTCTCGTTCACTTCCTTTCATAGACATACCAATTTTAATTTCTTTCTTATCACATTCAGTCCCCAAATTGATCACCTCTACAAATTCTTGATAGGGTTGGATTATCTTAGCTTCCTGTTCCATTAACCTTTCTAGTTCTGGGGGAGGTTCACAATTGTCTTGACAATCCTCATCAGCGTGATTAATTAGGAGTTCAAAATTACAAGAAGGGGTTCTAGCGTTGCTATTTTCAACGTATTCATTTTCGACTCTACATTATTAAAATTAAGAAAAAAGGAAAGAAAAAAAATATGAATAAAGGTTGTAACTTTAAGAAGAAAAGGAAAAGAAACGGTTGGAGAATTCCAAAATGCATTTATTGATAATAAGTACAGAATTGAAATACATGCGCCTTAATTAACTATCCTTATAGCCTTAGGCATAGCAAAAGGAGTTGAAATATATAATTACTTTGAGCATGAATTAACAAACACGGGAAACTCGATGATCTTCCAATTGTTGAGGATAGTATTCGGAAGACAAGGGTACACTAATTTGAGGGTATCATCACCAACATGCTCTTCCTCCACCACAACCATTTGGTCAGCATTAATTATTCCAACGCTTTGAAAGGTTTGACGAATGTCACAAATGGGAATCTCCTGTGAATGGTTTTCCAGACGAGCCATCCTGCTTTCCCTTTTTCTTTCATTGCCTTTTCTTTATCAACTTTGGTAGGTACATATCCCAACCCGTATCGATCATTCTTTTCTGGTATATCTAACAATTTCCCCAACTTAGCAAAAACTCCTCCTTCCAACATGGATTTGGTAGATTTCGATGAAGTGGTAGACAACTCTGGTTCTTTTAAGTGAGATCCTTCACCCATGAAGACAACATTGGCAATTTCTAATGCTTGAAAGGAGGTTTCTATGGCTTCCTCTGTATCTTCAATGTAGCCTGTAGAAGATAGATGACTCACTATCATATCTTCTTCCCCATATATTATTACCAGCTTATTGTTCACTATAAACTTCAGCTTTTGATGGAGAGTGGATGTCACCGCTCCAGCAGCATGAATCCACGGTCTCCCTAAAAGACAATTGTACGCTGGTTTAATATCCATCACTTGGAAGGTTATCTCAAAGTTATGTGGTCCAACTTGAACCGGTAGGTCAATCTCGCCAATAACTTGTCTCCTGGACCCATCAAACGCTTTCACCACCATAACACTAGGCTTCATACATGCTCCATCAACCAACAGTTTTGAGAGTGTCGCTTTCGGCATGACATTTAATTATGAACCATTATCAACTAGCACTCGTGCCAGGATATGATCATGACATCTCACAGAGATATGTAGTGCTTTATTATGCCTTGTCCCTTCATCTGGTAATTCGCCATCGCTAAAACTCAAACAATTATTAGCGGTGATATTACCGACAACTCCATCAAACTGGTCAACCGTGATATTATGAGTAACATGGGCCTCATTTAAAACTTTCATTAGTGCCCTTCTATGTGCTTCAGAGTTTAATAACAAAAAAAGAACAGATATCTTGGAAGGGGTCTGATTTAGCTGGTCCACCACCTTATATTCACTTTGCTTGATAATCTTCAAAAATTTGTTAGCTTCTTCTTCAAGCACCATCTTTTTGCTAGTCTCTGGACCTTTTATAGCATGATTCATAGCTTCTTTACCCTTTTCCTCACGGTCCTCCTTTCTCCTAGTTTGTTCGGGGGCGTATACTCGACCACTCCGAGTCATCCCACCAACTCCTGAAATGTTGGTGACATCCATTTCCTTAGGTTCACAGCTATCACCTAATTGATGATTGGACAAATGAGACGTGACTTCATAATTCCATGGTACCGCCTTGGTATTTCCATAAGGAAAAGGGGTTGGTGGTTGAACAATTGTTGGATATGGACCATTTGGAGTTGTCATAAGATTTTCTTTCCTATAAAGGATTTCCAATGGTCTTGGGAAAGATATATTATTCTCCACGCACGACTCTATGGTCAGCACATGATCATCTTTTTCACAACCTTCCTCATTGTCAATCGTCTCAATCAAGTTTAACTCAGCAAAGATCATTTTCATTGGGATTTTCACATGTTCCATACTCTTAATTGCACATTGATCTATCTCATCTTCAATGACGTAGATAGAGGAATTTTTGTGGCCTGGTAAGGGATTATTCCCCACATTGGGACTATCTTCCTTGAAGGTAAGCCATTTTGTATTAATCAATTCTTGCACTTTAGATTTTAGTGTTTGACAATCTTCGACGGAATGTCCTACAGCTCCTGCATGGTACTCACATTTGGCATTTGGGTTGTACCATTTTGGGAATGGTGGTTCCATAGGTTTCATGAGTCTCGGGACTACCATTGAGTTTTGGAGTAGGCGAGGCAACAATTGGCTGTATGTCATGGGAATCGGGTCAAAACAGGTTATCTTCTTTTCTCGATTAACTGGTGGTTTGTATTGATTCGGGATTGGATTTTGGTTCAATTGGTTTTGTTGGGGAAACGTGAGAGGGGGTGGCTGGACCATGGGTTGTTGATAATAAGGTGGCCTTGAAGGGTGATATTAGGGGTATGGGACTAGTGAAGTCGTAGCCACATATGGATATGGAATGTATGGAATTTGGGGTATCGGGGGCTAAAAATTTGGAGGTCAATACGAATTCATGGATGGAGAATAAGATACTTTTGGGTTTGCCATTACAACGTTAGCATCCCCTTCTTTCTTCTTTGTGAATCCCGTCTGGGGCTTCTTTACACCACTCGTTCCACTCACAATCTTACCACTCCTCATACCACTTTCTACCCTTTCTCCTATCATGACCATGTCAGAAAAGTTTGATGACATACTTCCAATCATTTTTTCATAAAAGGGTGACTGGAGAGTATCCATAAACATACCATTCATTTCTCTTTCAGCCAAGTCCTTCCACGAACGGATTCGATTTCACTCGAGATGCATATACCAATTTAGTGATGCCCCACTTTGACTGTCTTGAAAAAAATGAATGAGAAGCTTGTCATCATGAGCATGAGAAGCCATTTTTCTACAATACATGGTCAAGTGATTTTTAGGGCATGTGGCACCTTTGTACTTTTCAAACTCAGGTACCTTGAATTTTGAAGGGATTGCTACATCAGGAACCAAGCACATATCAAAAGCATCAAGACCATAGGCATTACTACCTTCCATTGCTTTTATTCGCTCTTCTAAAACATGTAATTTTTCTTTCGACTGTGTATCTTCACCAATAAACTGAGGTTGTTGCCAATTTTCGTTAGCATCGAAATGGGGTGCTTGGGGTGCACTTAATGGAATATTTTCTGATGGTAGAGTGTTTTGGGGTGGCACGTAGCCGAGAGGAGATGGGATTTGTGGTTGGTTTAAGCTTTGGGAATTGATGGCTGGGTGATTTGGGTTATTGTCCTTGGGGTTGATGACTAAGGGCGGAGTATAACCAGGTGGGATACCATACATAGGAAATTGCATAGCTGCTGCACGGAATTGATGGGTAGTTGGGGTAAAGCCTGGTGGGTGAGAAGGAGTGGTTTGGTGTTCTTCATTTGCAGTTGGAGGATTCCCATCTGTATTCTCCTTTCTTGCCAAAGCCTGTATAGCCTCTAGGATTCGATCAACCTTGTCCTTCAATTGGCTAACATCTGCTCTCATCACTTCTTGGTTTTGCTCAAGTTCATCCATGATCTTGGAGTTTGCGCGAGTCCGATAAGGGTGTAGAGGAAATAGCTTTATTGATTTTTTTCTTAATCTCTTAATAAAAAAAATTATGAGTATGTATGAATGGAATGAAGATGGAATAATTTAGTTAATTATTTATTTTTTACATTATAGTTGTATGTTGGGGAATCATAAGCCTTTCGAATTATAAGTGAAGAAAATATGGGGATCGATAAACAAAGAAACTCTTACGTTTTATGATTTTCATTTGATTGTTGATGTCTCTTAAACTTTTCAAATCAGGTTGCTTGAACTTTAAAAGTAAAGTTTTTCTTTTTTCCGATCCCGTTATCCACTTAACATGTGACTAAGGTTTGTATGATTCCCCAAAAATCCTGAAAATTTATGCAAAATGTCATTATATTTTTTTATTTTTAGAAAAGAAGAAAGAAAAAAAATCATGAGATATGAATGAAACTATGTAGAATAATTATTGTGAATATACATATATATATATATATAAAATTTTGAATGTATGAGTTATTTTTGGTTTATATGGATGTTCTTATGATGAAAGGTACTATTGGTTTATGTAGTGAAACTCTCACAATGGTGGCTCTATGATTCTAAATGTGGTTCCTAGAGCCAATAATCCTATTTTCGAATATTGTCAACAATAATAGGTAAACTATTTGGAGTGACAATACCCTTGACAGGATCAAACTCTAGGTGAGATCTTCATGCTAACCAAACAGGATGTACATCCAGAAGGCTATCACCACGCAACCTCGAAACTAAACTTAAGTTTTGTTCAAACCCGGGTATAAGGTTTCACTCATAAGTGTGTGTAGGGTGTAGAATAAACATAATTCAATAACTCTACATTGCTAATAAAACATATATACATGCACAGAAAATAATAATAATAATAATGAATAAATAAATAAATAAAATAATTAAATAAATGACTTACTAGCTTAAAAGAATATTATAATGACAACTAATATTTATTAAGAAATAATAAGTCCATAAAGTATTAGAAAATGAAAATCAAACAAATATAGAAAAAGTTAAAAATTATGCACAATTAATTATGGTAGGCTTGACACTCTAAGGGTCCCCAACTGTCGCGGCATAAATTTCGAGTGTTTCTCGAATACAATAGAGTCGCCGCCAAAGTTTATTTAAAACATTGGGAAACCCTTAAAAAAGAAAAAAAAAATGGTCTTTAAAACCAAATTTTGAGTTCAGGAGTCGATTATGCGTAGGGAAGGTATTAGCACCCTACGACATCCGTTAAAATACGGTTACCTATAATTAATTGTGCAAAACTAGTATTAACTTAAATATATTTATTTTTATTTATTATTAAATATGAATATCAATTATTTATTCTTAATGTGATTTTGAAATAAATACGTGTTTAAAGAAAAGAGAAAAAAAAAAGAATTTTTTTTATTAATGTGCTTGACAAGAGTATGATCTTGCTCATACGTATCTCCCGATGCGACAGAGAAATCAAAGCTACGCAGTTCTTGGTTAGAAAATACGGATGTGTTGATTGTTTTTAAATAAATCGTGTTTAGTTATTAAAAGGTAATTTTGACGAAAATAAAAGGAGTTTGTTTGATTTGAATTATTAAAAATGTGAAATTTGAGACGATCAAGTTGTACAACTCATGTCTTAAAACTCAAGGAGTAAAAAAAATGTCGCATCTAATTTAATCCATTTAAAAATATTTTTATTATTTTCGGTTTTAAAATTGAGTCTTAAAGTTACCAAGTAGTACAACTTGTGTCTTAACAACTCAAAGATTTAAAAAGATGTCACATCTAATTAATCAAATATTAAAAAAAATTTAATTTTAGATTTATTTAATTTTTTTTTAAAAAAATAATTTTAAAACTATTAGGTTGTATAATTCGTATTTTTGCTACTTATGGAATAACGGATGTCATTTTTAGATAACATTTAACAATATTTTTTAATTATTAATTTATTTATGAGTTTTAATTTTTATTAGTTTATTGTGCAAATGAGACTAAAAAAAATATCATTTAATTAATCTTTAATGTAGTATTTGTTTGTATTTTTTTATGAAGTTTGCTATATAGTTATAATTAACAACAGTTTTTTTTATAAAAAAACAAATGAATGGGTCGAGCCCAACTTGACTTTAAAAAAAAAAGGATTGTGTTTTTTTATAGAGAAAACAAGTGAATGGGCCGAGCCCAACTTGTCTTTTAAAAAAGAAGGGGTTAAACAAAAGGAAACCCTAAGTAGGGGGGCGGCTATATCAGGGGAAAAAGAAACAGACAGGGGCGCGAGAGAGAGAAGAAAAAAAAAACAAAGGCTGGGAGAGGGAGAGAAGGGAAACAAAGGCCGGGAGAGGGAGAAAAGGGAAAGGCCGAGAGCGAAGGAGGAGGGAAAAACAGAATGAGGGAGAAAGAAGAGAGAACGAGAGAGAGAAGGAAGAGGCCGAGAAAGAGAGGAAGGAGACAGCGGTGATGACGATGACAGCGGCGACGTTTAAAGGTTTGATTTTTCTGGTTTTTACTTTTCAATCACAAAATTGTTTAATAAAAAAAAAACTTTATTAAAAATGATTATAATGCAAAGAGAGGAAAAAATAAAAATACCTTAAATCACCTTGCTGTTTGTTCTTCCTATTCTGCCTGCATTTTTTTTTTTTTTTGCTTTTTTTAAATGTTTTTGTTAGTGTCTGATGTTCTGTTTTGTTAATGGATTTTTTTTCTCAATTTATAGAGTAAAGTAATGATTCCTTATCTCTATGAGATAATAGTCAGCCCCAGTTTTTACATTGTTTTTGCAACAAAGACAAGCAAACTTTGCTAAGCATAGAAACATGTAATGCATCTTTCTGATTGAGTATAGAAGTAGTGAAGATAATAAACATTTAAGACAAAAGAAGTATGCTGGAAAATATAGGAGGGCGGTAACTCAATTTTCGTTTTCTATTTTAGAGAATATGTAACTCACCTTTTTGTTTGAGTGTAGATTTAGTGAAAATAATAACTTTTTAAGGCAAAGTAAAGAAACTGAAATAAGGGAATGGGTTGTAAAGCTGTAAACCACAATTTTTGCTTTTATTTTATTACATTTATACCTTTTTATAATATTATTTTGTTATTCAATTGATTAATTTCTTAATGCTGATAACAGATTAGTCATTATGTTTGAATCAATGAGCAAAACAGATTTGAAAGAGTTCAAAGAAGCTGAATCAGTGAGCAAAATAGGATTGAAAGATTTGAAAGAGTTCAAAGAAACTGCCTCGGCCAAGGCAAGATGATGGGTTCAAAAAATTGTTGTCCAGTCATATAGTCAGTAGGAGCAGCTCTGTAACTATTTGTAAACTATAATGTAGTACCTCACTATTCTCTGTTGGTAAGTAAGTATCCATCAAGTGAGTTGTATGTGGTTACATTGGGTTTATTTTCCTTTGTAAATTTGAATTGATTGAAGTTGAATTTTGTGTTTTGATTCTGGTTACTTTATTATGTATTTTTGGATTATTATTGTTAATTGGAATGGACAAAATTGAGGTGCTACAGTTTGCTAGTGCAATGAATCAACACAATTGAACATTACAAAAATTTACACAAGAAAGATGATTGGATAGAAACCTTTGAAAGCATTTTTTTCAATCAAATATGTGAATAGTTATAGAACCACTTGATGATTGTACATTGATAGAAATAAATAAAAATTCTAATTAAGAGTCAAATCACAATTATTGAGGATGATTAAAAAATAGTTCTCACCAACCCGAATAATCCTTTTACCACTTAGGATACTTTCACTCACTACCTTCCACTCATACTCTTAGTCAATGAAAGAACATACAATACACCATTATTTCTCCCTTGAAAAAACTAATAACAATCAAATCAAATCAAATAAAAGGAAATCACGAAGAGAGATAGAGAGCCGAGAATGAAAAGAGCATGTGAAAGAAAGAAAATAAGGTAAATAGATAAAAGGAAGAAACATTTCATCTTGCGTGACCTTTCCCAAATTCTCCTACTTCATTTTCTACATGATAAACATAATCTCACCAAACATTAGAGAAAAGGGAATAGCGAAGTAGAGAAAGAAAGGAGAATGGAAGATGGTGACTCAAGCCTAGGGTTCATCCATCGAGGGAGGAAAGAAGAAGAAATCATGGGTGTTTTCATTCATGAAGATTGAAGAGGGTTAGGATTTTCATAAAGGGTGATCTTAGAGCCAAAAAAATGAGGTGCACCATCTACTAAGTAGAGAAATCAAAAGATAACATAGAATCTCCTACTTAAAACCTCTCTAGGGTGTGTTAGTGGTTGTTTGAATTGAATATTTGGAAAGTTAATGTTTATATCTTGATTTCCTCTTTGCATGTGATAAATTCATTTGATTTTGTCAATTGTATGGTTAACTTTTCTGTTGATGTGTGATTGTTGAAATCCTTGACTATGTGTTTGATAAAAGAATTACATGTTTCTTAGTAAGTTTGTATGATCAAATGGTTTGATATTCGAGTAAATCTTGTTGGATGTGGTTGCAAATAATTTTATTTAGTTTAAATGATGAGTAAAGAGGGTT
This sequence comes from Cicer cuneatum, assembly GCA_037974295.1. NCBI lineage: Eukaryota > Viridiplantae > Streptophyta > Magnoliopsida > Fabales > Fabaceae > Cicer > Cicer cuneatum. The sequence continues at coordinate 57,915,121 of JBBPBO010001985.1, read as the reverse complement.
TTGAGAGTTGGAATGAGAAGGGATTGTATTCAAATTTGTAGAATATGATTCTGCATCCTATCAAATTCTCAAACAGAATTTAATTTCGTTCAGCGAATTTACCTAGCTTAGGAATGAGCTATTTTATCTTTCACATTCGTCTCAGCGAATCTGACTTGCACTAAGCTAATTTGACCTAGTTTGTGACAAAATTCAAAGTATTTTCTTGATTTTTTTGACTTCGTTTTATTTATATTAAGTCTAATACTCAAATTAGAAGTTTAATATCTTGAAAATAATCTCTAAGTTGTTATTGAATATTACTTAAACCTTGAGTTTTTGTGCAACCGATATTTAGTTTGATGAATTCATGATGATTCTTAATAAATGTAATATGTCTGAGTTGAATGATGGATTTGTTTATGTAAATATATAAGTGTTATATATATATATATATATATAATATATATATATATATATATATATATATATATTCTGATTTATAAAATTAAATTCAAGGATTGAAATTATTTTAATGAACCATGTAATGATGTTGAGGAAATCTTTCAATAAAGGAGGATCATAATTACGGTGAGTATATTATATATCTTTTCAAAGGAGAAAATGTGAATATTTGTGTTTTATATATATATATATATATATATATATATATATATATATATATATATATATATATTTGAGTATATGGTTCAAATCATTAATCAAAGAATACAAGTTTTATTCTATTATGTTATGATCAAGTTTACAAAAGAATTATTGATAAGAGAATTTTTTTTCATAATTATCACACCAAGTATGACTAGAAACATCTTAAAATTTATTTTTTCTATTATATGTTTATGTTGTAGTGTTGAATAACTAAAGATTATCACTGAATTGCTCATCCCATTTTTAATATAGAGTGAAGTCATGTTACTTCGTGAATCAAAATCAAAGTGTTAATCTTAGAATTTATTCCATTTTTATGATTTTGTATTGTATCAATATATTGATTGATTATAAATACCCTTTCGCTCTTTAAATAAATAAATAAAAGCATTTCCATTTAATCAAGTTTTAATTTTCTAAACTTCATGATTTAATTTATTTTAAGAACTGTTAAAATTTGAAAACTTACTTATATCTTTGATTATAATCTTTGTATAAAACTTAGGGGTGACATTCATAGTGAGTGATGAATCTAGAAATTTTATATCATCAAGGCAATACTCATATAATCATATATATAGTTTGTATTTTTTTTAAATATAATATTTTATTTTCAAAAGTACAAATATATATCATAATTACTCTACCATTTTTTGCATTATAAAAATATTGAATAATTTTCTGATTTTTAATATAAGAAATCTTTTTCATAAGTAATTTATAATTATATATTCATCTCTCATATAATTTTTCATTTGATTTTCATAATTTTATAAGAGAGAAAACTCTTGCTGTAACGTTAGGATGAAATATTACTCTAATAAAAGTAAATACACAAAAAATATACACGATGTTTTTTCTCTACAATATGTAGAAATATCACTAACCCCTAATTCTCACCACACACTTTCAAAAACCACTACATACATGAAATGATGCTTAAATGGACTATTTAATTCCAAAAATTAATTAAAATAAAAAATATAAAAGATAATACATTTGTGTTTTATATAAAAGATTATTTAAATTTTAGTGGAGCACACATGAATGTTCCTCTTTTAACTGAGTTTTTTTCTAAATGCAAAAGTTTAGTTAAAGTGTCAAAGTTCTTTATCGCTCAAACTAATCAAATGTTTCTTATTACTTTGGTAAATAAGAGAAGGTAAAAATTTGTCAAAAAAGAGAAACTAACAAACATTTTCAAATCAACCTTCGAAATATTCTTTTTACTTTTAACTAATTATATATCATCATATGTTAATTTTTAATAGTAGCTACAATAAAAAATCAAATATTTTAAGGATTGAAATTTTTTGATAGATAAAATGTATAAATTAAATATCTTTAAATTAAGTCTTTTATTTATTTATTTTTAATTTTTATCATCTTAAGAATCTTAGTTTTTTTCTAAAAATAATAAGGACTGTGTTATAGAGCATCCATAATGATATTTTTTCTCTGATAACTCTTGACACTTATTTCTTGGTTGTCCCGGTAATGTTCGGTTTTGGCAAAAGGCTTCTTTTTGGCAAAAGACTTCTATTTGGCCAATTTTGTATTCCCTTGTTTCGTGATATTCTTGTACAGGTTTGGAAGCATATGAATATCAAACTTTGTGATTATTGCAGGGAGTATATATAGAATAAAAGGAATATCAAACTTTGGGAGGAAAAAACATTTTCTCATTATTCATGCTCAAGACTTGATGTATTCTTCACTTGACAGTTGTTGGTCTGAATAATGTTATTTTTAAATTTGATTATAAGCAAGGAATGAATGACTTGTGATAAACCTATTTTTATAGGATTTTAAGAGAGTAAATTACTCTTTATTTTATCTTATTTTATAGTTTTAATTTAGACTTATTTTTGTTATTTCTCAAATTTACAAAATTGATGATAAGATAATTCAAGTTAGTAAAATTTAAGTTAAATAGTACTCGTGGTTCATTAACTTAATTTCAATTAACGTTTTAGTCCTTTATCTTTTTTTTCTTCCCGACTTAGTCCTTTATTTTAATTTTAAGTGACAATTTGATCTTTTATGTTTTAAAATGTCAACAATATTATCCTTTTTTTTCAAACCAAAACCCATAAAATTAATTATATTCTTTAATATAATATAAATTTCATCTAATTCGTAACTCAAATCTTCAAATAAACTCATACAAAAATTTCATCAAATTTTATTCTTTATCTGATGTTGTTAAAAATGGAAATATGAGTTTATTTGAAGATTTGAGTTTCGAATTTGATGAAATTTGTATTATATTGAAGAATATAAATAATTTTATGGATTTTGGTTGAAAATTTTGATAAATTTTTTGAATTTTTGTAAAAAAAAAAGGATAACATTGTTGACATTTTAAAACATAAAAGATCAAATTATCACTTAAAATTAAAATAAAGGACCAAATTAAGGAAAAAAATAAATGACTAAAACGTTAACTGAAATTAAGTTAAACAACCACGGGTGCTATTTAGCCTAAAATTTACTAATTTTTAAGTGAAAATGATGAAATTCAAAGTCTTTAACATATTGAAAAAGTCTTTATATAACATGCAAAATCTATGATATATGTAAAATCTAATAGATCTGAGCATGACCTAATTTAATTTTATATGATCGTAGAGTCATTTGATCTATTAACAACGACTATCAACTTATTTATACTAGATATCACGTTATATTTTTTATCTAAAAGAAAAGTTTTAGAAAAAAAAATATTTGAGTAAAAAGTTGGGCATGTGGGTCAAGTTAAAATTTTGGGAGCTCATCAAGTTCTTTTGGAAATTTTAGCCTATACCCCCATTGTATATCTATACTCTTGTAATATTTTTAAAATGCCAATTTTATTATTGTAATTTTTTATTATTTTATAAATTCAAATTCACCTTTTATTTTATGATTGAAAGATTTTCGGATCAATCAATCTAAGCTTTTCGGTACGTAAAAGATTTTCGGAAATTATCGGAAAAAAATTTATAAGATTTCGGATACAGAAGTTTGAAACCGAAAACCTTTAAAAATAATTCCGATACAGAAGGTTCAAAAGGTGCATACGGAAAACCTTTAAAAATGAAGGTTGAAAATGTGTGTACCGAAAACGTTTAAAAAAAATTTTCTGATACAAAAGGTTGAAAATGTATACTATTGGAAAAAATTTCACAAGTTTTCAAGTAAACTCTTCTTTACTGAAAATTTTGTGAAAAAGCTTTCCGGTATACACCTATATTTTTTTTTTGAATTTTTTTTAAAAAAATAATATTTAATTTAAAAACTTATATTGTGATTAATTATTATTGTTTTCTGGTAGTTACCATTTTTAAAGTTTTCTGGTAACGAGATGTGTTCTGAAAATCTTAAAAAAAAAATTTCGATAGTTCCAGAAAACTTCAAATAAGTTTCCGGGTAAAAAGGTCTCTATCGAATAAATTGAAAAAAGTTTTACGGAGTGTAAGTTCTGTACAAAAAAACTTGAAAAAAGTTTTCCGAGAAAATGCAAAAAAATGAACACTCACTTGTGTACCAAAAAACTGGAATAATATTATGGTGAAAAATAAAAAAATTTAATATTTATATGAAAACAAATATGTCAATTTATCATATTTATATTCGTAGGAGTAGGAATCTAACTTGAGGGAGGGGTACAGCCTACTGGATAAAATTTCCTCTTCTTTAGCCTTGAAGTTTTTCAAGCCCTCTTACCATATGGGTTGGGCTCAAATTTATTAGCCCCATAAAATTGACAATTTGGATTAAAATTGCTTTTAGTGTGTAATAACCAAGATAGATTTTAATGTATTTTTTCTAGGAATTTAATGTTTATATAAAACTATATTTTATTTCTATTTTAATTTTAGAAAAACAATAAATACAAACATTAACACAAATATCTATAAAAAAACATTACAAAGCACACGTGTAGCTGTAACTCCAATTCTTTTTGGTTTTAAGTTTCACTTGACCAATTAAAATTAAATATTTTAACTTTTTTTTAATAATAATAACCTCCATTATTTAAAAAAGAAAAACAGTAACTTCCTTATAAATGAGATCCATTTATAAAATTTGGAATTAAAAAATTTTAGAAATATATACAATTTAGACAATTAATGTTGGCAATTGAGAATAGAAATATTTGTGTCATCAAAGCAATAAATTTTCAAAATGGATTACTACTTACCGTGGAAGCTCCGATTTTCAGCTTCAGTTGGAATCAATTTTAGATGGGAGAATTGTTTTGCTTTTATGCAACCAAACAACTTCGCATTTTGCAAAAGCAACAACTCATGTTTAATTGACAACGCAGGTTAAAGTCATTCCAACATAGATCCAAAATTTTACGAGTGGGAATTTGTGTGTACACATTACTTGATAACTTAGTAAGAATTCAATCTCTTCAATATAGCGACTCAATTTTTTTATTAAATAAGTTCCACCAATATTATTGAGAATATAAATTATAAACAAAATAACTAAATTTTACATATTAAAAAATATTTTTTTTATTAAAAGATGTTTATAACATTTCATTCATAATCTCGACTGGTAATCAACCTATGCAACTGAAACATTGACACAGAACCCTAAATTAGGGAGGGTCTCAATTTTTTTTATAGTATACACTGAACTTTGAAAAATTGTTTTGATATCCTTAATTTTGTACATTGATCACTATAAAATTTTATAATTGCACTTTATGTCTAGAATAAATATTCAGTCTATCTTTTCTCTAAATACCTAATGTTGAATTTTGATGTTAGAGTTTTGTGATTTTATGGCCTAATTTTTTAGATTCAAACAAGGCTTCCAAAAACATTAAGACGGGTCCTGTTCATAATAATATATTGAATAAAAGTAGGAACATCAATAAATACGTGGAAACTAGCTTTTTCCAACTAACAGAGTTATTCCCGTGTCAATCTGCAATTGTTGTGGTCGTGCAGTTTTCTCATACTACCAATCTGTTGGAACCAAGTTGGTTTTCCACTTAGAGTTTTGATTTTAACAAAAGTATTATATGAGAACAATAAATTTGGATTAATGACTTCATTAAGTATGAAAAATTGGAAAAAGAAAATTAGAGGAAATGACCAGAGGATACTGAAGTGGCTAGAATATCACTAGAAGGGGGGTTGAATAGAGATATTTGTTGTTTTAATGTTTTCTTTCGTGTTTTAAAATATTATCCTCTTCGAGAGGACGAAAATCAGAGGTTGGATATATAAAAACTTTGAGTATGAGATGATTGCTAAAAGATAGAGAGAGAAGAGAGAATGACACACTCAACTTTATACTGGTTCACCCAATGAAGGCTATGTCCAGTCCTCACACACTTGTGAGATTTCACTAAGAATCAAAATGATCAACCTCTCACAGAGGCCAGTTACACTTTGTGTGTTTTAGAGCCTCACCAAGCTTACAATATCTTCTCACAGATTTCAACTATTCCCAGTGTAACTCACTTGGAAATTACAAGATGATATGATGAAGTTTATGATATTTCTCTTTTCTAACACTTTCTAAAAAGATATTTCAGAGATCTAGTGTAAGATTATAGAAAGTATAAAGAGAGGATGGGAATGCTCTTGATAGCTTTTAGACTTTCTCTTTTTATGCTTTGTAGTTGTGTGTTCAATGATGAAGAGCTTCCTTCCTTTTATAGAGTTTTAAGATACTCTATCTATATGTTAAGATACTTTAAGACCGTTGGGGACTTAATCAAAAGTCTAAGGTCAGTAATCTTAATTACATAAATGTCATCCAGCTGTCTTTTATCTTGTTTGAGCGCAGGAGGATGGGAATTCAGTTCATCCTCGTATAGGAGGTTCAAACCTCCTAGATGTTTGGACCTGAGCTGTCCTTTTCCTTTTTTCGTTCTTCAAGACATGTCAGATTATATTTTGGTCTTGTTTAGTACAACTTTTTTGTACTTTTATAAGTTTGAACCATTTTCATCATATGAGGATAAAGTGAGCTGGAGGTCCATCCTCTTACTGTTCATCTTTCTTTGTTTATCCTCTGCCTTTGTCCTATTTAGTTAACTTTCTTTTTTTTTCAAACCTTAACACTGATTCAACTCTTCTTTGATAAGAAATCATTGTTATAGTGATTTTGAAGATTTTGCATATCTGATGGTTCATCCTCTTGAGGGTTATCCTCTTGTCTATCCTCTAGTTTTGAAAACTTGTTGGATTGACTTAGATTTTGTTTTCTTTTGAAGAGTAACTTGTTTTCTAATATTAATTCACTCAAGAGCACAAATTAGTCATTAACAAGAATCATAATCTTTTTAAATAATTTTGTTATCATTAAAACCATTTGAAAAGAGATTTTGTCTCAACAATCTCCCTCTATTTTATGATGACAAAATTCTTTAGATTATGATAAAAAAAAATGATAATGAAATACTTAAGCTCCCCTTTAATTATACAAGTATTTCTTTTTTTTTAAAAAAAATTCCCTTCAAGCATTCTTGTAGAAGTGTTTTTGAGATATGCAATTTTGGAAAAAACTAACTTTCATTAAACAGAATAATAAATAAACAGATGACATATTTCAAAAAGACATATTAAAATTAACATTCAAGGAGCGATAGAGAAACAGAGAAATAAGCAATATTTTTTAGGACAAACCAAAAAAATTTCAACAAAAATCTTCATAGTCTTGCTCCCTGAATTTGGGCAGCAACAAAAAGGGAAATCAAAGACACACAGGGTCATTTGGACAGAGACGAATCATCTTAGGAGGAGGATGTGGATGGACATGGAACAACAGCAGGAGGAAGCTAGGCCTGAAGTACTGGAGGATGGTCTCCAGGTGCAATGGTAGGAACCAGATGCTTGGTGACCCACTTAAGGATAAGGCCGAACTGAGCCATTTGGTGTTGAAAGTTTGTGAAACTTACAAACAACTTCTTCTAATCCTTTCGAATTTTCTTTAACAGGCTAATTTCCCTTTGACTGCGACGTTCATCCGTCCTCTTACAGGAGCGATTGTCTTTGGGGACATCGTTGACACTCACACTTTTATTCTGCGAGCTGCCAACCTTATCTTTAGACGAATGCTCACTGGTCTTGGCTAAGAAGGAGTCAATAGAGCTAAACTGACTAGTAACCTCAGGGAGAGGTCGAGAGGATTCACCAATAACAGGAGCAGTTAGAGAGGGAGCATTTGTAGTAGGGCCAAGTGGACAATTTGCCTTCAACAATCTGGGGTTGTCAGATTGTGTGGAGAAGACTTGGCTTGTAGGGTTAAGGTGTTGTGTGCTTTCAACAATCTGAGGTTGTCAGATTGTGTGAAGAAGATTTGGCTTGTAGAGTCAAGGTGTTTGTGTTCCTCAAAAAGTCTAGGGGTGTCAAGCTATTTGAGAAGATTGACTTGTATGGTTAGGTTTTGTGTAATTCAAGAAGTTGAATTAGTGGATTAAATCATTCTTAGTGAATGGACTAGACGTAGCTACCAAGTTGGTGGTGAACCAGGATAAATTGTTTGTGTCACTTTACTTCTACATTCTTGAGTTATGTTATTGCTCTTACTCTAAGTCATCAAATTCGAACCAGTTTTATTCAAATAATAAAAAAAAATACAACTTATACAAACACAATTTAACCTCCCCTTGTCATGTTTACACCTTCACAATCTTGTAGCAGATGCCTTACAACTAGTTGACCTACTCATTCAACTCTGCAACATTATTCCAAACTTTATTGTTCTAATACTTACAAATGCTCCAAACCAATGTTGTATAAAAGGATGCATTCTATTGTGATGCAACCTACAAAAACCAGAAAATAACAACTGGAGTCGAAGAGTGCATTATGTTGGTCACATTTAATCTATTCAACAGGAATAAAAAGATAGTCTATTTCTTAAATTACATTTAGTGACTAATAAATTGAGTCATTGAAAATATAAAATAAAAAACATATTAAAATGAAAGATAATTAGAGATGTTATCATTAAATAGAAAATAAATTATTTATTTTTAATTATATTTAAATCCAAGAAATATGAATTAATTTTATTTCAAAATACAAACTAATTTTAATTACATTTTATTTTTAAAAAAATACATTTATACAACACTTATTTATTTTAATATAATTTATCAAATGAAACCTACAGAGTAAGAAGAGAAATAAAACATAACTACATAAACACTAGTAAACATCAATTTTTGAAACTCCTTAACATGGTGATACTCGATGAAATGTTAAGATACATTCACCGGAACAATAAATTTTAATATAAAAATATATTTAAATTTAAAAGTTATAAATTATAACGTAATAAATTAGAATTAATTATGAAAACAAAGTCAATTCTACTTAAAACAACTATATATATCAATCTCAATTTTACACATTCATCTCGAATCAATGTTGAGTATTCTATTTGGTAAAATTACTTGATAGTTTATAACTTATAGCCGATAGCTTTTAAGTTAACTGAGTCTTTAGTAAAATTAGCGATTCAATTAACTTAATATGTAAAATGATATAAAAGGATATTTTTAATTAAAAATAATTTTTATCAATTAATGCTTAAAATATTTTAAAAATAGTAATTTAAAATTTAATTTTTATTAATTTAAAATTTATCAATCTAATATATTTTTTATTTGTTTATTTTATTTATTTTAAAATTTAAATTATTTAGAAATAATTTTAAATTATAATGATAAATTATTTATTAATCTAATTGTATTTATTTATTTAGTTTATTAATTTTAAATTATAATAAATAAATTATTTTTAATTTAAAATTATTATTCATTACAATTATTTTAAAATTATTTATTTTAAATTATAAAAATTAAAACAATTTTAGTTAAAATAATATAAATAAAATTAAAACAATTAAAAAAATAATATAAACTATAATTGATGTAAAACTTATACCTCTGTAAACTAAAACTTGTTTTTTTAGCTATGTGAAAGGTGTAACCAAACCTAAAGTGAAAGATCGCCATTGTAGATTAGCTTATTGTTCTTTGTAAAAAAAAACAATTATATGAGTGTGGCACACACTATTATTGTGGGGCGAAGTGCGAAGTGCGAAACACGAAAGTAGGGGCCAACTTTTTTGATCTAGTAAGCTAGAGTTATTATAGGGTTGTTATAGGTATTAGGGGATACGGGCTATGCCTATTTATTTCCAATAAGGCAAATCTATGATGCTATTAGGGTTAGGTTAGGCTGTGATCATGACCTACCTATAGACTCTAAACTCTGAATAAGGTCCAATATAGATTACAGCATGGTCCCCCACTTCCCCCTCCTTTTCACAACTTTTTTTCTTTCTTTCTAGATCACAATATCCGGAAATGATTTGACGATGCTTGTTTTATTTTTATTTTCTGTTCTAGTTAAATAATTAACCATTTCTTTAAATAAATTTTTATTCATTGTAAGTATAAAAAGTTTAGATGTTGTAAAAACTATCTTTGTTTTTCGTTTGTTTGTTTTATTTTAATTGTTAAAATATATCTTTATAATAATATGTAAAATATTATATTTTAATCTCTTGTAAATAATTTATAAAAGATTAAAATGAATATTAAAAATATTATAAAATTAATTTTAATATAATTTTTTTTGTAAAAATTAAAATAAAATAACAATAATAAAAAATAAAATTTTTTATACTTGTAATGAGTAAAAACATTTTTTTATAAGGATTAAAAATGAAACTTAAGGGTTAAATAATAAGATGACCTAGGTTCAAATTTGAGAAAAGGAAAAAAATATTAATTTAACAATTAATTATTAACTTTGATAATTTTAAAACAACTAATTACTAATTCTAATAATTTAAAAAAAACTAGAAATAAAAAATATTATATTTATAGACCAAAATTATATTTAAACTAAAAGAAGAAGAAAAATGGTTTTAATATAAAATCCTAGAATAGTGAACTCATGAAGAAAGTAAATAATTCTCATAATTTCCAATTAAGTGTAATATAATTAGAAAGTTTATTATTTTTGAAAAATAATAAGACTAAACAAATTTATTAATAATCAAATATGTAATACATGTTGAAACTCTTCGTCACAAATTTGAAGAATAACAATAAATATAGTTACTCCAATAGAATGTAAGCCACTATATGAGTTTTTTCTCAAAAAAATTCTATCGAGGAGTAGTAGAAGTAAAAAGATAAAATTCTTTTAAATTTTGAAATAATATATCTAAACTCATATCGACTCCTGATTAAAATATTTATTATCAAGAGTGTTTATGGAATTCAACTCAAACATCACCTTAGTTGGTTTGAATTTCGTTGACTAATGGATAGAAAATAAGAGATTAAGTCTTCCACTTCAAACATTTAGAATACACGTGAATGTCTATAAGATTTAACTTTGAAGAAATATGCACTCTTATCATGTAAATTATTCCTAAGATCGATTGATAATTCATCAACCTTTTGTACAACCTATATAGAAAATTCTTTTGCCGATAATTTTCCACTATTTCATTTGATTGAATTTTATTTATCTATTTTTTGTTTGTTTTTGGATAAACAAATACTAAGGATTAATTTGTCGAAGGAAAAAAGAAATTGTTATCTACAAGATCAATTTTTTTATGAACGAAATGTAAGGCGAGTCAATGATATCCTAGTAGGTATGAAAGATATTAGGATGATTAGACACTTAAAAAAATTATATTTATTTCTCTTTAATGACATTAACATAGATAAATTAATAATTTGTAAAATTTTATATTTGTCTTTTTACTACTATATCAAATTATTAAAATTGTCGCACGAACAAATATTATACTTTCACTTAATTACTCAATTAATTACTTTATTAAAAATATAGTATTTTGATCAATAAATTTATATTATAACAAGATGTATTACATTAAACAAACATTTTAAGGAATGTATACAATCTCTAATATCACTTAATAGTTAATATGAGACAAATTATATATAAAAGAAATGAGACGACAAAGGAATATATTTTCATGCAAAGGAAATAAAAAGTGGCAACCGCATGGTATTAAATTTAGACATAAATAAGTTTTTGATAATTGCTAACACAACACTTAGTTTTAGCACAAGTAAAAATAAATAATTATTTTAAGTCTTTGCAAATATATTTTCTTTTACTTTTGTTCTCTGTTATTTTTTTTAGTCCCTTAGATATTTTTTATGTTGGAATTAATCATTGTAATATATAGAACATGTAATTTTAATTCCTCCAATATAAGCTACATAAGGATTAATATTAATAGCTAGGTTAAATTACATATTTAATCTTTTAATTTATTGTGTTTTTACTTTGATTCTTTAATTCTTTTTTTTATTTTTTATTTTGTTCTTTTAATTTTACTTCCATTAATCATATTAATTATTTCCATCAATTTTCAACCTAAAATATTAATGCCGATTTTCGTATCATTTAAGGTGAATGAAATGACATCAAAACGAAACAAAAAAATAAGTTAAAAATCTAACGTGGAAATGCCGATTTTCGTATCATTTAAGGTGAATGAAATAACATCAAAACGAAACAAAAAAATAAGTTAAAAATCTAACGTGAAAAATAGTTTTCCTTTCATTTTTTACTTCTTATTTGTCTTCTCTAATTTAAAATTAATAATCATCTTCTTCTCCTTAATCATTATTCATCTATAATTTTCTAAATCTGAAAATGTCCAATAATTTATTTCTATGATAAAAGAGTTTGCATGCATTGTTATTAGAAATAATGAAGTTAATTTTAGTTGAATTAATTAGTTAGTTGATGAGTTAGTTAGTTGACTTATTAAGTTCAAATGTGCCGTTGTATTCATTAAATTGTTATTGTTTTACAATTTTTTGAATCAATCAATATGAATTATAAAATGAATTGTCACGCTCTCAAGTTTATTTTTAATATTAGAATCATTTTCAATTTTATGATTATGTGATTGCTAACATTGTTCATTATATTCAACCTCCACCTAGGACACGAATTTAAATTTGTAATGTGAGTTTCGTCACCATGCATATCCATTAATAATACTCATATTGTTGCGGCTTTTCCTTAGGCCATCCACAAATTGGAGTTCTTTCCCGAACAAGCATCATCCTTTATAACCATCATCTTTTATGTATACAATTATCATTTTTCATTAATATATGACTATATAGGAAAATTGCATTTACCTCATCTGAGTTACTATAAATCACACTAACACTCCATCTAGTTTTGAAAAAACATTCACCTATCTTATACTCACTATAAAAAAAATTTGTATTAAACATTTTTTGCAACACTTACATTCATTCATGTCATTTACTATATGACACAATTATAGTTTTTGCTTTAATTTGTAAAGATACGACTATACGTTTGATATTTGCAATTTTAAAATGTATAATTGTGTTTTTAGTAGCACAATTGGTGTGTATTAGTATTTTTTTTATAAATAACAAATAAAATTGAAAAAGTGACATAAAACAAATGTTATGCATAATTTTTTTATTGATTATAAGAGAGACAAATGTTTTTTCAAAACTAAATAGAATATTAGTGTCATAATCTCAGGAGAGGTAAATGCAATTTTTTCTGACTATAATGATTATAATTTTTATAATATATTTTAATTGATGTGTTTTTTACTCGTTTAATTGATGTGTTTTGTTTACTCAAATTTTAATTAATGTGTTAGAATATTAATAAAAATAAAATTTAAAATAAATATTAATGATAGGTAATAATCAACAATTTAAAAGTATTTTTTATTGTTTTTTCACTCATTAATATCGTCCATTAAAAACACATGGTTCATAAGTTTAGTCTCACATTTTTTATCTCCTCTATCTTTTATATAGAATATGCATATGCGTATATTGGTAAAGAATCTCAAAAATATTAAATGAATTATTAAAAAATTAAATATAAACTCTAATATTTCTATAATACGTATTTGTGAGTGTTTGTGAAATGTTAGTATCAAATAGGTATCTAATGTAGTTACATCTTTAATTTTGAATCCTTAGAGATGCCTCTTGTGATCTTGTTCTGTTTCCAACTAAAACAAACATCCTATAAAAAATTAAAAAAAAAATAAAACAAACATAAGGCAATGACGAATCTTCTTCCGCAATCCGCAATGAATTAAAAACCAAACGTGCAAGAAACTGATAGATCAACTCTATTCATAGGCAACACTAGAAACCTCAAATGCTTTTGTTAAGAAACATCTATTAGTACTATAAAAAAAGCATTTATTGGTCAAATATTTCTTGGGGATAAATTTTAGTTAAAGATTAGATAATTAAAACTAAAAATTGTTATTATAAAACTATAAGATTAAATATTTTAATAAATTACTAGTAAATACTTAAAATCACAATACATTCACAAAACAATAGTGGCCCTACTACCCTAACTCTCTTTTTCTTTCTCTATTATAGATGATTTAAGATTGTTTTGTAGTATGGAATTACTCAAAATCATTTTCTTTGCTTAATTTATTTAAATAAATGATTTTTAAAAAAAATTGTTTTTATTTTATATATTTTTGTTTTGAGTTCAACGCCTGAATGCGGCATTTTTGTTTCTCATCTTGTTGCAATGTTCATGTTGTTCATATTGACATAGTAGCTTTAATTGATTACAAATTTCAATAAATGATTTTAGTGTCGTCAACGTTGCATATATGGAGGTATAACTCTCAAAACGGGCTAGCCCATATGGGTCTGCCTGCAACCTGCTAAAACCTATGGCTTGGGTCTAAAAATTTCAGTTCAATTTTTTTCAGGACTTTTTGCCCCGGTCCGAATAAACCCATTGTCCATTCAGACTAGTCTAAATGGGTACCGAGTAGCTCGCAACTTGCATAACCAGTTTAAAAACAAATAAAAATATTAAAATTGGGCCACAAACAAGAAAAAAAAGGTTGGCCGAAAAGAGATCCAACCCACTTATCCATCCATGACCCAACAATAACACTCATTCAAATTGAGCTAGATATCGATTTATAATTTACATTCATTCAAATTGATTCTTTCTAAATGTATTTATAGTATACCATAAAAAAATGGGCATGAAAGAAAACTTTCAAATTAAAAGAGTTGCAAAAAAATTTAAAAAACATTAAAAAAATAATGTTTTGCAGGCTACCAGTTAGCCTGCAACCCATCTAGGACTAGACTCAGATAGTATTTTTTCAGCCCATATTAAAATAGAGCTCTTTGGTTTGACTCGAAAAAGTCTGCAACCCATTAGAGCTTGCTCTAAATGAGCCGAGTAGCTCGTTTTGACAGGTCTGTCCGGAGACATGAGTATTTCAGACATTTAAATTTTATTATATTTGTAGATATTTTTCCGCTTTGTAATATGTTTTTATTTTGAGCTACTAACTTGAATGCTGCAAATTTATTTATAAATTCATTCTTTTTAGTTTTAGTAAAATTAAATTTGTATTCTATCGATTTATTATATCCATTTGAATAAACAAATATCGTTTTTATTTATTAAAAAATAATTTCAAAATCACAAGAAGAAACTCCAATCAATACTGGAATATATGATTTTGTGTGGTTCTTTTTTTCTTTTCTTCCAATTTTGTTGTTTATTTAACTACTTTAATTATGATTTTACTCCTGCATTTAATTAAATAACTAAATATTTTAAAATATGTATGTCTATGTATAAAGAATACTGAGTTTTGATATAATAACATTTTTTTCTTCTTTTAATGTTATCATTCATTTAAATTATTTTATTTACAAATTTATCTATTAATTAAATAACTGAATTTTTTAATAATTGTATAACTTTTGTTATTTTAATTAAAAACAGCGATATATACGCTGGTAATAAATAGTGGCATTGTTATTTGAATAACACAAATTCCATATCTTACACAAGCTCCCTATAATAATATATATCAAACACAACCGATGATGTGACATAAAAAAAATTAATAGAACTTGAATACATTTTGTCTCATTTACAAATTTGATTTCTTGTGTTTAAATTTGCTCTTTTATCCTTTAATATTTAAAATGGCTTATTTTAAGGTTAAATTTTGATAATATGTCAAGTGAGATTTTTATATAACAATAAAGTTGATGATGTATTGATGTGAATGGTGTTTCACTGGATTCTTACGTAACAATTAACTTGAATTTAAAAAAATATATATTACTTTGTATAAATAAAGCAACAAAATTTGATGTAAAATTTATATTTAGTTAAATTCTAATTTAATAATTCATTTTGATGTCATCAATGTATCTATCACGTAAATATTTTACTTATAAAATTATTTAAAATTCAACCTTAAATATATAAGTAGAAAATCTTTCAAGCATTTTAAAAATTGATGGATTAAATTCATGAATTTAAGAAATGATGGATCATACTAAAAAATAAATAAAATCAAAGGTTAAAATTATATTTAAGTGTATTAATGAATAACATAAAAATATATTATTATTATTAATACTCATTTTGTCTCAAAATAAGAAATAAATTATCTCATATGTAATTTTTACATGAAAGAATAAAGTATGATCCTTATGGTTCAATAAGAGAGCATGTGAGAAATTAGTTGAAAGAACTTTGAATAGTAATAGATTAAATTTTATTTTCATATAAAAATCACACATAAAAATATTTATTTCCCTCACTCATTTTTACTTATTTTATACATATTAAAATTCATATATTTAATTCATATAATTTAAATTAAGAATAATTTTTTTATTTAAAATTATTTCATGATTATAATCTTTTTAGCCTAAAAATGGGTCAGTTAAATATATATATAAATACTTATTAAGAATTTTTTTTTCACCTCTAAAAATTTGAAATCACGTTTGATAGCACCTCTCAAACACATTTTATAATATAATTTATGTAATTTTAACCGACCAAATTAAACATGTTAAAAAATATGTTTCTTGCATTATTCTAATAAAAAAAAGTAACTAACTACTACTCTCATTCCTAAGATCAAAGAATTTGTAAGTGGAGATTCAGTGTCAGAATTTAAACCTGTTGCAGTATTGGCTTTCTGTTCCAAAATCTCGCTATTCTTAATCCTACTCACACCTAAAAACACACACACACAATCATACATCACATTTTTCATCCAACAGAATCTCAATCAAATCCTCCTCCTCCTCCTATATTCACATTCTCCATACAAAATAAAGTCCCCACAAAAAACACAAACACAAACACATTCAACACCCTTTTCAATAACCAAAAAAACCAAAACCTTGTTGCAAAATGAACATGTTAGGCTTAAGAGACCTAGTTCTCATAGCTCAAACCCCATCATCTCTTCACCACCAACAAAACCAACCCATTTCATCAGACCACCATGCCAACCTTCCCTTACCTTCATCATCAGCTCTAAGTGTTGGTCTTGGAATTTTCCCACTCCTAACAACAATGCCAAACTCTCATAACAACCACAACAACAGCATTCAAGACTCAAACTTTTGGAACCTCAAGATGTGTCAACCACCCACAAGAAAAGGGGTCGAAGAAAATGAAGAAAGGAACAAAATTTCGATGATGGGTTGCGAAGAAAATGGTGGGGTTAATTATGGTGGTGAATTTAGGGTGTGTCAAGATTGTGGAAACAGAGCTAAGAAAGATTGTAGCTTTAAGAGATGTAGGACTTGTTGCAAAGGTCGTGGATTTGATTGTAGTACTCACGTGAAGAGCACGTGGATACCAGCTTCGTTGCGACGGGACCGGAATATGGCGGTGGCTGATGGTGGTGATAGTGATGGTGGTGGTGGTTCTAATGGAAGTAAGAGACAGAGGATTTTGGTGTCATCATCACATAATAATAATAATAATGCTACTTCTCATAGTTCTAATTCTAATGCTACTACAACAAGAAGTTTGAGCTTGGATATAACAAGCTCTTGTCATCAAGGTATTTTAAATTTGTGTTCCATTATTAGCAAATAAAATGGTTTCTTCCAATGTAAAAATTTAATGTCAGATTGAGAATTTTGCTTAGTAACATTTTTTGTGTGTGTACTACTAGAGAAACTTGAAATAAGGACCAATTTTTTCAATTTCAAATTTGGTGTGTAATTTATGTAGTTATTTCAATTTTTTCTAGTATCCGATAGGATTGTCTTCTCATGATTCGAATGTTATCGGTTCAAATATTGGAAAGAGTATCTCCATTGTAAATATTAGTATTAATAGTATTTTGCTGGGAGTGTGATTTTATCTTCGAATTCCTTATGACTCTACTAGTTAGGAATTAGTTTGAAATTAATCACTCAATTAGTTAGTCTAATTGGACTTTATAAATAGGACAGTTTCTTACATAATTCACTTTCCTAATGAGCTTTTAGTTTAGGAATACAATTATGCTCTTTACCTCTCTCATTAGTACGATCTTTGACTCTCTCATTCCATGATTCTTCGCAACTTGCGGGATTAATGTTGTGTACATTGAGAATTTTAATGTTGTTTACACAAAAAGAGTCCATTTTAGGAAAATTTTGGAGAATGAATTTAATGTTGTTGAACTAAATTGCAGATGCTGGTTTCAAACAGTCTTTGCCACGCTATGTTCGTGCACCAGCAGTGTTCAAGTGTCATAGAGTGTCAGCTATTGGCAATGGTGAAGATGAAATTGCATATTTGGCGACGGTGAATATTAGTGGCCATGTGTTCAAAGGGTTTCTTTATGATCAAGGTGTTGATGGTAAAAATGAAATGATGCCTTGTGTTTCAGAACTTCAACTTGGAAGCAATGGAAGTGGAAAGAGAAATAGGGAATGTTCTTCTGCACTTGAGGTTCCAAATAGTGCCTACCCTGCTTCTGCTTGCTGAGATTGGTTTAAGGTAAGTAATCAAGCTTATGAACCCCTTTGATTAATTAGTTCTTATTACTGCCTCTTTTGTTATATATAAGATCCTGATGACTAAATCACAAGAATTTAAAAAATTGTTATAGTATTAAATTTATTGGAAATTTGAATTGTTTACCCTTGAAAAGAGAGAACTAGCTATATTTTTTTCGTAGTAGTTTTTATAGATTGCAAAATAAAATATAAAATAATTAGGGGTAAGTTAGTAAATAAATAACTAATGCAATTGAAAAATTGAAAAATATCTTATAAAAGGAACAAATTTCAGGACGGAGGTAGTATAATGATAAATTTGTATTAGTTTTGAAATTCTTTTATTTGTCATGTGAGCTCAATGATAAAAGTTTGAATATAAAACTTTTAAGTAACGGAATTCAAAATGTTTTGGCATCAGAAAATGAAGAGGATATATATAAGCAAATTTGGATTCCTGCGAAGCAGCATTACTACAATATATATCTCATGACAATTCAGGAGATTACGCGAGGCTGGTTGAAGAGCACTTGTGAAATTGTCATTAGTGTTGATTGTAAAATGATTTGGTATTAGAAAATAAAATTGAATTTTACAAAATTTAATGTGTTGATTATTGGCTCTACTTGGATTTTTTTTGGTTTGATTTGAAGAGTGCTGCCTTGGAGTTAGATATTAAAATCACCATAGTGGTCGTTGAAAAGCTTGAAAAATTCTTGTTCTTTTCACTTTATTGATGGAAATAATAGCAATTTTTTTATATTCTACGTGGGACTTGATTTCTTTTCCAATAATAACAACCATTTGGTTTGATATTTTAATGCAAAAAATCCAAATGAATAAAAATTGTCGTTTTGGTCAATTTTGATCTTCACAATTATTTTTTGCCGATATCCAAATTAAACTGAAGAAGCAAATTGGTTTTGATTCGATTTATTCGAGTATGAATTTGAAAAAATTAGCATATTTATTTTAAAAATATAAATTTTTTCAAGTATTTTTTTTTTATCACTCTGTTAAGAATTTGTTTGATAGACAGAATAAAAAACAAAATATAAATAAGTTATTATATTATATTTCAAGCAACATTATATAATAAGTTAATCAAAAACTCTACTATATCTTATTTTCTCTAGTTGAAATTTATATTCAGAATATGAGTTGAGTTAGAAATTAGCAGGATAAAATAAGAATAGTGATTTACTCAATTACTTTTATAAAATATAATTTAAAATATAAATATAAAAATAATTTATAAAATATAATCTAAAATATAGAAATGTAAACTTAATCAAATATAAAAATAATTTATAGAATTTAATTTAAAAATGAAATATTAATAATTAATTTAAAAAATATTAATATTTTTATCACAAGAGATACTTTTATATTTTTATATATAATTTAATAAATCAGTATTCAAAATTATAAAAATATAAAAATTAATTGAAATTTAGAATAAATATAATTTGTTTATAAGAGTATTTTTTTTTATATTTATATATATCATATCTCTATTTATATTTTAATAAATAAAATAGAAATATTTGATTATTTATAATTTTTTTAAAAAAATTTAAATTGTTTATTTAATGTCAACAGATAATTTAAATTGTTTATTTATGTCTCTATTCTATTACATGCATTAAACTGACTTTAAACAAATTACCAATACGTAAATTTACAAAGGTCTAGAAAAATAATTTAAAAATGTATTTATACGACATGTTTT
Organism: Cicer cuneatum; assembly: GCA_037974295.1. Taxonomy (NCBI): domain Eukaryota; kingdom Viridiplantae; phylum Streptophyta; class Magnoliopsida; order Fabales; family Fabaceae; genus Cicer; species Cicer cuneatum. Next base: position 57,894,899 of record JBBPBO010001985.1, on the reverse strand, counting down.
TATGATAAACTAATATAAAAGAAATAATAATACAATATAATGACATAGTTTGGTCTTGGAATCAATTCTGAACGATGTAAAATCATTACCCGAGTCAATAAAAGTCAGGTTTCTTTGGTTTGGATTAGAACATGCAACAAACTAAACCAATTTAGTTCATTTGCATTGAGTTTTAGAGTTATAGTTATTCCATCGGTTCTTACGCCATAAATTTATCCATATGTTTATTTTATATGGAAGGTTAAAAGAGTATAAAGTAGTGATCACATCAAATTATCACCACTTTTAATCAAAGGAGAACAGCTAGACAAGCATTGCACGTGCAATTTTCAATGTCACTAGTGTGTGAAACATTTCCATAATGACATTATCATCAATGTTCGATAGTTGAATCTGATTGAGGAAGTGTTCTATATCTAATTGATCAATTACGTAAGGTCATTGCTTTGTCTACATGAGATATACTAGTGTTTGAAATTAGTGAGTTGAATCTAAATGGATTTATTTTGAATTAAATAAAAATGAGTTAACAATAAAATAAATTTTAGTGTAAAAATAGTATTTTAATGAAAAAGTTACAAATTATAATTTTAAACTAGAATCAATTCTGGAGACAATCAATTCTACTCGTCAGCATCTAAACAAATTAGAATTAATTCTACAACTTCAAAATTGATTTTGATTCTTCCAAAAGTGCAACCAAGTATGCACTAATTTATCCCACTTCCTATTACCATTAATTTATCTAAAAAATTTGCATGGATCCACTTTTAGTTAACTCAATTCCATGAATTATTAACTAATATATTTTATTTTTAGTAAAAAAGAAAGCTAATATATTTTATTTATTATTTTAAATTATTATGCTTTTAGTATTTTTTTTAGGATCGTTAAAATTATGCCACATGAACGACTATGATCTATTCAGAAGAGTATATTAAGTGTGTCGTGTCTTTTTGAAAAATCAATGAACAAAGAAAATTGTTTATAATTTCTAGATAGTTTCTCTTTATCTTCTCTTTCTTAGTCAATGAATCATAAGAAGAGCCTATTAAATATCTACATGATCAAATATAATTGGATACATATATATACGAAATAGTTTTACATCAATAAAGTAAATCAAATGACATTATATCACTTTGTTAATTTAATTAATCTCTACAAATATTTAGATAGTAAAATGTAATTGAATACAAATACAAAATAGTTTTACACGATGATATATACAAATTAAATTCACATGTTTTTGTTTACTCAATTAAATCCACATGTTAGAGATTAATTTTCATGTATTTAAAGTGTAATTATTTTTTATCATGTATCCAATCAAAACATATCATTATATCACTTGCTATGCTAAATTCTACAATATTTCCGCAACTATATGTGTAAAATAGTTTTAGGATGAAAGTGGATACAGATTAATTTTGTTTTTACTCATACAAATTAAATTCTTAAAAAATATGCTAACATTCATTTGAAAGAGTGCTAACAACACAGTCATTCAAAATAAATAAAAATTGTGTTTATGTGTCTTAAAAAAGGGGAGTTTAACAATCCTCTACAATTAGAATGTGTTTTCATTTTTCTGGTTTTCATTGATGAAGTACTACTGTATGGCTAGAAATGGAATTATGTAAACATGTTTCCTCGTCACATTTTATTTTCTTGCATCTCCTATTTTAGCTTTGCACCACTCTTTCCTTAATGAACTAGGACATTTTCCATAGAATGTCACATCTCATTACTTTAATAATAAATTTCCTTTGGTATTCATTGCAATAATTCAATTACTATTAGGTAATTGCATAAGCTATTTCTTTTACTTTCATCACACATCTTACCTATTACAGATAAAAGGTAGCTACCTAATGTTTAGGCTACACCTTTTAATTTCACTTTTTAATTTATTTATTTATTTTCTACCTTTTAATTTCACTTTTTAATTTATTTATTTATTTAATTTTTAATTATAAATAATTATTAAATGTCTTACATTTTTTTCACTTTATTTTTTATTTTTTTAAAGATTTGTATAGGAAATAGTGAAAATATTTTTTTAATGACAATCAATAAACAATTTTATTTTCTTCTGATGATAGGTGATGTATTTCTTCGGTTAAGCAGGGAAATCTGATAGGTGATGTATTTCTTCGGTTAAGCAGGGAAATCTGATAATATAAACGAAGTACTCTTTTGTTATTATGTAAATTTCTCCATTACAGAATGTTTATATTGCACACATAAAGCAGAGGGACCTGGTTCAATTTCTTCAATCTTGCATCAGAACAAAGACTTATGTATAGTGTTTAATTGAAGTTTACTTTCATCTCATTAAATTTTATGAGGCTTTAACAAACAAAATGAATTAGTCCAAGTGCTATGTGATTTGAGCTCCTTAAACAAGTGGCTAAAGGTTTGATATTTGACTCTTGCATATGTAGAAAATTCAGTTGGAAAATATTAGTCATCATTAAATAACAGTTGAAACTTCATACCTATAATATAATAAAAAAATTATGGTGCTTTAGATGAGTAATAATTCAAAAACTTAACACTACAGGATTTACACATCCGATAGTTGTTAATGCAGTTCAAAATGGTCTGTTTTATGCATAACTGAGTTTTAATTAGTATTAAATGTTTGTAGTTAGTTATGGGTGAGCCTAAAGTTGAATCCAAATATTCGCTTGACACCCGATTTGAAACCTGTGCCAGCAATTAAACCCAAACCTAATCTTGTAGCAGAAGAAATATATGAGCTCGTACTTGACTTGAAACCGAAGGAAAATAGCTGATTTGTAACCGGATATTGCAAAGCCAATGGTGGGTGACATTGATGTTGGGATAAACTTTATTACAGATAATAAATATATTTCCCGAGATGATTTGATTACTTGGGTTCGTCGTCAGGTAGCTAAGTTAGGATTTTTAGTGGTAATTACAACATATGATCATGGTTCTGATAGAAGAAAATATTTTTTTTGTATCGAGTTACGAAAGGGTTGTGTGTATAAAGGAACCAATAAGAAGTTAAAACGATAAGACACAAGATCTATGAAATGTGAATGTCCATTCAGTTTGCATGGTTATTTCATGATAATTAAAGAATGACATTTTGGTGTTGTGTTAGGATCACACAACCATCAGGTGGATAAGAAATTAGAAGGTCATCTCGTTGTTGGTCGTTGAAATGAGGAAGAGAAGAAACTTGTTGGTGAGATGACAAGGAACATGGTTCCACAAAAAAATATTCTAATGGCTTTAAAAGAAAAAAGAAATGAAAGTGTGATTACAATGAAGCAATTTTATAATGCGTGTCAAAAATACCAGAAGACACTAAAGAGGTTCGAGATCAGAAATGCAACATATGTTGAAATGCTTGGATGATCACAAATATGTATACAAATATAGAATGAATGATAAGTTTGAAACTGAAATTCAAGATATTTTTTTTGCTTATCTTGAATTAGTCAAATTGTTTAACACTTTTTCGATTGTGTTGTTAATGGATTCGACTTATAAAACAAATCAGTATGAAAGCTTTTATTTGAGATTGTTGGTGTGACTTCAACAGAGATGACATATCCAGCTGAGTTTGTTTTTCTCATGTTTGAAAAGGAGGAGCACGAGCAAAGGAATGCAATATCGACAATACAAATTGTGGTTGTGTAATTAGAAAAATTTACTCTTTGCCATGTGCTTGGATCATTGCTAAGAAAGTAATGCATGACACACCTATTTGACTTGATGAGGTACACACTCATTGGAAGAGGCTACATTTTGTTAGTGATGTTATCATAAAGAAGAAAGTAATTCATATGTTTCTATTTTAATAGAGTTGAAAGAGATTTAGGTACGTTTTAATTAGTTAAATTGAATAATTGTCAATTTAGTGAATTCATGTGATAATGTATAAAATTTAGGTACATGTCTGTATTTTTGGAACGGTTTGACAAAACAAATTACGGTGCAGAACTACTTAACAAGGAGCAAATTTGTGAAATAACTTTATTAGAAACGACCTCATTGAATCCACCAAGTGACAAGGGGAAAACCAAGGGCTCACCAAAGAAAGTTAGGTGTACGACAACAGATGAGTCAACTAAATGTTCATCGCCTTTGTCGGAACATGTTGACTCACTACATTTGAACAATCTAGTTTTTTAAAATCAAAGTTACCATGTCCAAGAAATAAGAGCACACATATTGGGAATCCGTTGCCTAAACTAAACAAAAAATTCCCCTTATTGTTCATATGTCTATTCATATATTGACAAAGTTGTTGATGTTGTTGGTGATGAGAATTGTGAATTTCAAGTTGTCATTGAAGGTGCTAGAAAATACAAGAAATTGAGGGTTTGAATTATGTTTCTCCATTTCTTAAAAATACTTTGATTTCTTAACCAAAAACATGTTATTTATCAAATCATTCAACTTACGATTACAAAGTAGGTTTAGTAAAATTAAGTTGAATTATAAGGAACTTAGATTAGAGTAACATAGATAGAGGGAACACAAAGATTTGTGTACTAGTTCACAACAAATTGTTGCTCTATCTAGTCATCCCCTTACAAAGAGATCTTGCCTTCATTTAATCTACTATTTCAACAATAACATATAAGTATTATTTGCTCCGCCTTTTCAGACTTTAAGTATTCTTCTATTAGCATCTCCAGACTGTAACCATTAGAATCACAAGTTCGTTGAACACCTTTTAGTCAACTTGACTGTATTAAAGTCTTCTCAACCTTCTAGCTTAGTACAATTAAGATGTTGAGGTTCATAAGTATTTTTATACCTTTCAGGTACCTCTTATGGGTAAAAGAGTTGTTGCCATTATCAAGCTGATTTACACCAGTTTCAATTTGTGTCTGTATTGACACAAAATCTGTTACTAGGATTGAGAGAGTATTGTATTTGAAATCATATATCAATTCAAGTGTATCAAAAAACTTGATTGATTTACATCAATTCTAATAGCTCTTTATTGTGATGATTTTTCATTCATTCTTTTCTTTTGATGATTTATAGGTTTTTACAGAATTTCTTCTTAACACATTGACTTTTTCATTCTCTCTACTACTCGATTGATTGATTGGGTTCTACTGAAATATTGAGAAGAAGTTATGTTGAGAATGTTACCATTAGAGACCGTAAATCAACATTTAAGACAAATCAATTTTTAAAACATATCCATATATATCTTCATAATTGATTTTGCATATCTTCAATTAAGAAGGAAAATCTTAGAGGATGTCACTAGTAGAGGATGTCATTCACTTCTTCAGTCAGAGGGTAAGTCCATTATGATGAGCAGAGGATATTGGAGCATAGACTTTTTTTATCAAAACATTGACTTTATCAGAGTGTAAACTTTATATGAGAGCATTGACTCATACTAGAGCCAAACGCTCAAATGCATTAACTCGTATTAGAGCTAGACAATCAAATGCTTGTCACAATTATCAGAGTGTTTCTTGCAAAAACAGAATCACCAGAGACATGTTTGAGAGCGCGTTCATAATAGTTAGACATAGCTTCAACAACTTCTTTAGAGCCATTGTGAACTTGTTTAATAGATTCCTTTTTCTTCGTTCATCATAGGATCTAGCTTGTACCAGACCATTGTCTTCATCAGATACTTCACTTAGAGCTTTCTTCTTTTGATCTTTGAGTTAGAAGATCAAGATGGTTTTTAGTTAGAGGTAGATGATCATTGTAGTGCTATTTTCTTTTGTCTTTAGAGGGTTAACTAAAGGTGCAAACACGGGAAGGGGGGTTGAATTGTGTTTGACTAACTTGAATACTTTTCCTGTTTTTATACTTTTAAAACAAAACTTGATGTATAATTAAAAACAGAGTTAGCAGCGGATAAAAAGTAAAAATAAAACTCACAGTTTTTATACTGGTTCACCGTTAACGAGGCTACGTCCAGTCCCTTCACCTTGAAGGATTTCACTAATTCAAACCTTGAATTACAACCTTTATACTGACCCTCCAAGTCAGTCTTCTCAAATAGTCTAACAATCCTATACTTCTTTGAGGAATGCAGCTCCTGTCTTCAGCCAATCTGACAATCCCAAATTGTAGAAGAAATCACAACACTATGAATCTAATTGCCAAGTAACCTGCTACCCCTTCTGACTCCCTCAGATTGTAGACTCTACTTCAACAACTTAGATTCAACACACAACACTATGAATCTAATTGCCAAGTAACCTGCTACCCCTTCTGACTCCCTCAGATTGTAGACTCTACTTCAACAACTTAGATTTGACACAGTGGAAGGAAAATAACACGAGTACTTGCTTCTTGAAAGCTGGAACTTACAATTGACCTCTCTGAAAATTTGAGTGTTTGCTTTGGAAGTGTATGACTCTTTTGTGATTTTCGATGATGAGTATTCTGCCTTGAGCCTCCTTTTATAGATGCAGATTAGGGCCTCTTCCAATGCTTAAATTCGAGCTGAATCTTGCTGGATTCTCTTGCAAAAATAACTTGACCAATTAGGCTTCATTTAAATAAAAAACATATCTTTTTAAGCCTCAGATTTCTTTCAAAAAATAACTGGCCAATCAAAACTTTTAATTGCTTCCCACCACAGCTCCTGAATTCCACAATACTTCACTTTATTTTTGTAACAAATCTTTTTAATACTTTGATCAAAATAAATTGAAATCTCCACCGTTAATCCTCATGATCAAATCTGGACCATCAGATCTTCTGCGCTAGTCCACATCTGGACCAAACTAATTGATATGCTGTGATCCTCTGATTTCGGCCATCCCTGGACCACACTTCCTAACCCTCTGATCTTCTGATTTCGGCCATCCTGGACTCGCACGTGATATGCTATAATCCTCTGAACTCGGCCTTTGCTGGACTACACATCCTGTCCCTCTGATTTCGGCCAACACTGGGCCATGGTCTGATCTTCTGATCTGGGCCATCACTGGGCCAAATAATTTATTCTGAACCATTAAACTGAATATTTTTCCTCTGATCTGGACAAATTCTGGACTTGGTCTGGAGTGAACTTAAATTAACTTGAGAAAAAAATATTTAAGTCTCGACATTTTACCTTTGATTTTGGACTAGGTCTGGATTGATTTTGGAATTCATTTCTTCTGGTCTGGACTTAGTTTCATGCCCTGAATCATGCTATCTTATGGTCTGGGTCAGATCTGGATTGATTCTCTTGTTCTGGACTCATTAACTTATCTTTTGGTTGAGTCTGGAACAAGTCTGGGCTGTTTTAATTTCTCACTACCAAGCCATCTTCTGGTCAGAATAACTGAAGGTGCAAACACGAGAAGGGGGGGTTGAATTGTGTTTGTCAAACTTAATTTCTTTTGCTGTTTTATTAAATTTTGATTTGAATTATTCGATAAATAATTAATCAGATTCAGCAGCGGATAATAATAACATAATAACACAGCAATTTATACTGGTTCACCGTTAACTAGGCTACGTCCAGTCCCTTCCTCCAGAAGGACTTTTACTAATTCAAACTCCTTTGAATTACAACACCACTAACCCTTCAAGTCAGTCTTCCCAAACAGCCTGACAACCCCAGATTTTTGAGGAACAACAACACCTTGACTATACCTGCCAAGTCTTCTCAAACAGCCTGACAACCCCAGACTTTTGAGGAACAACAACACCTTAACTAAACCAGCTAAGTCTTCTCCTACCAATCTGACAACCCCAGATTGAAGAAGGAATCTACACCACTATAATAAAGGTTTAGAACTTTGCAACGTTGCTTCTGGAAAGCTGTTTGTTGCACTGTATTTCTCTGTGAAAACACTTAGAAAATATTGCTCTTATTCATTTGTGTTTCTCTCTTTTGAACTCTCAGATATCTTTGAATTGAAGCTTGAGTTCTTGTGTTTTTCGATTATTTATTATTCAGCATTAAGTCTCTATTTATAGTTGAACTTTAGAACTTCACTGATGCTTTACTTCTGCAGTATATTTAGATTAATCTGTTTTGAGAATATTCTGGAGTAATTTGCTCAGATTATGTTTTGAGCCTTTTGCTCATATTATGTTTTGAGCCTTTTTCTCCAATTCTGTTTTGAACGTTTTTCTCAGATTCTTTAATCCTCATGATCAAATCTGCACCCTTGGATCTTCATGCGATATTCCACAACTGGACCAGCCGAATTGATATGCTGTAATCCTCTAATTTCGGACTTTGCTGGACTGCACAGTCTGTCCCTCTGATTTCGGCCACCACTGGGCCATGGTCTAATTTTCTGATCTGGACCATCACTGGACCAAATAATTATTTCTGAACCATTGATCTGGAAGTTTTTACTCTGATCTGGACAGATTCTGGACTTTGGTCTGGAACAAACTGAAATTAACTTGAACAAAAAATATTTCAGTGTGGACATTTTACCTTTAATTTTGGACTATGTCTGGAGATATTCTGGAACTCATTTCTTTTGGTCTGGACTTAGTTCCATGTCCTGAATCATGCTATCTTATGGTCTTGGCCAAATCTGGATTGATCCTCTTGTTGTTCTGGACTCATAAACATACCTTCTGGTCAAGTCTGGAACAAGTCTGGACTGTGTAGTTTTTCACTGCCAGGCCATCTTCTGGTCAGAATAACTTCTGGAATAAAATTGATATTCGACTCCTGTTTGTCTGGAACAACTCTCCTTCTGGCAGGCTTTCCAATGGTATGATCCATGTTTCATTATGATTTTTATTCCTTCTGTTCTGGGCCACCAAACATATCCTCTGGTGATGTTTTGACATCCTGGAACATCTTCTGGAAATTCCAGAATTCATTTTCCTTTGATCTATGCTTCTGTTTCCTTCAGTTTCTGGGGCATTTAACTTAATAATTCAAAGTACAAAATAAGTTTACATTGAGTACATTTGTAAGCATCAAAATCCTAAGTACTTAGAACCAACTTGGTTCCAACAATAACTTATGGAATAAATATGATATTTGATTCCTCTTGGTCTGGAACAACTCTCCTTCTGGCAGGCTTTCCTCTGGTATGGTCCAGGTCTTATCTAACATTGCTCCTTCTGATCTGGGCAAGCAAAGATATCTTCTGGTGATCCTGGAGTATCTTCTGGTAATTCCAGGATACATTCTGGATGCATCTTCTGCCTCTGCAAACTTCATTTTCTGGTTGTATTTAATGTAATAATTCAAGGAACAAAATAAGATTACATTGAGTGCTTTTGTAAACATCAAAATCCTAAGACTTAGAACCAACTTGGTTCCAACATTAACATGTATTTTTTTTTTGTCTTTAACGTTTTGACTTGAACTGTAAATTGTCAAATGCATATTGCAATACTTCTTATTGCTATATTATGACTTGCTCTATTAGTAAACATATTTACTTATTTATTAGGTGATAATATTATGTGTTAGAAACACTTGGATTATTATCTCTAACTTACTCATAATTTATACTATCTTAAAATAGATAATCATTAATATAAATTTTTGTCTACTAATTTAATCTGCACACTTAACAAATATAGTTAGGGAAGAATAAATCTTTGTTTGTTTGTTTTTGTTATAATAAAAACATCAACTAGAGAATTATATCTAAAACCACTTTTCCACTAACAATCACCCTTTTTTTATTATGACAAATAACTATACAATTAATGAATAATTTTCCTTCACAAAAAAAAATTAAAAGAATACTCCCCCCGTGAATGTATTACTCAAAAATTGTTTGACTTAATAATACTTTGATCTTCTAAAAGAAAACTTATAAATCAATATTGTAGTACTCCCCCTGAATATGATAAACACGATTGTTTAAGAATTTCAAATTTATTAAATTATTTTATTTTTGATACATAAGAAGGTAAAATCAAATGGGAATGCACATAGACAAGCACACAGATACATAATCATAAATTTGACAAGACTTTCCAAAAATATTTCAAAGATTCCTAGGATGTTAAGTCTTTGGATTTTTATGAAGTCTATTGATTAACAATTAATAGTTCTTATGATGTAAAACCTTTGAATTATTGTTCTTCTCAGGATGTTAAGTATAATAGACCAAACCATGTTTTAAGCCTTTCAAAACACGGGTGAATTGCAAGACTTTTTCATAAATGCAAGTGCTATGCAAAATGACACTCAAATGCAGATCAAATGCATATGATCTTCAATCGATAATCTTGGATCTCCAATCGATCCAATGTATTCATGTATGTCTCAACCAATGGACGACCTCAATGTGGAACGGACATACGTGCACATGCACATGGAAGAGACTCGTGATATTCAACTTGTAGAGTCCATTGCAGATGGTAGGAAAATGTTGCATTATATATGCCCGAAGCAAAAAAGTAGATCAAAAACTAATTATAAATAATGTTCCAAATAAAATTAACTAATATTGAATTAAAACTTATATCTCATCTTGTACATATTCAACATCAACATGTGTCTGAGAGCGTAAGCTTTCACCTCTAACCGGTTGTCGTTTAGCGACAGCTTTGGTCTAAAGCCCTCTACGTACAAACCCATCTCTTAATGGAATATCACCGTGTCAAAATCGATTAATATCACCGCCACCTTCCATCTCTTAAAGCAAAAATTCAACACTTTGTTATATTTCAACATTTTGACTATATCAAATTTCAACAATATAAACTAATTATATCTCACTACAAACTCATTATAAATCAAAAACATTTTGTCAGATACTTGGCATACAACAACTATAACAATTTAGAAAACATAAACTCAATTGTAACAACAACAACATCAACATTAATCCCTAACTACCTATTGAAACAACAACAACATAAACAGCAAAAACATAAACACTAAAATATAAAATATAAAAATGTAAACATAAACACTAAAATAAAAAATAAATAAAAAATATTAATTGCACAATGGGCCTTGAAATCTTTGGGGGTCTAACTTAGGTTGATTTTTGGTCCCAAGATATGAGGTTCATGTTTTTTTTGTCCAACATGAGATTCATGTTTAAGCATGACAAAAGTTGTTGTGTCAACTGAAGAATTCATTTAGTCTTTTATTAATAGATGAATGTTTATCTGTCCTTTGATTTTGTCTCTCTACTCTTAAATACACTACCGAAAACTAAGATTCGAAAATATATTTACACTATCATAAATTAGAATCCGATAAAAAATTGAAAAATTGGGGTTCCTTATTAAAGGAGTTAATTGAAATTGGGGTTAGTTGAAATTTTGAATTTATGTATAGTTTGGCCTGCCCATCTGACTCACCGATTAAATGGGGTGAGCAAGTTGGCCCGGAAAGGCATTTGTTTCAATTTTTTATTTAATTTAAATTTTTCTACTATCCCCTACACAGCAACCCATCACGAATATTTATGTATTTTTTTTTTAGAGTAATGATAGTATTTGGATTGTTGGATGAATGTTGATGAAGTTGGAATGATAGTTTTTCATTTAAGATTTAACATGTTCTCTTGATGGTCTTAATGTTTCATATTGTTTCTTGCAAATGTTAAATTGAAAAACTATACCAAGTTACCTGGACTAAAATTAATAGTCTTTATAATTGCTTTTACAGTTTTATAATTTTGTTTGTAAATTTATTAATTAATTTTTATTATTTTATTTTTGATAGGCCACTCTGCCCATTGACTTTTAAAAACGTGCAAGATAAAATTTTCTATTAACCATCAACATTGGTTGTAAGATACAGCAGGTTGCTCCATTTTGCTAACTTATTATGTTAGAATGATATGAGTATCTTCATGAAAGCATTGATAGTCTATATAGATCATAAATGATTCTATTCTACTAAAAAAATTCTATATAAGAAAAGAGTAGGTTCATGTTTGCAAAAAAGATCTCTTGAGCTGCCTTTATTCAATTCATGCAAAGAAAAGCACAAATAATATGGTACTAAAATAATCTTGTTCATTTCACTTCATCTATTTACAAAAATATCAACTTGAAAGTTCTTTGTTGGTTTATTCACTCAATCTATTCAAACATTGCAATGTTCTCAAACACATGAAACTGTTTTTTGGAATAACTATCAAATTCAAAGGAATTAAGAAGGAACAACAACACCTAAAAAGATTGTCTAAGGGTATGTTTGGATGGATAATTTTAGAGGAAATCAAGATTTATTTATTTTTTTCAAATTAAAGAAACTATAAAATATTTTTAAAAATAAATTGTTATTGAAATATTATATGATCGTTTATAATGTTATTCTTCTAAATATTTTAAATTTCATAAAAAATTGATCTTCCAAAATCCCTGGTACAGAACTCTCACTCAAATATATCCTATGGCACACCACCATAGCAGGCACATAGATGCACCGTAATCCCAAACGAGGTGTCATCAACCCTTCTGTTTTTGTCGAGAGACAACAAACCTTCCGATAAAAGTTTGACAAACATGATTTTAAATCAATTTGATTAAAATTAAATTTGAAGTTATTTATGTTTGAATATTTTCTTTTACGACTCATGCTAATAAGTATTTTAAGTTAAAAAAAAAAAAGGAAATAAAAAGAACTTTTGAATGAAAATTTTTAATTTTTACAATACTAAAATATTAAATGTATCATTTTCAAAATTTTCTTTTCTTTTTTGTCTCTTTAACACTATGTTTGGTTATGAGAATAAATAGTGAAGAGAGAAATAAGTGAGAGAGAGTGTGAGAAAAAAGAAATAGATGAAAAATATGATAGATTTAAAATAGAAGAGAAAGAAGTGTTGGTTATTTTTAAAAGTACTAAAGTACCCTCAATTTAAAAAACCTTCCATCAAATTTAAAGTTTTATTTTAATAAGTTCTAATTCAAATAATTAGATTATTTAGACTATTTTAATTAATGTAAGCTAATTAATTAAACTTTTATTTTAATATAAAACTAATCTGAGATATTGTTAAAAAGTTGTTCTACGATATAATCAAGTTCCCTTAAAAAAAGTTATAAACAAATTATTTGATTAATTAAAATGTTAAAATATTAGTAATTTATAAAATAATAAATTAATATAAAATAAACAATTATCAAATGAAATAAATCATGTGCAATTCCTAAAAATACAGGATGAAATAAACCAATGAACGTTCAAATGATGAAAAAAAACACAAAATAATATAGAAGTTTGAAACTTTTGCAAAAAGTTGGGGTATTAGGGGAAAAGTATAAGTACGACTCATTCTCTCGTTAAAATTCTTTCTTGAGTGGGGTCCATGCCTTTTTCAATCACTCTTCGCTATTTCTCTCCTCACCAAACATGAAGAGTTTAGTATTTCTCCTCATATTCTCTCGTTGTCCACTCTCTCGTCTCCATTTCATACGTTCCAATGAGACCATAAAGTAACTTGTTAACATTTTCCCTTTCCTTAAAACAAGTTTAATTTAAAATTTAATATAACATTTTTTTAAAAAAATTTGACTCTGGATTTTACAACTTGTCATACCATTGTTACTTTTGATTGAAAGTAAATAATATTTTGATTATTACTAAAACTACGCATGTGCAAAATTAATCTTAGATAGTAAGTTTGACAAAATTACAGTGTACCACCTACCACCGTGATTTTAGCAAAAAATACATTTTAGAGTTTAAACAAAATCACATTTTTACTGTAATTTTGTTAAACTCACTTTAATTGCAAAGAAAATATCATCTCAGTAGAACATGATAAGGATGATTAATACTTTGTGTCTATAAAAAATAATCGATGCTCTCAAGTCTCATCAACCTCATATGTACAAAATGAATAATTTCCAATGTTGTTTACCATTTTTTTTTTTGATTCATTTACAATTGGAAAAAGGCTTTAGTAACTCTCAACATCTAAAACTACAACATACATTAGCTGTGACTAAAATAAAAAATAAAATTAACAAACTATAGGGAGGGAAAATTAAACAAACTTGAGAATTGTGTAACATGTGAATCACAAAATACCCTCCAACTAATATTCATTGATGACCATTTTAATGAACACTAATCCCTCAACTCAAGTGTCCTCTACAAAAACTCTGAAGATGAACTCGCGAAACCGTCTTGAGTATAGTCTTGATTTTAGCAAAAAATACATTTTAGAGTTTAAACAAAATCATATTTTTACTGTAATTTTGTTAAACTCACTTTAATTGCAAAGAAAATATCATCTCAGTAGAACATGATAAGGATGATTAATACTTTGTGTCCATAAAAAATAATCGATGCTCTCAAGTCTCATCAACCTCATATGTACAAAATGAATAATTTCCAATGTTGTTTACCATTTTTTTGTTTTTTTGATTCATTTACAATTGGAAAAAGGCTTTAGTAACTCTCAACATCTAAAACTACAACATACATTAGCTGTGACTAAAATAAAAAATAAAATTAACAAACTATAGGGAGGGAAAATTAAACAAACTTGAGAATTGTGTAACATGTGAATCACAAAATACCCTCCAACTAATATTCATTGATGACCATTTTAATGAACACTAATCCCTCAACTCAAGTGTCCTCTACAAAAACTCTGAAGATGAACTCGCGAAACCGTCTTGAGTATAGTCTTGGATCAACGGCTGAGATTGTGGTTGCATCATATTGAAATGCTTTGTAAGCATGCTCAAGCTTTTTAGTAATATCATAGTTTTGTAATATGTCTATTATACCGAAAAATATGATAATTTCGTATATCTCCTCCGTTGGTTCTCCAACTAGTTGAGGAGTGTCACAAACACTTCTTCGTGTAGCCGATTCGGCTCGCGCTGGCATGTTTATGCCTAATTGAATCCACCTGAAACATGAAACAAAATGCAAATGTTTTTAAAAAATGTAACCATTTTTTGACTATAGAGAATCAATGTGTATGATAGTGAAAGATTTTTTTAATATTGGTGAAAGATCATTGTCTATGCAGATTTTAGTGGTGAAAAAAAAGAGTTGAGAAAATGTGAAGTAAAAGTATGAACAATGAATTCAAAAGCAATGCATGACTTAGTGGAAATTAAAATGTCACATCAGATTGAATAGGATTGATATGTTTATGTTTAATCAGTAAAATAGTAACTGCAAAACAATTGAATTGGATTAATGTTGATTTAGTTACAAGTTAGCTATCAAAACTAAGAGTTATAGAAAAATTTGAAACTTTTGCTATTATGAGTTGATAGACTATACCGACTAGGATCGACTACGATATGATCCATATCGACTCCAGAAAGGCGAGGCGCTCCATCTTCAGAGTTAAAGTTACCTGCAATATATGTAATGATTTCAGAAAGAAAATTCATGTAAAAAACTAAGAAAATCCATCTAAGACAGGACATAACCAGTTGGAGTTTGAGCACCAGAACTGCGAGCAGGTGTACCGGCTTCGCTACATGATATTCCTCGAAAGTGAAGACCAACCAACATACTGTAATCCATAATTCTCTCCTGTTCAAGAAAGTCACAGTCCCTATTCACTTGCCTGAATGAAGAAAAGTTAGAAAATATAACCAGTTTTTTATTCACATAGCACAAGTAAAAATATCAATTGTGCTTAATACAGTGCAATGTCCTACTCGTACACGAAAATGGACTTGATGTAGTAAAAATTTCATGCAGTCATTGTATCTTGGCTGTTGGATGAAGATCAAATAGTTTACATTGAGTTTTTAATTAAACTTGATTCGGTGAAGTCATAATACAAACTATCTGGTCTGCATCCAACAGTTAAGATAGTTACTGCAGGAATTCTTGACTGCACAAAATTCGGATGGCTTGATACACATGCTGAATGAGACAACAAGTGATTTATATTTATAAGTACCTGGAGAATTCTTGAAACCAAGACTTTCGCAACCGGAATATATAATTTAGATCCAAGTCCTTAAGTGTTGTTGTAGGCTCTATTTCATCCTCAGATTTATCAGTTGTACGACCAAACGTTGAACCTTTCAAGTCAAAACGCCTATGGATGGCGTATTGCGAACAAAATAGATTTCCCATGATGACGAATCGAACCTGAAGTTTATCAAATGCAGTTAATTATAATAAGTTCTTTTGTAAAAGTAGAAGTTTATAGATAAAAAAAACACAGCATTACCTTCTTCTGTGAAGCTCCTGGTAGTTTAACACAATGAAGGCCAAAGAATTTTGTGACTAGAGTGTTCTCGAATGCGCGAACGTGTTTGTAGTAACCAGGAAGCATTCTCAAGAAAACCTGCAATCATTTTAGACAGTTCAAACTGAAATATCATTCAGTACATAAATTAAATGACATCTATAATGAAGCTCTACAACTTAAAACTTGAAAAAGGATAATGCTCTTCTGTACGAACCTACCTTTCTCGTTGAAGGTATCTGCCATGCTCAAAAAAAGTACCGACAACCTCGGCAGAGAGTGCAGTTCCTGCCTCTCATACTTGTCGGTAACTTTTTTCAATACTACTATTTAGTACGGCATATATTTTCAACAAGAAAGGTAGGTTTTGTACCAAAGAACATTATTCTTTTAAGGTTCGTACCAAAGAGCATTTTCATGTCAAATAGACCTATTGCAATGACAACCAAGAAAACTTGAAAAAGATTTAAACTAATTCAAAACCTTATAATGTGCGAAGTTAACAATAATAAACACAAAATATACAGTGCTGTAATTTAGTAATGTGCAGGTTCATTGCACTAAGTTTGGAAAACTTGGGATTATTGGTGAAATTTTCTAATTACAAAACCTCAAGGCTTAATGGCTTTAGTTATATTTGGCCAACTAAGAGGGAACTCACTTTTACTTCTGATTTCTTCATGGTCTTTATCATGTACCGGTCATCGTTTGTCAAATAAAAAAAGCTTCCACTTTTTCCAGGGGACGAGAGCTCTCGAAGGGCGTCGTTCCCACATAATGATAACATGTAATCAGCTGGATCTACTTTGAACAATTTTCTTAGAGCCCTGCAAGCAAATTTAAATCCAATGAACCATTATTAGGATCAGTCATCAGTGAATTTGGATATGTTAAGCAAATAAAGTTCTAATATTCAAGAGTCTTTGTGATATAATAAGGTAATAAAACAATTGCAACATCAATAAACAACAGTCACATTGTTATTCCTATAGATGATCTTATAAATGTTATCACTTTCATATTCTAGAGAAACAAGGCTGTTAAACTCGAAAGTTTGTGTAGACTCGTGGAGGGGTTAAAAGAGAGGTTATAAATTCAAAAGAGCATACTCAACAAGTTATTGCATGTTTAGATTAACAACAGTGAATAAGGCAGAATCATCATTTGGTAAAAACTAAAAACTACTTTGAAGCTAAGCTTCAATAAAATCATAGTGCCACCGTGATTTCACTAAACTGACCGTCAATCCAAACATTGGCTTAGTAGATTCTGATACAAAGCATGGTAGACTTAATTAACAAAAACAATTTTGCACAAAAGCTTACCTGAACACTACTGGACAATAGTCCTTCCATCTGAACTCGCAAGACGGGTGAGGCGGCGTGTGCTTGGATCCTTCTGGTGGAAATTTAGTCCATACTTTTTCTTTTGGATCAAATGCAGAAGACTTCAAATCAAGAGATGTACTTGGAGCAGGTCTTCCAACAGCATGTCTGTGCTATGGCACAAGAAATTAATAAAGTTGCAATTAAAATTAGAATCAAGGAAGGAAATTTAATTTTCCAGAATGCCTTATTCATCATTAAACCATAGCATGGTAAAAAATAAGCCAAATCCTCATCATAGAAGATACAATCTATCAGTATATATCATTTAAAAGTAAAATGAAAGGCAAAACTAAAAAAAAAAAGAAGCTAAATATTACAGTGGATGAGAGAATAAATTACAAAGAGAATTAACATTTTGGTCCTAGAAATTGTAAAGATCGAGTAATTTAGTTTGTCAATCGAAATATTACTTCAGTAAATAACCATCAAAACCAATAAAAGACTTTCATATTGACTTGAATAATCTTTTACCGTACCATGACAAGCATAAAACCTTCAAAATTGTGGTGTTAATTATGGAAGAAAAAATTGACTAAATTGAATGATATTTTTCAGTTTAAGAATTGCTATTTCATATATGTAAAGGACTAATTTGACCGACCCTTACAATTTCAAAGACTAAAACACACTGATTTACACAACTTAAAAAGCTTCATAAACATGGAAAATGAAAGTAAATAAATCACAACAAAAGTAAAAAAAAAATACTATGATCAGTACCTGATACCTAGCTGCAAATTTAGCATGAGTTCATAATTCTTATGCCCTTTAGATATAGTCTCTCCTTGTCTCTTAGGAGCCTTTAATCTCAATTTTGGAGCTCTAGGAGCAAAATTATCAATCTGAGGACTTCTTGATCCATCATAACTAGCATAAGAACCATCTTCAGAACTATAATTACTAACCCTTTCATCCAATGACATCCACTTAGGCCTTCCATTAACATCAGTACCTTTCTTAGATACTGACTGTTTATTGTTACCTTCCTCCAAACCAACCATGTTCAAAATCTTCTGTGATGGAAAAATTGAAACTTTCTCACAACCACAAACAACACAATCATTCAATTCAACATTGAAAATCTCCATAGGATCCCAATCACAATGAGCATCATCATCATCATCACCATCACCATTAGAAGGGTGATAAGTCCCACTTTGTTCATTTGAATCTTTACTCCAAACACCAACATAGAAACTACCATCACACCACCTAAATGTACCATCCCCTTTAGGAAAACCATCTTCCCAACAACCATCATAACTATTTCCATTATTCCACGTCAAAGTACCATTCCCATTAAACAAACCATTCCTCCATTGACCAATGTAATTATTCCCATTGTTCCATTGATACCTACCATGCCCATTTTGCAACCCTTTTATCCACTCTCCTTCATAAAAATCACCATTTTGATAACTTTGTGTACCTTCACCATTTCTCATATCACTAACCCAACAACCTTTATATGTATCACCACATGAACCAATGTAAGTTCCTTTACCATCCATGTAACCATTTTTGAAATCACCTTCATAGGTAGCACCACTTGGCCAACTAAACCTACCTATACCTATGATATTACCTTTTTGCCATTCACCAACATACATACAACCATCTGTCCATAGATACTTACCTTGACCATTTGGGTAATTGTTGAGGAATTGGCCTGTGTAGAAATCACCATTGGAGAGAATCTTCTCAACATGGTAAACATCATCATCAACATGGGCAACAGACATTGGTGTGAAGATGCTGTTTGCCCTTTTCTTTGGACCAGCTGATTTTCTAACTGCTGCTTCCCAAACCTTCACAATGCTGCTAAACTCTTTGTTCATTGATTCTTCTATGAAAAAAGATTTAAACTTTTCTCACAAACACACACAACCCTTTCAACCCTTTTTGGCTATTCACCTTCTTCATCCATTATTGATTTCAACATGAAGAAAAAAAATAGCTTTCAATGCTGAAAGCATTTATGGAGCAAAATAAAGAAGAAGAGAAGAAACAAACAAAATGAGAATGAAAATGAGAAAAATGATTCAAATCCAAAAGACAAGTTTGTAGCTTTTCCTCAAATTTTGGTTCTTTATTTGGTTTTGTATAATGGGTTGTGTTCAGATTTTTCAAAGAAAATTGGTGCTGTTAGATTTTGACAGGGAAAGCAGAAAAAGGTTTGTTGGAACCAGTAACTGGCTTTTGTTTTTTGTTTTAATTTTTCTTGTCTTTTTTTTTTGGTAATTTTTTTAATCTTGCTTTTATTTTCTTTCTTTTTTTATTCTCTTTCTTTAATTTTTCAGTTTTTGTTTGTTATCTTTCTTTAGTTAGTTTGAGACAAAGAGATACAACTCATCATTCTATTAATTCCGAATTTGGCTCCTAAAAGTAATACCAAACAAGACAATTGGAAGAATGAAATTGTGGTGAAGAGGTTGTCAATGCCATTTTTAGCAAACTAAATATTGTCCTAATTTTAGTTTTATCCTTTTGTTTTTCATATAATATCGTGTCTAAATGTGATCTATATCATATTTATTTTCAATCAAATGATTTATTCTAATATTTATTTGACACAATAGTATTAAATAAGTGTAACACTTGGTGTAATTTAATTGCTCATTTGTATATATTTAATCTTTTTGTCCCACGTTACTAGGAACACTTCATTTTATATACTAGACTAGATAGTATTAATTGGCGTTGGCATTTTCATGCCTAGTAGAGCCAAAATACCTATTTAAAAGTGTTTTGTTTTTGCGCAATAAAAAAGTGTTTCTTTATGTCATGCAAGTCATTACTCATTTTATAAAAAAAAAAAAAAAACTTTCTACGGACTTAAACTTTTCAAGATTGAATGAAATTTGTCAAGAAACAGTCAATTTTTAGTTAATCAAGAAGTTTGGTTAATAGAGTTGTACATTTAATTCGGTTTTTTATTTTATTTTTAGTCAGCTAATTGATTTTTATATATTTAATTTTTAGTTTGATTATAGTTTTAATCCTTTTACTTTTAGTTAAGTGATAAAATTGATTCTCTTATTTTAAAATCAAACAATTTTAATCTATCTTTAAGATATTTTTGAAGGTGCGAATACGAGAAGTGATATTGAATTGTATTTGTCAAAGTTGATAACTTTTTGATAATTTATAAATAAATTAAAAACTAGTTTGATTTTTGGTGACTTAGTAGAAGCAATTGGATTTAGAGGCATTAAGTAGTGAAAACATAATTAATTTGACACATAGATTTATCATGGTTTATCACTAACTTGACTATATCCAATCCCCTCATTTAGAGGGTTTTAATCCACTAATTCAAATACCTTAAATTACAAAGCACTTGACCCTTCAAGTCAGTCTTCCCAAACAGCCCGACAATCCCAAATTGAAGAAAGAAATAAATCACTATCGGGTTGAATACAAGAGATTGGAACTTGAGTAGTTACTTCTGAAAAGCTGATAATAATAATAACTCTCACAGTCTAAGAAAAGAACACTCATAAAATATTTCTAACTTAAAACAAATATTTCTCTCTTTGAACTCTAAAACTACTATTTTCTGTTTTTCGATCTTTTTCTTCTTTAGCCTTGAGTATCTATTTATAGGTAAAATTTGGGCTTTAATTTGGTCCTTATTAATTCTGAATTGTATTTTGTTCAGATTGCGTTTGTAAATTCTTCAAATCGATTGTGTTCCTTTTTTGTTTAGATTGAGATTGTAAACTCTTCAGATTGATTCTGTTCGTAATTTGTAGATAAAATCTTGATGAAATCTTCTTTAAATTTTGATCAAATCTTTTTTAAATTTTGATCAAATCTTCTTCAAATCTTGATCAAATCTTCTTCAAATTTTGATCAAATGTTCTTTAAATCTTAATTAAATCTTCTACAAATGTTGATCATATCTTCTTTCACACTCTTTGAAGTCAAATATATTGTTCTCATAAAATACTTTTCCTAACATCAAAACTCTAAATGTAAAACCAACTTGGTTCCAACAATTTTTAATTAAAAAATTATGATATAACATATTTTAAACAATATGACATATTATAGCATGAGGTTAAATAATTAATACCAATGAAATTTTAATAAAAACTTTTAAAAATTCTAGTTTCAGCGTATGAAATATATTAAATTTTAATAATTTAATTAAGAATATATAAATAATTAATGCATCTAGATAGTTCTACATCACGATTGTATGTCAGCTCGTTTAAAATATGTTAAATAACTATTTTTTTAGTTAAAAATTTTGAAGCAAAGATCAAAAGTAACGAATTTTAAAATAGGGGACCAAAATTGAAATAAAAATCTTTAATTTTTCTTGTGTTTTTTGTGGTTTCATTGTCGTATTGTAGCGTTTTGCTTGTTCGTCGTTTTGTTGCAACATTTTGGTTTTGCATCTTGTTGTGGGATTCGTTGGTTCAAATTGATAGATCAATTTCGATCAAATGCAAATTCAGTCAATGATTTTAGCGTCGTTAACTTTACAGTTTCGGTAGTATGGGCATTTCATGCATCTCGGTTTTATTATACTTGTAGATTTTGTCACTTTTATAGACGTTTTGTTGTTTTGTACTATTATCTCAGTGTTCTTAGTTATTAACAAATTCATCATTTTCACATATTAACTTGGTTGCTATTTATTGTTCTTTTTTCAAATATTTTCCTAATTAATTGTATCAATTTATTTTAGAAGATGAAAAATCACACTGAATACATTTTATACAAAAAAAGTAATTTAATAATAATCACACACAAAATTTATATATTAATTATACTATATTAATTATACTATTAACTTTTTTTAATATACATGAAATATGGAATGATTGCTTATAAAAATGGAAGTAGTATTATCATTTTTACATATATTAAGTTGTAAATTTAATGTGTTAATTTATCTATATATATATATATATATTCCTAAAATATGTGTATTTCAATTTCAATTTTTCATCTTTCAAAAAAAAATTTGTAAAATTAATAAAAAATATGCTTTCAATTTTTTTTAACCATTTTATCTAAATAAAAAAAGAAATAATATACTTAAGCGAAATATATATAATAAATGAATCTAATAATTTAAAAGATAACCAAAATATTTAAGAAATACATTTTTCTCAAAAAGTAGTATTTGTAATTGGGGCATGGTGTACTTTAAAAAAAATTAATTAATCAAGTTAGCTGAAATCCATGATTACATATATGTAGAGAGAAAAGTGGCCCGGATTAAATTACCCCAAATATTATACGGGAATATGTTTAAGCTGGTCGACTAATTATTGTTCTTCTCCGTTATAGCAAAAAAATAGTTTATCACAAAAGAGATACTCACTACCGTTCACAATAAATGATTATATTTAATATATATATTAAAAAAAATTAATAAATAAAAGAAAAAAAATATTATTTTATAAAATTATCTTTATTATTGATGTATTATTATTACTATTAATAGAAAGTGGAATACGATTAAGAATGTTGTAGGTAATATAAATTAGATGATATAATTGAAAAAAAATAATTAATATTACAATATATTTTGAAATGAGTTATTCATAGGATAATTTACTACAAGTATAATCGTTACACCGTTATGTTTTTGGAAAACTTAGAATTAAAAGAAGTTTCAATTTTTCTTTTTTTGTTAAGGGGGAAAACATGTGAGCCACTATGTGCAGGTGGGACTACCTATAGCATAAATGTACCGAGTAAGAAATTTTCGTGTGTAACTTGGGGCGGTTGTATATCTCTCATTTTTCTTTTTTAAAAGAAAATTAATTACGAAATCAAATGGGTTAGATAAACACTCTTTAAATAATCAACTAGAATAATACTTAATTTAATAATTGAAAAAAATCCACTGCAATTCTCTCAAAAGATTGTGTGTAATAACCCTTCTTAGTTAACTAATTTTACACCGATTAAACTCTTTAAAAACATGAATAAATGATGTTTTATATAATCTGAATGTTAATAAGACAAATAACTTGGAGAAGAAGTTGGATATCTATATTTGAAGATGATTATGTCTAAATTATATTAATCACTGCAATAAAATCTAATTCAAAAATAATTAAAGTAAAATTTAATTGTTACGTAAGTTTAATCTCAAACCTTAAAGACAAAAATTTATTATCTTATTTTTTCTAATATTTTTTTAGTACATAATATAATATATGTGACTTGATATATATGTAAAACAATTTCCTTCACGGTGCTTATAAATTAAAGAATTTAATTCTATGTTGTTCGTATTTAAGTTTTATATGGTTAATAAATTATAATTGTCATATCATCAATAACATTTAATTTTAATTATGACTGTTTCAAAAGTCATATAAATGATTGATTGTGATTCAACGTAATATTTTTTATGCTAAATAGTCCCGTGGTCCCTTAACGTAATTTCAGTTAACGTTTTAGTCCTTTATTTTTTTTTTCTTCTCGATTTGGTCCTTTATTTTAATTTTAAGTGACAATTTGATCTTTTATGTTTTAAAATGTCAACAATATTATCCTTTTTTTTTTACAATAAACTAAAAAATTCATCAAAATTTTCAACCAAAACCCATAAAATTAATTATATTCTTTAATATAATACAAATTTTATCAAATTCGTAACTCAAATATTCCAATAAACTCATATTTTCATGCATATTAATTATTGTTTTGTCATTAAATTTTGATTCTATTTAATATTATAAATAAATAGAATCAAATATTAAATTTTAATGCATATTAATTATTGTTTTGTCATTA
The DNA here is from genome assembly GCA_037974295.1 of Cicer cuneatum. Taxonomy (NCBI): domain Eukaryota; kingdom Viridiplantae; phylum Streptophyta; class Magnoliopsida; order Fabales; family Fabaceae; genus Cicer; species Cicer cuneatum. Next base: position 57,870,646 of record JBBPBO010001985.1, on the reverse strand, counting down.
ATTAATACCCCTCAATTATATATTGCTGAGAGGGAAATAAATAGAATCAAATAATAAATAATGAAAGATATTATAAAAAATAAATAAATAATTATATAAAAATAACAAAATTTACTTGGTTGCTTTGTTATGCGTGAAAAATCTAAAACAACAGTCAACAATTAAAAAGAAACAGAATAAGAATAAGTATTAATTAATAAAAACAATTTAATAATAAAATTTATTTTATCACTGAAATTAATATAATTAGTTATTTTTTTTTAAAATTGTACATAAGTGAAATAACACACGTATAGAGATAGTAAGAAACAATTTAAAGCCATAGAAAGTTTCAGCTATTAATTTTAAACTTTCTTTTACACAATTTTAGTGTAATTTGATTTCAATCAATTCTTATTAAAGTGGAAGACTATTCATCGTAGAATGAAATTAACAAATACAATGTATGACACAATTTTGGTAAATTCATTCAAAGTTATGGAATGTAACTTATGTTTCACAACAACATTTAAGAAAGATACAAGTGATCAAGTATAAGTGATAAAGTTGTATAAGAAAATATATCCAAAAATATACGTGCATGCACCTTGTCTCATTCATCATCAGCTCTTGAACAAGCTCCAACTAAGACAATGAGCTAATTGATTTGGTCCCGAATCATACTTAATTAGCCAGCTTTCGATTTTAGACGAGGTCAAACAGCCATAATATTCGTGGCCCCACAAAAGCTCACTATGGTTGCAATTTAAGGTGACACACAAGTGTCATATGCTTTCATCTAGGTCATATTGATTACTACATTGTGATGACTATTCTTTTTATAAACAAAAATAGTAATGGAAAAATTAATGTATATTTAATTAAGAATTTTGTTTACATATAACAACTTTCCAATTATTAATTTTATTTAAAAAAAATATAATAATTCACTTTCATTTATGCAACTGATGCACTATATTATGAATGCAAACGTGATATTTATCAAGGTTATTTGTTTAATTTTTGGGAATTATTAAGGTTATTGAATTACTTAGAATTATATATAAATAGGTTTTTACTTATGCGACTTGATTTGGTTAATAGTTGCACTAAAAAAATTGCTAATTAGTGGCGATTATACTGCAAAGATTTTAAAAACCCTCTAATTAATATAAAAATTTGCATTTCCGTCAGATACTACATCGGTTTTCTTGTAATTTGAGGGGGAAAAACTCCATTGAACGACCAATTAATTCTTTAGTTTTCCCGGTTTTTACGACAAAAAAACTCTCAATATTAAAAAAATTCTTAATACATGTAAACAATGGCTAAAATCTACATTTGGTCGTCACATTTATGTAAAATCCGTAATTTTGATCTTCATTTTAAAAAATGTTTATATTTGACCTTCAATTATGATGATGTGGCAATATTATGGTGTATATGGGTAAAGATAAGAGTTTTGTACCATGCACTCCCCACCTAAACCTCCCACCCCCCATTCTTTGTAAAATGTCTAAATTGCCATTTTTATTAACTATAAACCTGTCTAAAAAAATTTCCAATCACTTTTTCACCCCATCAGATTCGAAACTTTGATATCACTCTGATACATTCGAAGATTTCTAAGGTTCGAAACTCAGAAACAACAACATTCGAAGATTTCATTCATCTGAAACCCAAAAAAGTATATTTTCGAAACATATCAGATTTTTCGAAACTTTGTAAACTTTCGAAGTAATAATTTCCAGATTTTAAACCTTCAAAACTTTGGCATTCATCCAAACTTTCGAAGGTTTGTTGACGTTATGAGATTTTCCAGATTTTAAATCTCGAAAGTTTGGTATTCATCCAAACTTTCGAAACTTCGAAACTTTGGTATTCATCCAAACTTTCAAAAGTTTTGAACTTTTATGAGTTTTTCCAGAATTTGAACTTCGAAAGTTTGACATTCAACCAAACTTTCGAAAACTTGAAACATTGGCATTCATCGAAACTTTTGAAGTTTGTTAATCCGGTCATCCAATCCAATTTAACCCGCGTTTTGATTCAACTTATTTAAGTTTGGGTCTAACCCGAATCAATTAATTGAAACCCAATTATAATTTTTTGAATCCATTAACCTGCGAACCCAATCTATTGACGTAATATATATATTTTTATTTATTTTTTTACTATTGATGTAAGTTAAAATTTAATTGTTGGACTATGATTGAAAATTTGTTGCTAATTTAATTAATTTAAGTGTTTTGTTGTGTTTGTAGATGTATTTTAAGTATTAAATGATATGTTGCGATATAATTTTATTATTTTTTAGATGTTCAAGTATTTAAATTCAATTACATTTTTTTAAAATATTTTTTTTATTACCTGTGAACTCAACCCAACTTGCTCATAATCGGGTTGGTTTGGTTTGGCTTTGATGTAAAAATCATGAGTCGAGAGATCAACCCAACCCAAATAAAAACGATATGTTCGGGTATCAGATTTAGAAAAGATGACCCAACCCAACTCATGTATACCCAACCCAACCCAACCCCTATCTATCATGATGACATAGAATTTTAGTTTAATTTTAAAGTAGTTAACACCACTTTAATAATTTTTTAAAATAATTTTTTTTTAAAAAAAACTACTTGTCTTTGCTTTAAATTATTTTTAAATAAAAATAATTTAAAATTTATTTCTAAAATTTATTTTCTTTACTTTAAAATTTTCTAAAAATTAAAATAATTTTTTTTCTTCAAATTTTTGTTTATATTATTTTTTAAATTCAATAATTTTTTTAGAAAAGTAATTAATTTTTTAGAAAATTTAAATAACAGTTTTAACAAAAGTAAATAAAATTTAAAAAATAATTTAAACAAAATTGGATAAAATTGTTTTGATTGTTTATTTTCAGAATTATTTACAGCAAAGAAAATTAATTTAAAAAATTAAATTAAATATTTTGTTTTAAAAATTATTAAAGTCATATCAAGTAATTCAAAATTAAACTAAAATTTAACATTAGTACGATAGATATTGCCACATCATTAAAATTGAATGTCAAAAGAAAAGGGGAATCAAATATTAAAATTTTAAAAACTAAAATTGCAGAAAAAAAAAATAGGGATCAAATTTCCTTAAATAGGGGACCAAAATTGTATTTTAGACTATATTAATTGATCATGCAAGAAAGGCAATTGTAATTTTTTTTATAGACGAAGGCTATTATAATTAGTATATATGTTAGGGGAAGGAGCAAAATGTTAGTGCCTGATGTAAATCCTTGATGTCCCTAGCCAAAATACTAGGCTAGAAATGCAATTGTAAGTAATTTTAGGTGAAGTTTTTAGTTTTTTAGCTTCAAATAGTATTTTATTTGGAATGAAATATAAATAAAAATAGTATTTTAAAAATTGATGTATTTTTTAAAATTAAAATAAGATATATACTTCAAATTTCAATATTCATTTTATTTATATTTAATTTTAGAGGAAGTAATCTTAAACATATAATGAGCCAATATATTTGTAAAAAACATATAATGCCAATAAAAAACATTTATTACCGTTTTAGATTCTTCACAAACATAAGAATAAATAATTCCATTCGATTTCAAACATAAATTAAAAAAAGTCCACTTTCACAATCTTAAATATAAAAAAAAAATTAATTAATTATACCATATTTAATGCTATTAATCTTAAAATACTATTCAATAATTTAAGCTTTAATTTTCAATTATACGTTCTTTTACAAATTTCAATTACTCTTTTAATCTCAAGTAACATGGTCTCGTAGTAGGTAATTTAGAAAATAGAATTATTATATTTTTATTAAATTTAATAAATTAAATGAATTCAACTACTTTCTCTTAGAGTATATATAAACTTTGTATTAATATTCTCTATGTATATACGAAAAAGATATTAAATTATATCAATATTATTACACAACTCAATAATGTTTTAATAGATACAAATTTTATTAAATTCACCATTAAATAAAAAATTTATATCATATAGATCAATAATGTAAAACTTAAAAAAAATCTAAAATAATTTGATTTGTTAATGAGATACATCAAAATTTAGTATCTTATGTGTTTTTATTAAACGTCGTTAATTTTTATGAATCTTAATCATCAATTAAATAATTTTATATTTGTAATTTTTTTTACATAAATTATCTATATAATATAAACTTTTAGTTTAATGATAAATTTTATAAAATTTGTATAAATTAAAACGTTATTAAACGATGTAACATTAATATATATATATATATATATATATATATATATATATATATATATATATATATATATATATATATATATATGTAAATAAATAAAACCGTACATTTCTTCTTGTCATCGCCGGCGGCACTACTTCAAGTTCATTTAGTTTTCCACACAAATTTCCATTGCGCCTCGAAAAACATTGATGATCGTGAGAGGATGGCCCGTGTGATAACTTCACTACGTGTCCCCAAGAAAATCACAAACTTATAAAATCAATGCAATATTTAATATTCAATGACCCATTATTTCAATGCCCTAATTAAAAATTGTACCTATCAATGTCCCCTCTGTTTTGTTAGGTCAAAATTACTCTAAACAAATGTGTTGTCTTAAAGCCAATGTGATTATGTGATTTGGAGAGACACAAAGGACTCAATGTCAACGAAAATGCAGGCAATTTGTTGTTGAATGGGATCGCACAGAGCCCACAATCCTCAAAATTTATGTTACTATTTCATTTTGATGGCAACAATGTTAGGGTGTTGTCTCCCATTGAGGTATCTTATGTCAGACAAAATAGCCTTTTTGTCGAATTCTAAGCTTGATTCATAGGCTTCAACCCCCACAACCATGCTTTGAGACAAGAAAAGGAAATGGTCCCCCACTTAATTTTCTTAAATGCCATTATCCACTAATGTGACTATAGCCAATTAATAATTTGTCCGCCGTTAAATATAAAAGAAAGCTGTGTTAATTAAAGTTAATATATTTAATTTAAATTTTGAATTAAATATACCAATTTTTAATGATTTAATTTTTTCTTATATTTAAGTCTAGAGAGTAACAATTAACTTAAGTGTACATATTATAAGATATCTTAGTTTAAATTGGTTAATTATTTACATTATCTACTTGTTTATCTAATCAATTATTTAAGTTAATGCAATCTTTGATATAATTGACATTCTCTCAATTATCAATATAATTCCATTTATTTTTTTTTTTTATCTTTTATCCATGACTTCATTTATCTTTTCATAAAAGATTAGTTGATTTATCTTTTATTTCTCATTTGATTCTTGAACTTCCTCTCCTTCTTTCTCCATTCAAAACTAGTCTTTTCTCTTTCTTTCTTCATTTTCTTCTTTTACCCTATCAAATTCCAAAATTAGAATTATCTCACCATGATGATGAAAATAATAATAATAATAAAAACTCATCAAACAATGGGCCTTAAGATTTAAGGACAACATGTTAGTCAATAAAACTTTATTTTTTTTAATATTTTGATATCAACTTTATTTCAACATCAACAATTTTAGTCAAGTATGAAAAATATAGAGTCAAATGCATTATCCAAATTCTCCTTATCATCAAACTCAAGAATATATACTATCAAATCATTTATTGAAGATTTTTCAAGAACACCAACACCATTTGGTGACTAAATTCATTATTTCTTTTAGCTTTATTGATATTCCACAAAATTCATTATTTCTTTTAACCTTAATTGGCATTCTACAAAAACCATTCTTCCTTTTAGCCTTATTAAACAAATTTATTCTTTTTAGTTTCATTGACATTTCAGCTTCTATCCGCATAACAAAATATTAGATGGTTAAACAAAATTTAATTCTTTCTAGCTTTAATTGACATTTTAAATTATGTACATATTAGCTTCTATTCATAATATAGATAGTCAAGTACAAAATTCATATCCTTTCGCGATGAATTTTCGATGTTTCAAATTCTTTTAGCTGATGAAATTTTGGCATTTCAAATTTCTTTTAGCAAATGTCTTTTCGATTATTTCTTTCTTGAGATTTTTCAAGTTTGAAGTGTATTCAATACAATCTAGCTTTAGGGGGATATTACATATCTTAGTTTAAATTGGTTAGTTAGTTACACTAGTTAGTTAGTTATTTTACATTAGTTGATTATTTATCTAATTAACTATATAAGTCTATGTAACTCTTGATGTAATTGACATTCTCTCAGTTATTATCATTCAATTTACTTTTTTCATTTATTTTTTATCAATAACTTAAATCAAAAATCGTAATACGTACTAACATTCCTATTCTTGCTAACATAAGGATAGTTTTTTGACACAATAAGTATATTAGGTTATGCACTACTCGTAGAGTTTATTTGGAAATTGAAGAAACTGCTATAGTGATTAAATATTTAGTCAACCAAGTTGACATAGTACAAAGAGAGGAACAAAAGGTAAATGAATTTCTTGATACGCATATTATTGGTCTTTAGAGTGATTTAGTGGCGGAAGATGAAACTATTCAAGTTCATCAAATTCCTGGTTGAATCGATTTGTAACTCCAAAGTTACTCATGATATGCATTGCTTGGAATTTCTTTGGAGCAATAATGGTAACAAGAGTGATCGCTGTCATAAATAAGATTTCATTGAACTTGTCTCAAAATCCAAAAAAGAAAAAGAAAGTCGAAAAAACTATGAAAAAAAGAGTCACAAGGCTAATGTCTTGTGGTTGGCTGTCTTGTCCAATGGTTTTTTAAGCCTCAATAAAAATGTGGATTTAATGAATATGCATTGAGAGGGTAAAATATTTATTATTGTCAATTAATCACAATTGTTCAATCACAAAATAAAAATATAAATTTAATTGATATGATTGGCAATATAAAAAGTTTTACGCTATCATTTTAATGTTTTGGTTTTTTTGTCGTAGTTTGATGCCTAAAGATAAGAAATAAATATGAAACATTTGTCTGACTCAAACTAAAATCGAGAGAAAGCACAAATATACTAAATATATGCTATCAATTAATTTGCTATATGTAATAGTGCAATTGAAATAAATAAAAAATACAATCAAATAGGTCTTAAACTTTAAGTGATTAAACAAATTCAATAATATTATAACAAGATTTTAAATAAGCAAACAACTTGTCACATTCAACTATAATATACTTTATGTTTTATATAAGTCAATTGAAATAACAAAACAAATATAAAAAACTCAATTACATAAAGAGGCCGACTTGTTAGACTTAATAGGTTTTTTGAAAAGCTTAAACTTGATCTATTTAAATAAATAGACATTTTAAAAAACTTAAGTTTAACTTTTTTACTAAACAAATTGAACAAAACTAGACATTAAATAGATTAGGGAATAAATTCCTAACGGAGATCATGACTTACTATCATTCTTAGATATTTTCAAAATTAAAATTAAGAATTTTATTACTAAATCTTTGGATAGCGCCTAGAACCAAGAATTATTTTAATGTTTAAATCTGAATCAGAATATACTAAAGCTTTGGTTAGTTACACAATTAAAAGTAAACCAATGGATCATGGCTTTTTTACTTCAAAAAGAAAATAGATTAATGCCCTTTATTAAGTCATCATAAGACAGAGATCACGGTCAGATTCGGGCTATCAATACTTAGTATGTAAATGGAATTGAGTGATTTGCACGTAAGATGACAAGCATTTAGGCAAAAAAAAGTAATGTATTAATTGTACTACTACTATTGTGTGGGACTTTTGAGAAGCAGTAACCTCGATGTGTAAATCTGATCGCAATTATATCGGCAATGGTAGTAAATGTTAGTTGGTAGAATAATGCAGTAGTAATGTTTTGACATTTTGCTTAAAGATTAAATTTTTTTTATGACTTTCATTTTTTTTGATATAGATGAAATAAAATAATTACTACAAAATAATTCACACATAATTGCGATATTTAAATTCAAATTTGAAATATATTGTAAAAATTAATAATATCGACATTTTGTCAGTTGAGTTATCATTTAAAAACTGATGACTTGTATTTTAATGGAAATGCACAATATATATATATATAATGTTTTTACACAATTTTCTAATAAGAATTCACAATATTTTTACATAAGTTCATTTTGTAATTAAATTTTAAAAATAATTGTAAAATATATGATTATTTTGAAATCATTTACTTTGTCACATCATTATACTTTTATATGGTTATTTTGAAATTGATAGCGTGAAATGGAAAATTGATTGTCTTTTTAGAACCAAGTTCGTTTGAAGAATAACTATCCTTAATTTTAGTTATGATGATAATAAATTATATAGGAGAATAATTTAATGGTTAACATTTATTTTAAGTGTGTAGATCCTTTAGTGACCTTCTAAAAGTATCATCTAATAACAAGTAATGAGTTTGCTCTACGCTGATGATAATTTTCAACCAAATCCTCTGACTCTGAAGTAGCACAACTTTTGTTTGCGTGCCTCTATTGAATAGTTTTGGACTGTATGAGACATCATTCCTCTAATACAATATTTCCTCTAATGGATGAATGTCTCTGGTTAAAACTTGGGGATAAAATCTATGTACTAGAAGAACCAACAAGAGAGAGTAATAATGTGGAATCTCACATTCATCTTGAATGTTTCAAAAGAAGCTCAATGCTCTTAGAAATGACAACAACAATATATAAATTTTAAAATTCGTGACAGTTGTCCATGTCAGTACAATATTGTACAAGTTATGTGCAATATTTTCTATATGTAACAATTTTATTCTATAAAGACTACAAATATTGAGTAAAATTGTCATATTGTTCTCAAGAGCATGACTGTACTAAGTTAGAACGCTAAGAAAGTTGGACTCAAGAACTTTACTGTACTAAGCTAAAACCTTGAGTAAAATGTAAATATGTAAGAATACTTATGTTTTTTATGAAGACAAAGACCAAACAAAGTGATCAAGTTACAAACTCAAAATGGAGTCAACAATTAAGTCAACTATTGTCAATATGCTAGAAGACTTAGAGTTTAAGGTATATGATGCAATCTAATATTTTTATATTTCAAATGCACATGAGAACCTTATACTTTTAGCATATGCATCAAAAGAATTTTCAAAGTGTCAAAATGCATGAACAAAGTTTGAAAATTAAGTTTTTGACAAAAGCTAAAGTTGTATTCGACTACAGCATGTTGTAGCCGAATACAAAATCAAGTCAGTAGCAAAAACTTCATATCTGTATTCAACTATAGGATGTCGTAGCCAAATACACTGTATTCGACTACAGGATGTCGTAGCCGAATACAAAACCAAGTTAGTAGCTAAAACTGCACTTCTGTATTCGACTACAGGATGTCGTAGCTGAATACAAAATCAAGTCAGTGGCAAAATTCACTCATCTATATTCGGCTACAAGAATTCGTATTCGAATACATGCTTAAAATTGTTTGAAAATTTGAACGTTATAGAGGTGTATTCGACTACAAATAGGCTGTAGCCGAATACAACTGCGAATCAATGTGATTTTTCAGTTCATAATGATTCTGGATCATTGCATATATTCATCAAACCTCTAGGAACAATTGCCACTGATCTAAAGTGATGTCTAAGGAGTATAAATACTTCTTAGTTTCAGATTTAACTTAACAACTTTTTGAACAACTTTTACAAAAATTCAGAACTTTCTTTGAGAAATTTTAAAGATCCATTAAGAGTCAAACTTTCATATTTCAAGTGCATATTGCTTTACATTTTCATATCATTGCAAAGGTTCTCTGCTGCACTGGAAGTACAATAGTATTGGATTGTTATCATTATACAAAGAAAGCATATCAACCGTATATTCACTTAAGTTCAATCAAAATCACTCAAGTTATTATTAAAGAAAGTGGTATACTTTCTTCAAGTATTGTAATCTAAGATAGTGGTGTGCTATCTTAGGGAGAGTGTTAGAAGTTTGTAATAGAAGTCTTAGAGTTAGACTTGTACTTATTCTAACATTAGTGAAAAATCTCTTGTGGTGTGCAAGAGAACTGAATGTACCCTTGGTTATAAGGGGAACCAAGATAAATTCTGTGTTTTTTATTTTTCTGCCATTTACATTTTACTTCACTTATCATAAGTCAGAAAAATAATCCACTAAGTCTCTAAAAACCAGAAAATTTCTAAACATCTAATTCACCCCCCTCTTAAGCTTGAATATTTAGAAGACTAGAGTATAATTAGTTGGATAGAAGTATACTCGAGTGGAAAGGATAAATCAGTTTGACTTAGTGAAAAATTCATTTAGGTTGAATGGACTAATTTAGCTACCAATTAAGTATTTAATCAAGATAAATATGTGTGTGTATCTTCTTTCCTTTAACTATATCTCTATCTTGCAATATATTTCAAGCGAGATTTCTAAAACCTTTTTAAACACACACACACACACACACACACACACATATATATATATATATATATATTTGAAAAATAATTTTTCAAATTGTTTTTAATTTAGCAAAAAGTTTTAAAACACAATTCATATTCCCATTTCTTGTCACTGATTTATCCCTACTAGAGATGCCTTGTGGCAAAGGGGCATTAGCTCAACCACAACTTTCCCTTTTTGTAGTGAAGAGGAAATTATCTATCATTGTCTGATTATTTACCCTCAAGTCGTTGATATTTTGATCAGTTGTGGGTTTAATGATGTGCAAATGACTAGTCATAATATTGGCTTGGAGAATATTCCTAACATTCTTGCAGGTTTAGTAGGTGAAGTTGTTCTCCTTGCTCTGTTGATCATGTGGAATATTTGGATCTCCCACAATATGTTCGTCTTTGATGGAACTCATCAACTGAGATATCAGATTGTAGTAGCAATTTCTTCCCAGTTACAGGTTACTCAAAAAGTACTTGGGAATTCATCGTCCCACCCCTGTCGGCCGATTTGACAGATGTCTTGGACAAAAGGAGATGGGGATACCATGGTGTTTAACGTTGATGGTAGTGCTCTTATAAATTCATGGAAAACAAGTTTTGGAGGTTTGGTGCGGAACCATAATGGAGCCTTTCACACTACACCAAAATTAGGCTTTAACAACAATTTTTTATGCATTTAATAGCGCTTTTAAGTGCTATAGTATGTAATGTTATTAAAAGATATGACACCAGTTTTAAAATGTAAAAAGTGTTGTCATTGGTGATATATAATAGCGCTTTTTCTGAAAAGTGCTGTCGTAGGTAGGATTTTATAGCGCTTTATGAAAAAAAGCATTGTTATAGCTGTTTTTTGACAACGTTTTTCCAAGAAAAACGCTATCGTATGTGGTATCTTAAAGTGCTTTTTTTCTTCTAAAAGGCGCCGTCGTAGGTGTTTAATAGAGATTTTCTAAACATGATTGCAAATTTTAATTAACTAATATAAATAATAGACAGATTTCTCATTTATTAACTGCAGAGTAGGTTGATCAACAAATCATCATAAATGTCTAGGAACTACATATTTGGATGATAAAACTCACACATGAAAGGTTAGGAATGACATCAACAGAAGAAAAATTACTATTAGTAAAATATGGTATGAAATCAGTGTACTCACGAGTACAATACAAGTATCAGAGATGGCTTCAAGCTTGTACGTAGGCATCAAGCAAAGTCTAGCTAGTCTAGGAAATAAACACTGACTCACATATCATATGAAGCGTTCTACACAGAATATACAAAATGACATGATGAGAAAATATAAAGCATTCTTCAACATCTATTGATTGTAAATACCAATAATGAATCATCTCCACACTTGTACCACTTAATCATTACATGATGCACACTTTGGAACTTGACCATTCCCAACTATTCTGATGCTAGTCCTTGTGGCCTTTCGCATTTCTTAGACTATTGCTCCTCCTTTCCCCAACAAAGCACCTACTTGGTTGGATGGGACTACTAGTTGTGCAGTGACAAATGACTCATTTTTTGATTGCAAGTCTAGCACCTTCTCAACACAACCCTCAACAAACCTGCAGAAAATAAGCACAATGGCCTTCTGTGCTGGAGAAAATCTTGATTCAGGATTCTGCCCCAAAAAACAAGCCATCAGTGTACTCACAAATACACAAACAAGTTAACTATTAAGTGATTATGACCATATGACATCGCTTATAGAAAAAGCGCTTTAAAATACGTTATTATACCTATGACAACGCTTTTATAAAAAGAACTGTCAAAGGCTTTATTATTATGTAAGTATTAGTACCTATGACAACACTTTAAAAGGCATGCACATACAACAATGCTTTTCAAAAAAAGCGTTGTCGAAGACTCCGTATATTTTTAAAATATAATACAACAATGCTTTTACTTAACAAGCGCTATTAAAGGTGCGCTATAAAATCCATATTTTGGTGTAGTATCATTTTGGCTTATATGAAAGTGTCGAATGGTCAAATATTCTTTATGCATAAATTCAAAAGCTCTTAGTAGGAATTCGGTTGTGTTGGCAAGCTGGGTATCGAAAAGTCTTGTGTTGTTCTGACTCACTTCATGTGGTTCAACTAGTCGCTTCGTGTAACACCCCGATTATTTTTTTTTAGCGCAAGTGTATTTTTTTTCCAAAATAAATAAAAAAAATTTTCAAAATTAATTCAAAAGAATTAAAAGAAATTAAAATTAAACCACTTAAATAAATTGAAATTAAACCATTTCAAAATAATATGGCGTCGTAATCCAAAACGACAAAAGTAGTTAAATAATTACATCATAATTATAGCCAAGTAATTTAATTTTGGGAATTAATACTTGTAATATATCAAAAGGTCGTACATCAACAAAAGTCACTGTCATAATACCTCAGAAATTTGTATCACGGACCCACTAAAACATTATCAGAGTGCGGAATAGATATACAATTATCCCAAAACAAATAAATACATCCACCAAGCACTAGACCCTATATAACAAGACTAAACTGATCTGATCATGCACTAAAACTACAGTAGCACGATTTCCACCACATCCTTTACAAGTCTCGTCTTCACTCTAGCTATCCGTCCCTCTGCGATTTCCACAAATACTCCGTACGTGAAGATCAAGGAAAACTAACAGCGTCTCCGTCGTTAATGTATCCGTTGATTTTACGGGTTTGGGTATCTTCTGAGGGCAAAGCCATAATATTGTAAAGGGTCACCAACCGAAATTAACAATTACCACATAGCAGTTATGTCAAAGATAACAAATACATTCATGGCATGTTCCAATGTTATGACAATAGAAATACATAAGTATGCTCACTTACTAAATGTATAACATCTACATCTTTGCAAAACAGTCAATTTAACATTTAAATCATGTCGTAAGTACAAATACAATCAACAATCACAAAAACTCATTTGGCACTTAGAATTCATAAGATCCTTGCACACATCGATTCACTCATTAACTCATATCAAAGCATGACTTACAGGTCAACCATCCCAATGCAATGTGTATATGCCAATGTACATAACTCTTGGAATTACCAAGGTGCAGTTTCTCACAGACCAGCACACGTGTAGTCTCTCACGGAGCAGCACGATTTACGGATAGAATGAACCATCACAAACACGCGGCCATTCCGTAGCCCGGATAGAATGGATCGTCTAATACACGCGGAATGTAACACCCTGAGTTTTAAGCAGCGCAAGTGTATTGTTTTTTTCAATCAATAAAAGAATTTCGACTTAATTCAAAAGAATTAAAAATAATTAAAATTTAATATGAATTAAACATTCAAAAATAGTATTGCATTGTAATTCAAAATACAAAAGTGATTAAACAACCACATCATAATTATAACCAAGTAATTTAATTTTGGAAAATTGATCTTCAAAATATACCAAAATAAAAATACATCAAAACTGTATCCTGGACCCACCAAAACATTATCAGAGTGCGGAAAAGATATACAATTATCCCAAAATAAATAAATACAGCCATTAACACTATGCCCTATACAAAAAGTCTAGTCTGATCTGATCATGCACTAAAACTACTGATCATGCACTAAAACTACAGTAGCACTGTTTCCACCGCATCCTCTACAAGTCTCGTCTTCACTCCAGCTGTCCACCCGTCTGCGATGTCCACAAATACTCCGTATGTAAAGATCAAAGAAAACTAACAGTGTCTCCGTCGTTAGTGTATTCGTCAGTGGCATGGGTTTGGGTATCATCTGAGGGCAAAGCCCAATTTCCACAATATTGTAAAGGGTCACCAACCGAAATTAACAATTACCACATAACAATTATGTCAAAGATAACAATTATATTCATGGCATATTTCAATGCTATAACAACAATGATAAATAAGTATGCTCACTTACTAAAATGGATAACAGCTACATCTTTGCAAAACAGCCAGTTTACCTATAAATCAGGTTGCAAGTACAAATACGATTAACAATCACAACAACTTATTTGGCACTTAGAATTCATAAAATACTTGCACACTTCAATTTCCACTCATCAATTCATATCAAATCATGACCCACAAGTCAACCATCCCAATGCAATATGTATATGTCAATGTACTCAACTCTTGGAATTACCAAGGTGCAGTCTCTCACGGACCAGCACGATTTACAGATAGAATGGACCGTCTAATACACGCGGAACCACTCCTTATCCCGGATAGAATGGACCGTCTAATACACACAGAACCACTCTGAACCCGGATAGAATAGACCGTCTAATACACGCATAACTACTCTATAACCCATCACGGTCACTACATTTATGTCTCTAGCCTCTCATAGGAAAAATACACAGAAATTAAATCCTCGCACGGATAGAATGGACCGTCTAATACACGCGGAACCACTTCGTAGCCCGGATAGAATGGACCATCTAATACACGCGAAACCACTTTGAAACCCGGATAGAATAGACCGTCTAATACACGCGGAACTACTCTATAACCCATCATGATTACTACTTAACTTTGTGGCCCATCACAGTCACCAGATCAACTCTGTGGCCCATCGCGGTCACCACCTGACTATGCAATGCATGAACATGCTATGTTTTCTCTTCACTGAAAATAGAATGCAATGCCATCTGAAACCCATAACGTCCTCAACACAACATTAATGATTTTTACTCTTCAACACCACAACAAAAGCATCATCAATAACAGCAACCAAAAGCAGCAACAACAACTCTCAACATACATTATCTCAACATTATGCGTTTTACTCATTCACAAACCACATGCAAGGCAGATTTCAGGATCAACACAATACAAAAACATCATCAACACATCAACCACGACAGCAACCAAACAGAACTGTTGGAACCAAGTTGGTTCTAAGTACTTAGGATGTTGATGTTTACAAAAGCACTCCATGTAATCTTATTTTGAACCTTGAATTATTAAATCAAATGTCACCAGAAGTTGAAGATTGCAGAAGCAGAAAATGTATTCTGGAATTACTAGAGGTTACACCAGGATGTGAAAACACTACCAGAGGATATCTTTGCTGGCCCAGATCAGAAGAAAGTAAAGTCAGAAGGAGACCTGGACCAGACCAGAAGGAAGCCTGCCATAGGGAGAGTTGTTCCATACCAGAAGGAATCAAATGTCAGATTTATTCCAGAAGTTATTCTGACCAGAAGATGCCCTGACAGTGAAATGATAAACAGTCCAGACTTATTCCAGACTTTATCAGAGGATGAATTAATGGGTCCAGAACAAAGGAATTAATCCATATTTGACCCAGACCAGAAGATAGCATGGTTCAGGGTATGAAACTAAGTCCAGACCAGAAGAAATGATTTCCAGAATTGATCCAGACCTGATCCAAAATCGAAGGTAAAATGTCCAGACTGAAATATTACTTGTCCAGATTTAATTTCAGTTAAATCCAGACCAAGTCAAGAATTGGTCCAGATCAGAGGGAATATTTTCAGATCAATGGTTAAAATTTAATTATTTAGCCCAGTGTTGGCCGAGATCAGAAGATCAGACCATGACCCAGTGTTGGCCGAAATCAGAAGGTCAAAATGAGTGGACCAGCAGTGGCCGAGATCAGAGGATCACAGCAGATCAGTTTGCTGGACCAGGATGGCCAAGATCAGAAGATCAGAAGGTTAGGAAGTGTGGTCCAGGGATGGCCGAAATCAGAGGATCACATCATATCAATTAGTATGGTCCAGATGTGGACTAGCGCAGGAAGTTCAAATGGTCTAGATTTAATCATTAGGATTAACGGTGGAGATTTTAATTTATTTTGATCAAAGTATTAAAAATATTTGTTACAAAAATAAATTGAAGTATTGTGGAACTCTGGAGCTATTGGCGGGAAGGAACTAAAGACTTGATTGGTCAGTTATTTTGAAAGAAAATGTGAAGCTTAATAAAAGTTATTTTTTTTATTTAAATAAAGCCCAATTGGTCAAGTGATTTTTGCAAGAGAATCCAACAAGATTCAGATCGAAATTAAGCTTGGAAGAGGCCCAAATCTGCATCTATAAAAGGAGGCTCAAGGAAGAATACTTAACATCAAAAATTAAAAAGAGTCATACACTTCCAAAGCAATTACTCAAGTTTTCAGTGAGGTCAATTGTGAGTTCCAGCTTTCAAGAAGCAAGCACTCTTGTTATTTTCTTTCTCAAGTGATCTAAGTTGTTGAAGTAGAGTCTACAATCTGAGGGAGTCAGAAGGGGTAGCAGATTACTTGGCAATTAGATTCAAAGTGTTGTAATTCCTTCTACAATCTGGGGTTGTCAGATTGGCAGGAGAAGAAAGGTGTTGTATTCCTCAAGAGTCTAGGATTGTTAGACTGTTTGAGAAGACTGACTTGGAGGGTCAGTAGAACTGCTGTAATTCAAGGTTTGAATTAGTGAAATCCTTCAAGGTGAAGGGACTGAACGTAGCATCGTTTACGGTGAACCAATATAAAAATTTTGTGTTTTATTTTTTACTTTATATCCGCTGCTAACTCTGTTTTTATTTCATCAAGTTTTGTTTTAAAAGTATAAAAACAGGAAAAGTAATCAAGTTAGTCAAACACAATTCAACCCCCTTCTCGTGTTTGCACCTTCAATTGGCATCAGAGCTCGGTCTCAAGGCTGAGCACTTAATAGTGTTTGAGGAAAGGTCCAAGGGGTTCAACATGGCAGAATCCAGAGAAGAATTGGGAGGCAACATCAACAGACCACCATTGTTTGATGGAGAAAGGTTTGAGTATTGGAAGGACAAAATGAGAAGTTTCGTCATATCTCAAGATCTTGAACTATGGAAGATGATAGTCAAAGGATACACTGCACCTACTTATCCAGAAGATCCAACTAAAGAACTAGACATGGATGATATGAAACCAGACCAGAGCAGATTACACAAACTTCATCACATGTCTAGAAACATCGTGATCAGTGCCATCACATTCAAGGAATTTGACAGATGCACAGATAAAGAAACAGCAAAGAGCATATTCGACAGTCTGGTTCTCACCTATGAAGGAAGCTAGTAGGTTCAAGAAGCAAGGGCTAACATACTGGTCAAACATTATGAGATGTTCAAGATGGAAGATGATGAAAACATTGATGGAATGTTTTGCAGATTCCAGACTCTGATATCTGGACTGAAGGTCTTGAAGAAAAGCTACACAACAGTAGATCATGTCAAGAAGATTCTAAGAAGTTTACCAAAAAAGTGGAGACCAATGGTTATTGCAGTTCAGCAAGCCAAAGATCTAAATAACTTAAGACTTGAAGACCTGATCAGCTCACTCAGGTCTCATGAAATAGAACTGGAAAAAGATGAACCAAAGAAGAAGAAGAATCTGGCTCTGAAGTCGAAACAGAAGAAAGCTGCAAAGGCAGCATCAGAATCAGAGGATAGCAACAGTGACTGTGATGATATGGCTTACTTAACCAAAAAGATAGTTAAGATCTTGAAAGACAGGAAGAAAATAAGCTTCAAGAAGAAACATAACAACAAAGGAAAGGAAGAATATGACAAGAAGAGTATTGTTTGTTATGGGTGCAATAAAGCTGGACATATCAAGTCAGAATGTCCAAATCTGGAAAAAGGCAAACAACACAAAAAGAGTTCCAAATACAGAAAGAAGGGTCTGATGGCTGCATGGGATGTATCAGAATCAGAAGAAGAATCGTCTGATGAAGAAGAGGCAGAAACAACAATGAAGGCACACATCAGGTCTGCTTCTGGACCTCATAAAGGTATGAATTCAGGAAGGAAAGCAGGCAGAAGGAAGAATGAACGAAGTAGTCATTCAAGCAAGTCTGGAAACACATCAGAGGAAGCAATTCTGTCTCTGATGGCTCATACCAACTCAAGTTCTGGATACAGCTCAGGCTCTAGAACAGAATCAGAAGATGAAGATAGTGAGGTATTTTATGATCTCTCTAAATCTGAATTAATTGAGACTTTAAAAGACTTGTTAAATGCAAACAGTAAGATGTCTTTAAAACTGAAAACTCTTAGGGAAGATAAGAAAAATCTAACCAAAGAAGTCCAGGTTTTAAAGAATCGAAATTCTAAGTATGCAACTGAAAATAAAGATTTTAAAATTGAAGTTGCAAGACTCAAATATGAAAACCAAACTCTCAAAAGAAATATTTGTTCCAATTCCAAAACTGTTTGTGAATCTGATATGGATGAGCAATTTTTTCAAAACTTTATTTCTAATGGAATGGAAAGAAGTAAATATGCATCTATGATTTATGGAAACAGTAACACTAGAAAGAGAGGTCTTGGTTTTACAGAAACGATTGCTGAAAGTAAAGCTGTTCATTCTGATGTGTTATGTATTGTTTGTGCTAAGAAAGGTCACTATGAACTATCGTGTCCACTAGTAAAATCTGAACAAGATCAGAGAGCTATTAAGACTAACAAACCTGGACCCAATCAGTTCTGGGTACCAAAAGATCAAATTGTCTATGTTGCAGATATTCTGAGCAACCAGAAGGCAATCTGAGTCTGATGGAAAAAGGTCTGGTCAACTCAACCAGAATCGGAATTAGAATCAGAACCAGAATCAAAACTGGAACCAGAACAGGAATTGGAACCAGAATCAAAACTGGAAATAGAACAGGAATTGGAACCAGAACTGGAACCAGTATTAGAAGCACAGAAATTGGAACCAGAACCAACACTGGAACTAGAACCAATACTGGAACCAGAACCAAAATTAGATCAGGAATTACCAAAATGACCAGAATTACCATATTCATCAGAACCACCAGATTCACCAAAATCACCAGAATCAAAACATGTTTCAGAATCATCAGAGGAACATGGTTTATACACCAAAGCAGAATCAAGGAAACTGCTCAAACAGGCCAGAAGAAGAACTGGCCCTAATGGCTCGAACAGAAGCTAAGTCTGAATCTGAGCCTGACTCTGACTCTGATTCTGACAAAGAAAAGGCAAGGTCTGATCAGCAACACAAAACTTGGTATCTTGACAGTGGCTGCTCCAAGCACATGACAGGAGATAAATCTATGTTTCTGGATCTGACTATGTAGAATGGAGGCAAAGTTTCCTTTGGAGGAAACTAGAAAGGTCAGATTATTGGTACAGAAACTGTTGGTAACACTTCTTGTCCCTTGTCTATTAAAAATGTTCTTTTAGTTAAAGGGCTAAAACATAATCTTCTGAGCATAAGTCAATTAAGTGACTGCAATTATGATGTTATCTTTAATCAAAAAACTTGCAAAGCTGTTAGTCAACTTGATGGGACTGTTTTATTTACTGGCACTAGGAAGGATAATGTTTATAAAATTGATCTTTTTAGTCTTGCTAAGGAACAGGTTAAATGCCTATTATGTGTAAGTGAGCAGAATCTGATTTGGCACAAGAGGCTAGGGTATGCAAACCCTATACTTATATCCGAGTTGAACAAACTCCAGTTGGTAAGAGGGCTTCCCAAGGTAAGTTCCAAAACTGAGATTCTGTGTGAAGCATGTCAAAAAGGTAAACAAACTAAAAGCTGTTTTAAAACTAAAAAATGTGTTTCTACTTATCAACCACTTGAACTGCTTCACTTAGATCTGTTTGGTCCTGTTCAAATAGCTTCCCTCAGTTGTAAGAAATATGGTTTTGTGATTGTTGAGGATTACTCAAGGTGGACTTGGGTAAAATTTTTAAAGAACAAAGATGAATCTCACAAAGTGTTTATTTACTTCTGTAAGCAAGTTATGAATGAACAGGGTATTAAGATCATAACCATCAGAAGTGATCATGGAGGTGAATTTGAGAACAAGTACTTTGAAGAATTCTGTGATGAGAATGGGATCTCTCACAACTTTTCATCACCCAGAATACCTCAACAGAATGGAGTGGTAGAAAGGAAAAATAGATCACTGCAGGAGATGGCCAAAACCATGATGAATGATATGAAGGTTGCCACCTACCTTTGGGCAGAAGCTGTCAACACAGCCTGCTACATTCAGAATAGAGTCTACATCAGGTCCATCTTAAATAAAACTCCCTATGAACTGTGGAAAGGTAAGAAACCCAATATTTCCTACTTTAAGCAATTTGGCTGCATCTGTTTTATGTTGAACACTAAAGATAACCTAGCTAAGTTTGATTCTAGATCTCAAAAGTGTATCTTTATTGGCTACTCTAAGTGATCAAAAGCTTATAGAGTGTTTAACAAAGAAACTAACACTGTGGAATAATCAATCCACATTAATTTTGATGATAAACAGCTTGACTCTGAAAAGTCAAAGCAAGATGAGGAAATTGCAGGTGAACTAGAGGCATAGGAACCAGAAGCTGAACCAGAAGCAGAATCTGAGAAGAGGAAGAAGAAATGCTGACTCTGAAAACAAGTCAGAGGGAAATAATGGATGGAAGTACAAGTCTTCACATCCAGAATGTCTCATTATTAGCAGTGCAGCAGAACCTTTAAAGACCAGATCATCAAGTAGAGAAACCAGTCTTTTTGGTTTACTATCAACAATTGAAGCAAGCAATGTTGATGAGGCTTTGGCAAGAAAAGCTGAATGAATTCCAAAGGAATGATGTTTGGGATCTGGTACCCAGACCAAACAAAATTATTATTGGAACCAAGTGGGTTTTCAAGAATAAACTTAATGAAAAAGGTGAAGTAGTAAGGAACAAAGCCAGACTTGTAGCTCAAGGATACAATCAACAGGAAGGTAAAGACTACACTGAGACTTTTGCTCCAGTGGCCAGGTTAGAAGCAATTAGAATTCTTTTATCATTTGCTGCTAATCATGATATAATGCTGTATCAAATGGATGTTAAAAGTGCATTCTTAAATGGCTATATAAGTGAGGAAGTCTATGTCAAATAGCCCCCTGGATTTGAAAATTCTGATTTTCCAGACCATGTTTTTAAACTTAAAAAATCCTTATATGGTTTAAAATAAGCACCAAGGGCATGGTATGACAGACTTAGTAACTTTCTGCTTAAGAATGAATTTAATAGAGGCCATATTGATAATACTTTATTTAGGAAATCCATTAAAAATGATATTTTGATTATTCAAGTTTATGTTGATGATATCATATTTGGATCGACTAATGGCACTTTGTGCAAAGATTTTTCTGACCTAATGCAGAAAGAGTTCCAAATGAGCATGATGGGAGAACTCAAGTTCTTCCTAGGAATTCAGATTCACAAAGGTAAATCAGGTATACTCATTCACCAATCTAAATATACTAAAGAACTTCTTAAAAAGTTCAAAATGAGTGAATGTAAGCCTATGGCCACCCCTATGCACCCAACCTGCTCACTTGAGAAAGATGAAACCAGCCAAAAGGTAGACCAGAAAACATACAGAGGTATGATTGGATCCATTCTTTATTTAACTGCTTCTAGACTTGACATTTTGTTTAGTGTTTGTGTCTGTGCCCGATTTCAAGCTGACCCTAGGGAATCCCATTTAACTGCTGTCAAATGAATTCTGAGATACCTTAAAGGAACCACCAACCTTACTTTGTTATACAAGAAAACCACCACCTACAAACTCAGAGGTTTTTGTGATTTCGACTATGCTGGAGACAAGCTGGAAAGGAAAAGTACAAGTGGCAACTGCACTTTCTTAGGTGATAATTTGATCTCTTGGTCAAGCAAAAGACAAAGCACCATTGCCATGTCAACAGATGAAGCTGAGTATATATCAGCAGCAGGATGCAGTTCACAGTTACTCTAGATGAAACATCAACTTGAAGATTACAACATCTTTCAAACCAATATCCCTTTGTTCTGTGATAACACTTCAGCCATAAACCTGACCAAGAACCCTATCTTACACTCTAGAGCCAAACACATTGAAATAAAACACCATTTCATTAGGGACCATGTTCAAAAAGGGACTTTAAGCATCCAGTTTGTGGACACTGATCATCAATGGGCTGACATCTTCACCAAAGCATTAACAGAAGATAGGTTCGAGTTCATCAAGAAGCATATCAGCATTACCTCCATATCTGACTAGCTCAAGTAGTCATCTTCGGAGTTTTTAAATTTCTTGTAATTTTATTTGTTGTCTTTTATTTTCTGTTTTACTTTCTGTAATTTGTAAAGAGAAAAACAAAAAATACAAAAATAGTAGGACCTCTTTTTGGCTGATGACAAAAAGGGGGAGAGAGAGAAAAAGGAGAAATAAGTAGAAAAGGAGAGATAAAAAGAAAGGAGGAGCGAAAAAGAAAGAGATGAAAAGGAGAAGAATCAGGGAGAGAGAAAAAAAAAGAGTGAAAAAAAAGAAGTTGAAAAGGAGAGGAATCAGGGAGAGAGAAAAAGAAAGAGTGAAAAGAGAAGGAGTTGAAAAGGAGAGGAAATATGAAGAGAGAAAAAGAAAGAGAGAATAAAGAAGGAGTTGAAAAGGAGAGGAGAAGAGAAGAAAAGAAAGAGTGAAAAGAGAAGGAGTTGAAAAGGAGAAGGAAAAGTCAGTATCAGACTTAGGGGGAGAGATTGGTCTGAGGGGGAGTAATTCAAGTCTTCGAGTTATAAACTAGCAAAATAAGTTAAGGTTTTGTCATCATCAAAAAGGGGGAGATTGTTGGAACCAAGTTGGTTCTAAGTACTTAGGATTTTGATGTTTACAAAAGCACTCCATGTAATCTTATTTTGAACCTTGAATTATTAAATCAAATGTCACCAGAAGTTGAAGATTGCAGAAGCAGAAAATGCATTCTGGAATTACCAAAGGATACACCAGGATGTGAAAACACTACCAGAGGATATCTTTGCTGGCCCAGATCAGAAGGAAGCAAAGTCAGAAGGAGACCTGGACCAGACTAGAAGGAAGCCTTCCATAGGGAGAGTTGTTCCATACCAGAAGGAATCAAATGTCAGATTTATTCCAGAAGTTATTCTGACCAGAAGATGGCCTGGCAATGAAATGATAAACAGTTCAGACTTGTTCCAGACTTAATCAGAGGATGAATTAATGGGTCCAGAACAAAGGAATTAATCCATATTTGACCTATACCAGAAGATAGCATGGTTCAGGGTATGAATTTAAGTCCAGACCAGAAGAAATGATTTCCAGAATTGATCCAGACCTGATCCAAAATCAAAGGTAAAATGTCCAGACTGAAATATTACTTGTCGAGATTTAATTTCAGTTAAATCCAGACCAAGTCCAGAATTGGTCCAGATCAGAGGGAAGATTTTCAAATCAATGGTTCAGATTTAATTATTTGGCCCAGTGTTGGCCGAGATCAGAAGATCAGACCATGGCCTAGTGTTGGCCGAAACCAGAAGGTCAAAATGAGTGGACCAGCAGTGGCCGAGATCAGAGGATCACAATAGATCAGTTTGATGGACTAAGAGGGCCGAGATCAGAAGGTTAGGAAGTGTGGTCCAGGGATGGCCGAAATCAGAGGATCACAACATATCAATTAGTATGGTCTAGATGTGGACTAGCGCAGGAAGATCAAATGGTCCAGATTTAATCATGAGGATTAACGATGGAGATTTTAATTTATTTTGATCAAAGTATTAAAAAGATTTGTTACAAAAATAAATTGAAGTATTGTGGAACTCAGGAGCTGTTGGCGGGAAGGAACTAAAGACTTGATTGGCCAGTTATTTTGAATGAAAATCTGAAGCTTAATAAAAGATATGTTTTTTATTTAAATAAAGCCAAATTGGTCAAGTTATTTTTGCAAGAGAATCCAGCAAGATTCAGCTCGAAATTAAGCTTGGAAGAGGCCCAAATCTGCATCTATAAAAGGAGGCTCAAGGCAGAATACTTAGCATCGAAAATTAAAAAGAGTCATACACTTCCAAAGCAAACACTCAAGTTTTTAGTGAGGTCAATTGTGAGTTCTAGCTTTCAAGAAGCAAGCACTCTTGTGATTTTCTTTCTCGTGTGATCTAAGTTGTTGAAGTAGAGTCTACAATCTGAGGGAGTCAGAAGGGGTAGCAGATTACTTGGCAATTAGATTCAAAGTGTTGTAATTCCTTCTACAATCTGGGGTTATCAGATTGGCAGGAGAAGAAAGGTGCTGTATTCCTCAAGAGTCTAGGATTATTAGACTGTTTGATAAGACTGACTTGGAGGGTCAATAGAACTGCTGTAATTCAAGGTTTGAATTAGTGAAATCCTTTAAGGTGAAGGGACTGGACGTAGCCTCGTTAACGGTGAACCAGTATAAAAATGCTGTGTTTTATTTTTTACTTTATATCCGCTGCTAACTCTGTTTTTATTTCATCAAGTTTTGTTTTAAAAGTATAAAAACAGGAAAAGTAATCAAGTTAGTCAAACAAAATTCAACCCCCCTTCTCGTGTTTGCACCTTCAAGAACAACAACAAAACAGACACCACAAGCAGTTTACTCATTCATAACAACATGCAAGGGCAATTTCATTTTCAGAATAGAACATCGCATATAATCATCCATCAAACATGCATTTACAGCCCTAAATGCAATCTAGAAAGTTGGAAGGAGCCCCTTACCTTAGTTACGTTTTCTTGCTCGTTTTCGTTGCCACGACTAAAACCGGAAAAACTCCCGTTCGCGTCGTTGCTATCAAAGTTGGTTCTCTAACACTGTAACGATGAGAGGAATAACTTTCCTTCTTGACACTTTCTTATTCGAGGCTTGGATTTCCAAGTAATTTGAGTTTTGAGTATCCCTTCTCACTACCAATACAAATAGAACTGAATAGAGGAAGAAGAAGAAAGGAGCTTGGGTAGGTGAGGGAAAGGAAATAAATTGTTTTCTCTTTCTTTCTGATTTTCTGTTTTTCCCCTTTTTTTTTCCTTGCTTCTCACATGCAAACATATATACACACATACTCTTGCCACCTCATATATATATATATATATAATAATTAAACTTGACCCTCAAGTAACTAATTACTCCCGTCGCAATTACGTCGACAGATAAAATCTTAATTAACTGCCCGATATTTAATTACTCGTAATTAAATTAAATAATCATTCGTCCAATAATTTTACTCAATCTAAAATATATATATATATATATATATATATATATATATATATATATATATATATATATATATATGTGTGTGTGTGTGTGTGTGTGTGTGTGTAAATATAAAAATATACATATATCAAATATTTTACAAATATCCCAAAATATACTTGAAATTAAATCCATAATTTCATTTTAAAATTAAGGGTCTTACACTTCGAGTATTCCTCAATTTCATCACCATGTGAATTTGCTTGAGATCATTAATTTGGGATTTCATGCAAATTAAGAGATTGGTCGTTCACTCTCCACCACATCCTTCGGCAAGAGAATGTTTGTGCATATATTTTAGCGAAGATGAGAGTGAATAACTTGGACTCTTTGACTGTGATTCAAAGTCACACCTTATTCTGTCTTTAGAATTATTAGTTGATACTCTTGGTTTGTTCTTTCTAAGAACGTAGTCAAAATTGTAAATATATTCTTAGAGGAATGCTAACAAGTGCTCTTCTAAATTCTTAGGGAAATGCTAACAATTGGGGCATTCTTTAAGACACTAAAAGTAGAAATTTATTCTTGAAAGTGGGGCATTCAACTTATTAAAATTTATTCTTTAAGACACTAACAATTGGGGCATTCTTTCCGCACAATACTTTACTTTTATTTCTTTTTTCAGTTTCTTAACAAGTGCCCTTTGACTAATTGATATACAAATATCTTGAAATTTATTTCCTTAGGGCATTTGGCAGCATGACCCTCTTTCTTAATATATTTTTTGTTAATAATTTTATAGACTTATTAATCAACAAAAAACACATTTGACGATTAAACTAATTAACTAAAGACATATTAGGAAATCAAAATTATGAACAAAAGATGTATATAGATACATTTTGGAATTTTGATACATTCAATTAACATTGTGATAATAATTCGGGCATTTAATGACCAAAATGTTGTTTACTCTAAATAAATTAGATGTTTTTAATTAATTTTTTATTTGTTGAAGGTGTTTTTTTTTGTTTAAATGCACTTTTGGTTTCGCTATTTTGTCAAAGACGAAATTTTAGTCTCCGTATTTTTAAAATCAATTTTTTGGCTCCCTGTTAACTAACTCTTGGAATTTTTTTGGTCCCAACTATTTTATTAAGTCTACAAATTTGTGACTTGGATAAAATAATTTATATGTCATTATTGTTGTAATTAATTTCATAATTTATTTTATTTAAATATTAAAATAAAATAAATAAATTTATATTATTTTATCTAAATATTTTAAAATTTTAATTTATTGTTGGATACAATAAATAAAATTTAAATATTTTAAATGTTTAATATTTTAATATATAAATAAAATAGATATTAAAAATAAAATAAATAAAATTCTACCATTTTTCATAAATATTTTAAAATTTAAAATTATTAAAAAATTTAAATAAATTAAGTAAATTTTAAATATTTTATTTAAATATTCCAAACTTATAAAATTTTAATTTTAAATATTTTAATATTTAAATACATTAATTTATTTTTAATATTTTATTATATAATTAAAGTCAATTACTATATTAATGACATAAAAATTATTTTTCAAATTCACAAATAATAATTAAGTGTCGCATCATTAATGAGAATGACACATTATTAAAAATAATAGAACATCGTAAAAATCGTTAGAATTAATTAATAGAAATTTTTTTTTATAAATAATAAAATTAAAATTTATTTTAGACAAAATGAAGAAATCAAATAGATTTAAGTTTTTTTTTTCATCAATTGTTAAAGGCGATTCTACACAATTTAAAACAATAGTATGTTTTAAAATAAATATTGTGAAAATCAAAGCTGAACATTCACGTGGATCAACTTCACGTATCTGACAAAAAGAGAATGAAAAGAGATGACAAATTTAATGAAAAATGTAGAGACAGAAAATTTTAATATTTTTTGGGGATAATAAGGAATGAAAGGAAAATGTCGAAGGCAAAGTTTTGTCTAATTGCTGACAAAATTTCCAACAAATATGGAAACTTGTTTTCACTTCTTTCCTCCAAGTCCAACTATGTATTACCACTTTTATATAAGTTTTTAATGGAATTGAATTGAAGAATGAAGCAGAACAAGATTTTGGGGGTGGCATTAACACCTTGTGACAGGACATGTTTACCAAACCTCAATCACACGCCGTTTGACAGCCGTATATGGCAAAAGTATAGGGTGGCTGGCTGCAGACACGACAGACAGTGTCCTAAATAATGGCACATGACTTCAATTAATCAATAGTACTACTATCTTTTCCTTAATTATAAATATTATTTAGAAAAAATTATTCTTAAATATAATTTTTTTATTAATATCATTAATTTGTCTTAGAGTATAAAAAATTAAATTTAACATATTAAAATATAAAAATTATTTTAAGAAAATGAATAAAAAAATAAATACATCAATTATTCTACTAATTTTTTTTAATAAAAGTAAAAAAAATATTTGTAATAAAATAATGAGGTAATATATTTTGAAATAAAAGAGAGAAAAGGAAAGGGTTGCTTAGTGAATGGAATCAAATGTACGGCTGAATAAGGACATTAATTGAGGAATAAATAAAAGAAATAAACTAAAATTTATCATCCACTTAATTAATATTGTCTTTATAGAACAAATTTAAATTTTATATACTAGTATAAAAATGGTAGGAGATTTTTCTTGATAAACAAAGTTTTATTACCACAAGTACAAGAGATATTCAAAATTCATTATGTCTATTGGATGTCTTAAACAAGAAAAATTCATACACTTCGTAAGTTAGATCTAAAATAACTCTACTAATAACTTAGTTTTTATTTCTGCCATCCCCATTGGTGAACCAAGTCCAAGTCAATCTTTTAATTAATACCTTCCTACGTACACAATCTTTCTTTTGAACAAATTCATTTCTTGTCAACCAAATACACCATGTAACATCTAGCCAAACCAAATGACATACCTTTGTGACCTTTTCCCTTTCCCCAAATTGAACAATAAGAAGTTATCCGCCATATCAATCCAATTAAATATTTATCTCCAAATGTTAGTTGCAACTCGATATGAAAAATATAAATGATTAATTTATTCAATGCTCTCAAAACAGAAGATACATATTTGTTGGTGCACATCTCTAATTACTCTTTTTTGACAAAGTTCCATTCTAGTAGCTATTCTTTCTTGAAGCAATTTCTAGTCAAAGATGGTTAATTGTGATGGAATTGTCACTTGCCATAGTTGATATATTGTGTTGTGAAGCTTGTCACGTAAACCTGCAGCCTGCAACTATAGCAATGACGAGTAGCAGCTACTGATAGTGAATCTAGTGTGCTGGTTTAAGTTTTTAGAAGAACTGTATACAAAGAGAAAAGAAAATGCAGAATATGCGTTTTGTAACATAATTTGTTAATTCTCTTTTATAAAAAGCTTTGGCTTTTTAATTTTTTTATTATTAAAATGTACCTAGCTGTCTTTCAAAATTAATAACTAATTTATAATATTGACTATTTCAAAAGAAAATTAAAAAACATGTTATTTTATTTTTTATACTTTTGATTTAAATTAGGTGTAATTTTTTTTCAGCCTATAAAATTATTTTATTTTTGATACATTTATTTGTATGTTCTCATAAGATAATTTTTTTTATACATATATCTATATTTATATATGTAATATAGGTTTCCTTTTTTTTATTATATTATATGTGGCGAAAATCCGTTAATGCTAAATCACCTTTTTTTATTATGCAATTATTGATTTATTATTTTAATAATCTAACTTATTTGATTACGTCAAATTAGAAAACTAGACTAAGACTAATTTATTGGCTCAAAATCCTTTTTTATATACCAACAAACCCTAATTCCTTAGGCCACTACTAGAAAAACTTATTTTAGCTTCCACATTTAGCGTCGGGCACCCCACGCTAGTTCATTAAATGTTTTTTGTTTTTATTAAGCATTAGACGCTACCTAAATTTGGTTGACGCTTTATTATTTTATATATTTTTCACCCTTGCAGTGTCGGTTGGTCCAACGCTATATTTTGTAATTTGTATAATTAAATATTTTACTTTCTTGTTTTCCATAAAATTTCTTTATTTTTATTTTCACCTACTCTTATTTATCTCTTTTGCCTCTCAATTCACATAGCCCTTTTATTTTTTTTCCTCAAACCTCACCCGTATTCATCTCTTTTGCCTCTCAATTCACTCACATCGTATTAATCTCTTTTGCCTCTCAATTCGTAGAACCCTCTCAATTCACAAAACCCTCTAAATTCACAGAACCCTTATTTTTTTCCCTCAACCCTCACACCGTATTCATTTTCCCCCAAATCGCAAAACCCATGCCTTAATCCTTTTCCCCAAATTGCAAAACCCATTTGAATCGATTAGTTCCAGTTCAACCTCAACCCGTTCGATCGCTCTTGTTCTTCCAAAATCGTAAAACCCATTTGAGACGGTTTGTTCTTGTTCAACCTCAACCTTTTCGTTCTTGACTTTTTCTTTTCTTTGTTATGTAGTTCTATTGATACGCATTGTGTATTGTTATCTTCTCTTTATCTTTTCGTAGGGTTTTGTTTTTATTGCATTATTTGATGATTAAAATATTTTAAAATATAATACAACAACGCTTTTACTTAACAAACGCCGTTAAAGGTGCGCTATAAAATTCATATTTTGGTGTAGTCAGTGTGGGCTTTTGGCCGACACTAAAATCAGTTTTTTTAGTAGTGGGTGATCGAACTTGTTACTCAAATCATGTACGAACGTTAATTTCTTAGACACATGTTAACATTTTATATTCCTATAACAATATTGAAACATGAACATATATTTTGATTCTAGTGATTATAGCCTATTTTCCAATAACCAAATGATTCATTGGTTTAATTCTGTGGTGATCAAGCACAGAAAAACATTAAGAGCAAAAATATATGAATAACCAAACTAGTTTTAATTGCAAAAATAACATAAGATAATCAAAATTACATAGAATCAAGGACGTTCATCTAATTCCTAATCAATTAGTTAGTTCATGATTAAGAACATAGTAACAATGAAGAAGATGAAATTACACATAAGAAAGATGAAATGGAATGGAGGAACAATTAGTTTAAAATTCGGAGAAAAGTTAGGTTTGAAATATAAGGAAGAGAAAAATTTATAACTACAATGGAGGAACATGTCAAATAGATAAAGGGAGGGGGAAAGCTATGTGGACTATAGTAGGGTAGTGGTGGTGTTCCGGTGTTGGGAGGATTTGGTTTTTGATGAAAATTCTATGTTATAATATTCGCAGTTTGGGGGGTTGACAAAGAAGAAGTTAGTTCAATTCTTAATTAGAATTAAAAAATTGAAAGTAATGTGTATCCAAGGAAAAAATATGGAATGGGTGGATCACAGTTTATGTGTGATGTTTTGGGGTCTGTTGAAGTTGGTTTCTCATTCAAATTGTAACACCTCGATCTTCAAGGGGAAGAGTGTATTTTCTTTCATAACAACTTCTTAAGTAAAATATGATAAAATGCTGTTCTCTTAAATTACCAGTAATTTTTTTTATCCTTTTTAAATTAAACATTTTTTAAAATATTTGAAAATAAGTTCAATGATCTATTTACAAGGTACACAAAAACTTTCAAACTAAAACATCTATATTTTAAAATGTAAATTTACATCGAATTTAATACAAAGATTAGAGTTTCAAAGCTGACACCCTGACTACCCCTAAATTGATCATTAAACTCTAAAGAAGGACGTCAAAGCATTGGAGACCCACTGGTGACACCAAGCCTAAGGCATATGGCCACTAATTCAAGTCATTGCACCACTATGCTTCCACCATGTCGTTGTCTCTGCATGACTTAATTCACTAAAACCTGGGGTGTTCAATCTAGTCTACACTAATAGAAAATGTCACCAATTGAAATTAACATATAAAATTTAGCAATTATAAAATATAAATAACCATGAATAAAGTATGCATAATTGCATGGTATCAAGCATGGCTCGTGTGTCAAAGCATCCTAATGCAATGCTTATATGTCAGAGCATATGATTCAAGAATTCCAAACCCTCAAGAATGGCGTAATTCATAAATGTACAACCTTAACACATACTAGTATTATTTACCAAGGTGTACTAACTGTCTAGCACAATTTACTAAGGTGCAATCACAACTGACTAGAACAACTCGATAATCTTTGTAAGGATAAAGTGACAAATCAACACGTGGAACCATCCCGTGGATCATCAACACCTATAACCACTTACAATGATGATAACAAAAACAAACATATAAAGAACAACTGTCCCCAAACTGTATTTGCTAAGTGTGCAAATTAAGTTAATAGACAATGATTTATATTAATGACTATCTATTTTAGGTTGCATAAATTATGAGTAAGTTAGTGATAATAATCTAATATTTTATAACACAAGGAATATTATTACCTAATAAAAAAGTAGTTATGTTTGCTAATAGAGCAAGTCATAATATAGCAATAAGAATTATTGCAATATGCATATGACAATCTGTAGTTCGAGTCAAAGCGTTAAAGACAAAAGAAATGCAAGTCAATGATTGTCCTTCTGAAAACAAAAAAAGAGCACTACAATGATTATCTGACTCTGACTAAAAACCATCTTGATCTTCTTACTCAAAGATCAAAAGAAGAAAGCTCAAAGTGAAGTATCTAACGGAGACAATATTTTTACACAAGCTAGATCCTCTGATGACAGAAAGAAAATAAAATCCATTAAACAAGTTCATAGTGACTACGAAGAAACTATTGAATTTGTGTATGACTATGATGAACATGCTATCAATGCGCCTCTGATGAATTTGTTAATACTAGGTCGCTATGATAATCCTATGTCAGTTGATTCTGGGAAGTCAGTTGATCCTCTGGTCAATATATCATGTCAACACTCTAATAAAGTCAATTTTCTGCTAAAGTCAAGGCTTCGACAAAATCAACGATATGATAAGAATTTTGCGCTTCAATGTGCTTTGCTCATCATTATGGACTTATCCTCTGACTAAAGAAGTGCATGATATCCTTTGATAGTGACATCCTCTAAGATCTATCTTCTTAATTGAAGATACACGAAATCAATTATGAAGATCTATATGGATATATCTTAAAGACTGATTTACCTTAAATGCTGAATTAAGATCTCCAATGGTAACATTCTTAATGGACACCTCTTCTGAGTTTTTAAGTAGAAACCAATCAATCAATCGAGTAGTAGAGAGAATGAAAAAGGAATTATGTTATGAAGAAATTTTGTAAAAGCCTATAACGCATCAAAAGAAAAGAATGAATGAAAAATGCTCTTAGTAGAGAGCTACTAGAGTAGATGTAAATCAATTAAGTTGTTAGATACACTTGAATTGATATAAGATTTCAAATGTAATATTCTCTCAATGAGAATTAGAATCCTAGAAAAAAACTTTGTGTCAATTCAGAAAAAAACTGAAGTGATGTAAATCAGCCCAATAGTGGCAATATCCTTCACCCATAAGAGGTACCCAAAGAGGTATAAAAATACTCAGAAACCTTACTAGTTTGACAGTACTAAGCTAGAAGGTTGAAAAGACTTAAACCCAATTTGGTTGACTAGAAGGTGTTTAGTGAACTTGTGATTCTAATGGTTACAACCAGAAGATGCTAAAAGAAGAATAATCAAATCCTAAAGAGGCATAGTAAATTTACGTGTACGCTATTGTTTATATACGGGATTAAGTCATCGACTATACTGAAAAAAACATCTTTGTGTTCCCTCTTTCTGTGTTACTCTAATATGAGCTCTTGATGGTTCAACTTCATTTTACTGAACCTACTTTATAATCATAACTTGAATGATTTGATAAAGAACATGTTTTTGGTTAAGCAATCAATGTATTTTTAAGAAATAGTGAGACACAATTCAAACCCCATATTTCTTGTGTTTTCTAGCACCTCAACTGGTATTAGAGCCCGATCTCTTGATTGAGCCCTTTATCGTGTATTAGTAAAGATTATTTTATGTTGGGAATACTTGTGAAATGGTCTAAATTAGTGTATGGTTTTGGATGAATCCTTTTCTTAAAACGTCCATTGTTAAAATTTATTTCAAAACCTAAATTAACCAAAATTGTTTTCTAAAGACTGTAATTGCTATATGAAAAATAGATAAAACGTATTACGGGAATATCCATTTCTCAAATGACAATTTCATCTTCTTTCCAATGTCTTTTGTTGAAAAAGTTTTTTAAGAGTAAGATTATCTATGTTAAAGTTTGTTCTTATGTAATCACTCTTCATTTTCAATGAGAAGAATAGAAATGAATTTTTTTTATCGTGTCCTTTGAAATAGAGAAAAATATCTCAAAGTCATATCTATATGAAATATATTATCTTAGATTAAAATTATCTAAGAAAACACTTTGTCATGTGATTAAGTTTTTAACAGCAGATTGAAACTCCCCTTTGTGTCTCCTTATCAAAAGATTTGCTAAATATGTTCGGGAAATTCTCTCAATTTTATTTTGTTTTTTGGTTATGGTTCTTGATACTCTTCAATGACCAGCTGGACAAAATTCTTATGCTTCTACAAGGTAGAGTGAGTTAATCACTAAGTAGAGTTAATATTCTAATACTGAAACTTATCTTTTGATAGAAAGGAGTATTAGATGATACAACATAATTATTAGTGCAAAATAATAGAAACGTTATAATGCATTTCAATAATGAAACTAATGAAATAGGGAGAAGTTTACTAAAACATCAATGATCTATGGTGTATGTTCAAATGTGTAGGTAACCTTTTAAAAGAAATGGTTAGCAATGCAATTTTTCACTCAACAACTCAAATTCGAAAGGTTGCATGGCAACAAGTTGAAGTTCTTCATCACAACAAAGGTTGGAGGATACACTTATGCGTCCTTGATTAAATCCATCAATGTTTCAAAAGGGTATTAGATCTAACAAAATCAATCATCTTATGATTACCCTCTAGGAAGAAGCAAGCATGAGCTTGTTGGAGTAAGCTGAAAGTTTATTTCGTATTCGATGTGTTATTATATGATATTGTTATGATTTCTTACTTCATTTTGTATTCGATGTGTTATTTAGATGATGTATTTGAAATGATTATGATACAAGATTATCCTCAAAAGAAGCCTGACCTGCAAGTAAAGCACTAACACTCCCTGATGGAAAATCATCATTTGATCCTTCCACTTGAGAGGTCTGTATAACACATGAGTTTAAATATCTCATCATTTGGGCAAACTCATGGACATATTAGAACCTAAAATAATCTACTTGGGCAATCCTTTTACTACAAGTTCTGAAGCCATTCCTCTGTTTGCTCAAGGAAGGCCTTTGATGTATAGCATGCTTGACGCATCAT
Organism: Cicer cuneatum; assembly: GCA_037974295.1. NCBI lineage: Eukaryota > Viridiplantae > Streptophyta > Magnoliopsida > Fabales > Fabaceae > Cicer > Cicer cuneatum. The sequence continues at coordinate 57,835,829 of JBBPBO010001985.1, read as the reverse complement.
CCGAGACTCACATATATGAAATCAAAGCACTAGAATAAAGGACTTCATATATTGATTCAGAAGAAAGAATGATTAGAACCAAGCTAACTCTGCTAATGGTTAAAAGATCATTTGAAAGAAAAATCCGAGAAACTCCTAAAAGACGTGAAAACAAATTTGCTAAATCATACTTGTCTGTCATCAGTACTCTGCAATTAATTTAATTATTCTATATACTCTGCTAATGTTTTTCTGTATTCTTGTTTTTTTACCTGATATGTTTTTTGTGTGCATGTTTTCTTTTCTATCTTATTATATGTAGTCTATGCCGTGTTTGTCCTTGTTTGTATTAAATGTGTTCTTTATTTTCAAAAATTTTCTTTTTTCTTCCCTCGTTAAAACCGAACTTTTGATTTACTTCTTTTCAATGCTTATTTAAACTTCTCTCATTTCTAGTGTTTTTTTTTATAAAAAACATTTTTGTTTCGTTAAAAACCTTTCGTTAAAACACGAACAACTCAATTTCAGTGTTGAAAATTTCAGAAACCTTGAAATCATTACATTATTGAACAAAGGTCAACAAGATGGATTATACAAGTAGATTCACAAAATGCATTCAAAGGTCCTCTATGTGCAACCCTTGGGTGTTAATATCTCCTTCTTTAACTAAGTACCTTAAGTACCAGGAGGAAGTAAGAAAAATAGCATTGAAAGGCTTGTGCCGCATTTTGTCTTAATCTTTTTGTATTGGTTGGAAATCTTAATGTTATAACAAAGAAGGTCACATCAGACTAGTCAAAGATAATTAGATATAAGGGAATACTAAATCATTTCCTTTTCCTTTGTTACGTGTGACAAGTCGGAGGGTAGGCTCCTGAATATGAAAACTTCTTCACCACTGTATGAATGTTCAAAGAAGGAAGACACTTACTAAAGAATATGTGAATAAAGACATTTAGTTTATTTATGTATTAGGAATTGGTGATTCAAACCTAATGTGTGATAAAAATTAATGGATCAAGTTTAGATAGCCTTAGAAAGACCTTTGAATATTTTTAGCCCTTTTGTAACAAGTATTGCAGTTGTAATATAATATGTATTTGTTTTAAGTGTATTATAAATTGAATAAATGTTTCCATGTTTTTATCTTTATTTTTGTCTTTTTTTCTTATTTTCCTTTGTTTCATCTTTATGCCCTCGTTTTCCCTCTGCATTTGTTTATGTTTTTTTCTCTTCTAATTTTAAATCTTAATCTTTTTCTTTTCTTTAAAAATATTTTATTATCTTCTTCTCCGTCCACAACTCTTTATCTCCTTTCATAAAACGTCTTGAGCCTTTAAGTTGTCCCACGTTTCCTAAAGTATATGTCAAACTCTAGGTTCGTTCTCTATCTCACTCTTTGTTTTCTTCGACCCCTTCATCATTACGTCTCCTTTTTCCAAAACGTTTTCGTTTCCCTTCTCGAAAAATATGGCTATTTATACCTTGAATGTTTTCAACTCCCCTACGTGTGTTGCTTTAGTCTTCTCTCAACTACCTGTGTTTCATTTTTTTCTTCATATTTTACCTTTCTCAAATTCATCTGCTATGGAAGTTGGTTCGTCTTTTGGTAGGAAATGGAAGACACCTTCCTCTTCCAAGAAGAAGGACATCCCACCATCTGAAGTTGCCTCGATGGCGAACGACATTCTTCTTGAGCTGTTGGAAGCCCATATTGCTCTATAAGAAGTTGACCACAATTCGGACCTTCTCACCTCCCAAACACAGGAAACAACTGACCTTTTGAGGTGTGTCCTTAGGTCTATTGTCTAGGATTAAGTTCCCTTTAATTTATGTTTTCATTTCCCTATTGTGCTGCTCTGTAACTCGTGATTCTCTTTTTAATGAAATGTTACCCCTTCTATATTTTGTTCTTTTATGTCTTTTTCTTTGTTGAACAACTTATTCATGTTACCTCTTCTATAATTCTTGTGTGTCCTTTTTTGCATGACTTGCTGTAATTTCTAAAATTTCACCATTTTTATATTGAAAAAGGGGGAGAAAAGTAGAAGATATAATAATACAATTAATCGTGTGCTTGCATCATCTACATCATATGTATCATAAGTGTTGGAACCAAGTTGGTTCTAAGTACATAGGATTTTGATGTTTACAAAAGCACTCAATGTAATCTTATTTTGTACCTTGAATTATTAAATTAATTGCCACCAAAAGTTGAAGTAATCAGAAGCAGAAGATCAAAGGCTTCCAGAGATTGAATCCTGAAGGTACCAGAAGATACTCCAGGATGTCAAAACATCACCAGAAGATATCTTTGCTGGCCCAGATCAGAAGGAAGCAAAATCAGAAGGAGACCTGGACCAGACCAGAAGGAAGCCTGCCAAAGGGAGACTTGATCCAGACCAGAAGGAATCAAATGTGAGATTTATTCCAGAAGTTATTCTGACCAGAAGATGGCCTGGCAGTGAAATAATAAACAGCCCAGACTTGATCCAGACTTAATTAGAGGATAAATTAATGGGTCCAGAACAAAGAAATTAATCCAAATTTGACCCAGACCAGAAGATAGCATGATTCAGGGTATGAAACTAAGTCCAGACCAGAAGAAATAATCTCCAGATTTGATCTAGAACTGATCAAAAACTGAAGGTAAAATGTCCAGACTGAAATATTATTTGTCCAAATTTAATTTCAGTTCAATCCAGACCAAGTCTAGAATTGGTCCAGATCAGAGGGAAGATATTCAGATCAATGGTTCAGATTTAAGTATATGGCCCAGTGTTGGCTGAGATCAGAAGATCAGACCATGGCCCAGTGTTGGCCGAAATCAGAAGGTCATAAAGTGTGGTGTTGTATTGGCCGAGATCAGAGGATCACAGCAGATCAGACCATGGCCCAGTGTTGGCCGAGATAAGAAGATCAGAATGTGTGGTCCAGTTTTGGCCGAAATCAGAGAATCAAAGCAGATCACTTAGTATGGTCCAGATGTGGACTAGCGCAGTAGATCAAACGGTCCAGATTTAATCATGAGGATTAACGGTGGAGATTTAATTATATTTTGATCAAAGTATTAAAAAGATTTGTTACAAAAATAAAGTGAAGTCGTATGGAAGATCAAGAGCTGTTGGCGGGAAGAAACTAAAGACTTGATTGGCCAGTTATTTTTGAAAGAAAATTTGAAGCATAAAAAAGATATTTTTTTTATGTGAAGCCCGATTGGTCAAGATATTTTTGCAGGAGAATCCAGCAAGATACAACTCGAAATTAAGCCTGGAAGAGGCCCTAATTTGCATCTATAAAATGAGGCTCAAGGCAGAATACTTAGCATCGAAAATCACAAAAGAGTCATACACTTCCAAAGCAAACACTTTAGTTTTCAGTGAGGTTAATTGTGAGTTCCAGCTTTCCAGAAGCAAGCACTCGTGTTATTTTCTTTCCCTTGTGTTAGATCTAAGTTGTTGTAGTAGAGTGTACAATCTGAGGGAGTCAGAAGAGGTAGAAGATTACTTGGCAATTAGATTCAAGGCGTTGAATTCCTTCTACAATCTGGGGTCGTCAGATTGGTGAAGAAGACTTGACTTGAGAAGTCAAGGTGCTGCATTCCTCAAAAGTCTAGGATTGTTAGACTGCTTGAGAAGACTGACTTGGAAGGTCAGTGGAGTTGTTGTAATTCAAGGTTTGAATTAGTGAAATCCTTCAAGGTGAAGGGACTGGACGTAGCCTCGTTAACAGTGAACCAATATAAAATTCTGTGTTTTATTTTTACTTTATATCCATTGCTAACTCTAGTTTATTCATACATCAAGTTTTGTTTTAAAACTGCAAAAACAGAAAAAGTATTCAAGTTAGTCAAACACAATTCAACCCCCCTTCTCGTGTTTGCACATTCAATTGGCATCAGAGCTCGATCTCAAGGTTGAGCACTTAACAATGTTTGAGAAAAGGTCCAAGGGGTTCAACATGGCAGAATCCAGAGATGAACTTGGAGGCAACATGAACAGACCACCACTGTTTGATGTAGGAAGGATTGATTATTGGAACGACAGAATGAGAAGTTTCTTCATATCTCAAGATCCTGAATAATGGAAGATGGTAGTCAAAGGATACACTGCACCTACTGATCCAGAAGATCCAACTAAAGAACTAGACATGGATGATTTGAAACCAAATCAAAGCAGATTATACAAACTTCATCACAAGTCCAGAAACATCATGATCAGTGCCATCACATTCAAGGAAATTGATAGATGCACAGATAAAGAAACAGCAAAGAGCATATTCGACAGTCTGGTTCTGACCTATGAAGGAAGCCATCAGGTTCAAGAAGCAAGGGCTAACATACTGGTCAAACAGTATGAGCTCTTCAAGATGGAAGAGGATGAAGACATTGAAGCAATGTTCAGTAGATTCCAAATTCTGGTATCAAGTTTAAAAGTATTAAAGAAAAGCTACACCACTTCCAAAGTAAACACTCTAGTTTTTAGTGAGGTTAATTGTGAGTTCCAGCTTTCCAGAAGCAAGCACTCGTGTTATTTTCTTTCCCTTGTGTTAGATCTAAGTTGTTGTAGTAGAGTGTACAATCTGAGGGAGTCAGAAGAGGTAGAAGATTACTTGGCAATTAGATTCAAGGCGTTGTAATTCCTTCTACAATCTGGAATTGTCAGATTGGTGAAGAAGACTTGACTTGAGAAGTCAAGGTGCTGTATTCCTCAAAAGTCTAGGATTGTTAGACTGCTTGAGAAGACTGACTTGGAAGGCCAGTGGAGTTGTTGTAATTCAAGGTTTGAATTAGTGAAATCCTTCAAGGTGAAGGGACTGGATGTAGCTTCGTTAACAGTGAACCAATATAAAATTCTGTGTTTTTATTTTTACTTTATATCCACTGCTAACTCTAGTTTATTCATACATCAAGTTTTGTTTTAAAACTGCAAAAACAGAAAAAGTATTCTAGTTAGTCAAACACAATTCAACCCCCCTTCTCGTGTTTGCACCTTCAATTGGCATCAGAGCTCGGTCTCAAGGTTGAGCACTTAACAATGTTTGAGAAATGGTCCAAGGGGTTCAACATGGCAGAATCCAGAGATGAACTTGGAGGCAACATGAACAGACCACCACTGTTTGATGTAGAAAGGTTTGATTATTGGAACGACAGAATGAGAAGTTTCTTCATATCTCAAGATCCTGAATAATGGAAGATGGTAGTCAAAGGATACACTGCACCTACTGATCCAGAAGATCCAACTAAAGAACTAGACATGGATGATTTGAAACCAAATAAGAGCAGATTATACAAACATCATCACAAGTCCAGAAACATCATGATCAGTGCCATCACATTCAAGGAAATTGATAGATGCACAGATAAAGAAACAGCAAAGAGCATATTCGACAGACTGGTTCTGACCTATGAAGGAAGCCAGCAGGTTCAAGAAGCAAGGGCTAACATACTGGTCAAACAGTATGAGCCGTTCAAGATGGAAGAGGATGAAGACATTGAAGCAATGTTTAGCAGATTCCAGATTCTGGTATCAGGTTTAAAAGTATTAAAGAAAAGCTACACCACTGCAGATCATGTAAAGAAGATCCTCAGATGCTTACCTGCCAAATGGAGACCAAAGCTTACTGCAGTATAGGAAGCTAGGGATCTGAATACCTTGAAGCTTGAAGATCTGATCAGCTCCCTCAGGTCTCATGAAATAGAGCTGAATGCAGATGAACCTAAGAAGAAGGAGAATCTGGCGCTGAAGTTGAAATAGAAGAAAGCTGCAAAGGCAGCATCAGAATCAGAGGATAGTGGCAGTGACTATGACGATATGGCTTACTTAACCAAAAAGATGGTTAAGATTTGGGAAAACAGGAAGAGAAGAAGCTTCAAGAAGAAACATAACAACAAAGGAAAGGAAGAATCTGACAAGAAGAATGTTGTTTGTTATGGATGCAATAAACCTGGACATATCAAGTCAGAATGTTCAAATCTGGAAAAAGGAAAACAGCACAAAAAAAATTCCAGATTCAGAAAGAAGGGTCTGATGGCAGCCTGGGATGCATCAGAATCAGAGGAAGAATCGTCTGATGAAGAAGAGGCAGAAACAGCAAAGATGGCACACATCAAGTCTGCCTTTGGACTTCATAAAGGCAAGAATTCAGGAAGGAAAGCAGGCAGAAGGAAGAATGATCGAAGCAGTCATTCAAGGAAGTCTGGAAGCACATCAGAGGGAGCAATTCTGGCTCTGATGGCTCATAAAAATTCAAGTTCTGAATACAGCTCAGGCTCTGGAACAGATTCATAAGATGAAGACGATAAGGTATTTTATGATCTCTCTAAATCTGAGTTAATTGATACTTTAAAAGATTTTTTAAATGCAAACAATAAGATGGCTTTAAAACTGAAAACTCTTAGGGAAGATAAGAAAAATCTGACCAAAGAAGTCCAAGTTTTAAAGAATCAAAATTCTGAGTATGCAACTGAAAACAAGGATTTTTAAACTGAAGTTGCAAGACTCAAATCTCAAAACCAAACTCTCAAAAGCAATGTTTGTTCCACTTCCAAAACTGTTTGTGAATTTGATATGCGTGAGCAATTCTTTCAAAACTTTATTTCTAATGGAATGGAAAGAAGTAAATATGCATCTATGATTTATGGAAACAGTAACACTGGAAAGAGAGGTCTTGGTTTTACAGAAACGATTACTGAAAGGAAAGCTGTTCATTTTGGTGTTTTATGCATTGTTTGTGCTAAGAAAGGTCACTCTGAATTATCTTGTTCAATTGTAATATCTGAACAAGATCAGAGAGTTGTTAAAACTAACAAACCTGGACCCAATCAGTTCTGGGTACCAAAAGATCAAATTTTCTATGTTGCAGATATTCTGAGCAACCAGAAGGAGACACCAACTATGGTGCATGGACAATGGATGTTGGCAATGCACAAGCAGAAGAAGGTTTATGTTCCTGCTACAACAAGACAAAGGCAATCTGAGTCTGATGGAAGAAGGTCTGGTCAACTCAACCAGAACCAGAATCGGAATCAGAACCAAAACTGGAACCATAATCAAAACTGGAACATGAATTAAAACAGGAACTGGAACCAGAACCAGAACTGGAACTAGTATCAGAAGCACAAAAATTGGAACCAGAACTAGAACTGGAATCAGTATCAGAAGCACAAGAACTGGAACCAGAATCAACTCTGGAACCATAATCAGAATCAGCACTGGAACCAGAATCAGAATCAACACTAGAACCAGAACCAGAATCAGATCAAGAATTACCAGAATCACGAAATTCATCAGAACCACCTGATTCACCCAAATCACCGGAATCATCAAGGTTATTAGAATCACTGGATTCACCAAAAATACCAGAATCAAAACATGTTCCAGAATCATAAGAGGAACATGGTTTATCAACCAAAGCAGAATCAAGGAAACTGCTCAAACAGGCCAGAAGAAGAACTGGCTCTAATGGCTCGAACAGAAGCTAAGTCTGAATCTGAGTCTGACTCTGACTCTGATTCTGACAGAGAAAAGGCAAAGTCTGATCAGCAACACAAAACTTGGTATCTTGACAGTGGCTTCTCCAAGCACATGACAAGAGACAAATCTATGTTTCTGGATCTGACTATGAAGAATGAATGCAAAGTTTCTTTTGGAGGAACCCAGAAAGGTCAGATTATTGGTAAAGGAACTGTTGGTAACACTTCTTCTCCCTTGTCAATTAAAAATGTTCTGTTAGTTAAAGGGCTAAAACATAATCTTATGAGCATAAGTCAATTAAGTGATTGCAATTATGATGTTATCTTTAATAAAAAAACTTGCAAAGCTGTTAGTCAACTTGATGGGTCGGTTTTATTTACTGGCACTAGGAAGGATAATGTTTATAAAATTGATCTGTTCAGTCTTGCTAAGCAACAGGTTAAATGCTTATTGTCTGTGAGTGAGCAGAATCTGATTTGGCACAAAAGGTTAGGGCATGCAAACCCTAGGCTTATATCCGAATTGAGCAAACTCTTGTTAGTAAGAGGGCTTCCCAAGGTAAGTTCAAAAACTGAGATTCTATGTGAAGTATGTCAAAGAGGTAAACAAACTAAAAGCACTTTTAAAACTAAAAAATGTGTTTCTACCTCTCAACCACTTGAACTGCTTCACTTAGATCTGTTTGGTCCTGTTGAAATAACTTCTCTCAGTGGTAAGAAATATGGTTTTGTGATTGTTGATGATTACTCAAGGTGGACTTGGGTAAAATTTTTAAAGAACAAAGATGAATCTCGCAAAGTATTTCTTTCTTTTTGTAAGCAAGTTATGAATGAACAGGGTATTAAGATCATAACCATCAGAAGAGATCATGGAGGTGAATTCGAGAACAAGTATTTTGAAGAATTCTGTGACGAGAATGACATGTCTCACAACTTCTCATCCCCCAAAACACCTCAACAGAATGGAGGGGTGGAAAGGAAGAACATATCACTGCAGGAGATGGTCAAAACCATGCTGAATGATATAAAGGTTGCCACCTACCTTTGGGCAGAAGCTGTCAACACAGTCTGCTACATTCAGAATAGAGTCTACATCAGGTCCATCTTAAATAAAACTCCCTATGAACTATGGAACGGTAAGAAACCCAATATTTCCTACTTTAAGCATTTTGGCTGCATCTGTTTTATGTTAAACACTAAAGATAACCTAGCTAAGTTTGATTCTAGATCTCAAAAGTGTATCTTTATTGACTACTCTAAGAGATCAAAAGCTTATCGAGTGGTTAATAATGAAACTAACACTGTGGAAGAATCAATCCACATTAAGTTTGATGATAAACAACTTGACGCTGAAAAGTCAAAGCAAGATGAGGAAATTGCAGTTGAACCAGAGGCACAAGAACTAGAAGTTGGACCAGCAACAGAATCTGAGAAAGATCAAGATGAAGAAGAACATGCTGACTCTGAAGACAAGTCAGAGGGAAAGAATGGATGGAAGTACAAGTCTTCACATCCAGAATCTCTCATTATTAGCAGTGCGGCAGAACCTTTAAAGACCAGATCATCAAGTAGAGAAACCAGTCAGTTTGGTTTACTCTCAACAATTGAACCAAGCAATGTTGATGAGGCTTTGGCAGAGGAAGGTTGGATACTTGCAATGCAAGAAGAGCTGAATGAATTCCAAAGAAATGATGTTTGGGATCTGGTACCCAGACCAAACAAAAACATTATTGGAACCATGTGGGTGTTCAGGAATCAACTTAATGAAAAAAGTGAAGTGGTAAGGAACAAAGCCAGATTTGTAGCTCAAGGATACAGTCAACAGGAAGGTATAGACTACACTACGACTTTTGCTCCAGTGGCCAGGTTAGAAGCAATTAGAATTCTTTTATCATTTGCTGCTAATCATGATATAATGCTGTATCAAATGGATGTTAAAAGTGCATTTTTAAATGGCTATATAAGTGAGGAAGTGTATGTCACACAGCCCCCTGTATTTGAAAATTCTGATTTTCCAGACCATGTTTTTAAACTTAAAAAATATTTATAAGGTTTAAAACAAGCACCAAGGGCATGGTATGACAGACTTAGTAACTTTCTACTTAAGAATGAATTTAATAGAGGCCTGATTGATAATACTCTATTTAGGAAATCCATTAAAAATGATATATTGATTATTCAAGTTTATGTTGATGATATCATATTTGGATCAACTAATGGCACTTTGTGCAAAGAGCTTTCTGACCTAATGCAAAAAGAGTTCCAAATGAGCATGATGGGAGAACTCAAGTTCTTCCTAGGAATTCAGATTCACCAAGGTAAATAAGGTATACTCATTCACCAATCTAAATATACTATAGAACTTCTTAAAAAGTTCAAAATGAGTGAATGTAAGCCTATGGCCACCCCCATGCACCTAACCTGCTCACTTGAGAAAGATGAAACCAGCCAAAAGGTAGACTAGAAAACATACAGAGGTATGATTGTATCCCTTCTTTATTTAACTGCTTCTAGACATGACATCTTGTTTAGTGTTTGTGTCTGTGCCCGTTTTCAAGCTGTCCCTAGGGAATCCTATTTAACTGCTGTCAAACGAATTTTGAGATACCTTAAAGGAACCACCAACCTTACCTTGTTATACAAGAAAACCCCCACCTACAAACTCAGAGGCTTTTGTAATTCCGACTATGCTGGAGACAAGCTGGAAAGGAAAAGTACAAGTGGAAACTGCACTTTCTTAGGTGATAATTTGATCTCTTGGTCAAGCAAAAGACAAAGCACCATTGCCATGTCAACAGCTGAAGCTGAGTATATATCAGCAGCAGGATGCAGTTCACAGTTACTTTGGATGAAACACCAACTTGAAGATTACAACATCATTGAAACCATTATCCCTTTGTTCTGTGATAACACTTCAGCCATAAACCTAACCAAGAACCCTATCTTACACTCTAGAGCCAAACACATTGAAATAAAACACCATTTCATTAGGGACCATGTTCAAAAAGGGACTTTAAGCATCCATTTTGTGGACACTGATCATCAATGGGCTGACATCTTCACCAAAGCACTACCTGAAGATAGGTTCGAGTTCATCAAGAAGCATCTCAACATTACCTCCATATCTAACTAACTTAAGTAGTCATCTTAGGAGTTTTTAAATTTCTTGTAATTTTATTTTTCTCTCTTTTATTTTCTGTTTTTACTTTCTGTAATTTGTAAAGAGAAAAACAAAAAATACAAAAATAGTAGGACCTCTTTTTGGCTGATGATAAAAAGGGGGAGAAACAGAAAATGGAGAAATAAGTAGAAAATAAAAGATAAACAGAAAGAAGGAGTGAAAAAGAAAGAGATGAAAAGAGAAGGAGTTGAAAAGGAGAGGAAACAGGGAGAGAGAAAAATAAAGAGAGAAAAAGAAAGAGTGAAAAAGAGAAGAAGTTGAAAAGGAGAGGAAACAGGGAGAGAGAAAAATAAAGAGAGAAAAAGAAAGAGTGAAAAAAGAAGGAGTTGAAAAGGAGAGGCTATATGAAGGGAGAAAAGAAAGAGAGAATCAAGATGGAGTTGAAAAGGAGAGGAGAAGAGAAGAAAAGAAAGAGTGAAAAGAGAAGGAGTTGAAAAGGAGAAGAAAAAGTCAGTATCAGACTTAGGGGGAGAGATTGGTCTGAGGGGGAGTAATTCATGTCTTTGAGTTATAAGCTAGCAAAATAGGTTTAGGTTTTGTCATCATAAAAAAGTGGGAGATTGTTGGAACCAAGTTGGTTATAAGTACTTAAGATTTTGATGTTTACTAAAGCACTCAATGTATTCTTATTTTGTTCGTTGAATTATTAAGTTAAATGCCACCAGAAGCTGAAGTAATCAGAAGCAGAAGATCAAAGGGTTCCAGAGATTGAATCCTGAAGGTACCAGAAGATACTCCAGGATGGCAAAACATCACCAGAAGATATCTTTGCTGGCCCAGATCAGAAGGAAGCAAAGTCAGAAGGAGACCTGGACCAGACTAGAAGGAAGCCTGCCACAGGGAGACTTGATCCAGACCAGAAGGAATCAAATATGAGATTTATTTCAGAAGTTATTATGACCAGAAGATGGCCTGACAGTGAAATAATAAACAGCCCAGACTTGATCCAGACTTGATCCAGACTTATCAGAGGGTAAATTAATGGGTCCAGAACAAAGGAATTAATCCAGATTTGTCCCAGACCAGAAGATAGCATGATTTAGGGTATGAAACTAAGTCTAGACAAGAAGAAATGATCTCCAGATTTGATCCAGAACTGATCCAAAACAGAAGTTAAAATGTCCAAACTGAAATATTATTTGTCCAGATTTAATTTCAGTTCAATCCAGACCAGGTCCAAAATTGGTCCAGATCAGAGGGAAGCTATTTAGATCAATGGTTCAGATTTAAGTATTTGGCCCAGTGTTTGCCGAGATCAGAAGATCAGACCATGGCCTAGTGTTGGCCGAAATCAGAAGGTCATAAAGTGTGGTCCAGCATTGGCCGAGATCGAGGATCACAGTAGATCAGACCATGGCCCAGTGTTGGCCGAGATCAGAAGATCAGAAGTTTAGAAAGTGTGGTCCAGGGTTGGCCGAAACAGAGAATTATAGCAGATCACTTAGTATGGTCCAGATGTGGACTAGCACAGTAGATCAAATGGTCCAGATTTAATCATGAGGATTAACGGTGGAGATTTCATTAAATTTGATCAAAGTATTAAAAAGATTTGTTACAAAAATAAAGTGAAGTTGTATGGAAGATCAGGAGCTGTTGGCGGGAAGAAACTAAAGACATGATTGGCCAGTTATTTTTGAAAGAAAATCTGAAGCATAAAAAAGATATGTTTTTTATTTAAGTGAAGCCCGATTGGTCAAGATATTTTTGCAAGAGAATCCAGCAAGATAGAGCTCGAAATTAAGCTTGGAAGAGGCACTAATCTGCATCTATAAAAGGAGGCTGAAGGCAGAATACTTAGCATCGAAAATCACAAAAGAGTCATACACTTCCAAAGCAAACACTGAAGTTTTCAGTGAGGTTAATTGTGAGTATCAACTTTCCAGAAGCAAGCAGTTGTGTTATTTTCTTTCCCTTGTGTTAGATCTAAGTTGTTGAAGTAGAGTCTATAATCTGAGGGAGTCAGAAGGGGTAGCAGATTACTTGGCAATTAGATTCATTGCGTTGTAATTGCTTCTACAATCTGGGGTTGTCAGATTGGTAGGAGAAGACTTGAGTTGAGAAGTCAAGGTGCTGCATTCCTCAAAAGTCTAGGATTGTTAGACTGTTTGAGAAGACTGACTTGGAGGGTCAGTGGAGTTGTTGTAATTCAAGGTTTGAATTAGCGAAATCCTTTAGTGAACCAATATAAAATTCTGTGTTTTTATTTTTACTTTATATTCGCTGCTAACTCTGGTTTATTCATACATCAAGTTTTGTTTTAAAACTGCAAAAACAGAAAAAGTATTCAAGTTAGTCAAACACAATTCAACCCCCCTTCTCGTGTTTGCACCTTTAATAAGCATTTCATCTACATCGTACACACCATACACATCTATTTGTTGCATCTACATATGAGTGTCATTTTGCATAGCACTTGCATTTTTGACAAAGTCTTGCAATTCGCCCTTATTTTGAAAGGCTTTACACTCTCTAAAAATATGGTTTGTTCCATTATGCTTAACATCCTGAGAAGAACAATAATTCAAAGGCTTTATCTTGAGAATTATGAACTATTAATCAATATATTGCATAAGACTCCAAAGGCTTAACATCCTATGAATATATGAATTCTTTTTGGAATGTCTTGTTAATTTTATGATTATGTATCTGTGTGCTCGTCTCTATGCTTATTTTAGTTTTTGTGCATTCACTTTTGATTTTACCTTCATGTGTATAAAAAATAAAATAACTTAATAAGTTTGAAATTCTTAAAGAATTGTGTTTTCCATATTCAAGGGGAGTCCCAAAATATCGATTTATAGGTTTTCTTTTAGAAGATCAAAAGATTATTAAGTCAAACAATTTTTGAGTACAACATTCCTTTAAACTTTTTTTTTGTGAAGGAAAATTGTTCATTAATTGTATAGTTATTTGTCATCATCAAAAAGGGGGATATTGTTAGTTCAAAAGTAGTTTTAGCTACAAGCCTCTAGTTGATATTTTGATGATAACAAAAAAAATAAAATAAAGAACAATGATCCCCTAACTGTATTTTCTAAGTGTCTAGATTAAGTTGGTAGACAAATTTTTATGTTAATAACTATCTATTTTAAGGTAGCATAAATTATGAGTAAATTAGAGATAATAATCTAAGTGTTTCTTGATAATACAAAAATGGTTTTAACTACAATCTTTTGATTGATATTTTGATGATAACAAAAACAACCAATAAAGATTAAATAACCCCTAACTGTATATGCTAAGTGTGCAGATTAAAGGCAATAGTTATATTAATAACTATCCGTTCTAAAGGAGCTTATATTACAAGTATATTTGAGATCTACAAATGGAGCAAATTATAACATAGCGAAAGAAATATTGCAAAACAAGCGGAGAAAAAAATGCGTCTCAATATAAGATATATCCTCTGATAATTGGACGAAGACAAAAGAAACCAAGACTTCACTTCTTTGAAAAAATCAAGCAAGCTTCAGTTGAGTTTGGGATGCGAGCAACATTGTGTCTCTATTGCATCTGGAAAAGCAAGCAATGCCGTAGTTCAATTACCTATGATGAATTTGAAGGTGCAAACACGAGAAGGGGGGGTTGAATTGTGTTTGACTAACTTGAATACTTTTTCTGTTTTTGATGTTTTAAAACAAAACTTGATGTATGAATAAAACAGAGTTAGCAGCGGATATAAAGTAAAAATAAAAACACAGAATTTTATACTGGTTTACCGTTAACGAGGCTACGTCCAGTCCCTTCACCTTGAAGGATTTCACTAATTCAAAACCTTGAATTACAACAGTTCCACTGACCCTCCAAGTCAGTCTTCTCAAACAGTCTAACAATCCTAGAATCTTGAGGAATACAGCACCTTGACTTCTTAAGTCAAGTCTTCTTAACACAAGGGAAAGAAAATAACACGAGTGCTTGCTTCTGGAAAGCTGGAACTCACAATTAACCTCACTGAAAACTCGAGTGTTTGCTTTTGGAAGTGTAAGACTCTTTTGTGATTTTTGATACTAAGTATTCTGCCTTGAGCCTCCTTTAATAGATTCAGATTAGGGTTTCTTCCAAGCTTAATTTCGAGCTGTATCTTGCTGGATTCTCTTGCAAAAATATCTTGACCAATCGGGTTTCACTTTAAATAAAAAACATATCTTTTTCTGCTCCAGATTGCCTTTCAAAAATAACTTTGACCAATTCTGACTTTAATTAATTTTGGAACAAATCTTTCTTCCTGCCAATAGCTTTTGAATTCCACAAGACTTCAATTTATTTTTGTATCAAATCCTTTTTAATACTTTGATCAAATTTAATTAAATCTCCACCGATTATCATCGTGATTAAATCTCAACCCTTTGATCTTCTGCTCTGGTCCACATCTGGACCATACTAAGTGATCTGTTGTGATCCTCTAATTTCGGCCAGCCTTGGACCACACTTTCTGATCTTCTGATCTCGGCCAACCTAAACTTACAAACTGATCTGCTGTGATCCTCTGATCTCGGCCAATGCTGGACCACACATTCTGACCTTCTGATTTCAGCCGACACTGGGCCATGGTCTGATCTTCTGATCTCGGCCAACACTGGGCCATATACTTAAATCTTGAACATTGATCTGAACCTTTTCCCTCTGATCTGGACCAATTCTGAACTGGGTCTGGATGGAACTGAAATTAAATCTGGACAAATAATATTTCAGTGTGGATATTTTACCTTCTGATTTGGATCAGGTTTGGATCAAATCTGGACATCATTTCTTTTGGTTTGGACTTAGTTTCATACCATGAACCATGCTATCTTCTGGTCTGGGTCAAATCTAGATTGAATCTCTTGTTCTGGACCCATTAATTTATCCTCTGATTAAGTCTGGATCAAGTCTGGGCTGTTTTATCATTTCACTGCCAGACCATCTTCTAGTCATAATAACTTCTGGTCTAAGTCTTACTAATGATTCCTTCTGGTCAGGATCAAGTCTCCCTCTAGCAGGCTTCCTTCTGGTCTGGTCCAGATCTCCTTCTGACTTTGCTTCCTTCTGATCTGGGCCAGCAAAGATATCCTCTGGTAATTTCAGGATGCATTCTCTCGTATCTTCTGGATGCATTATCTGGTGTCTTCATCTTCTGCCTCTGGAAATTTTATCTTCTAGTAGCATTTGATGTAGTAATTCTAGGTACAAAATTAGATTACCTGGAGTGCTTTTGTAAACATCAAAATCCTAAGTACTTAGAACCAACTATCTCCCCTTTTTGATGAGGACAAAACCTTAACTTATTTTGCTAGCTTGTGACTCGAAGTACTTGAAATACTCCCCCTCTGACCAATATCTCCCCCTAAGTCTGATATTGACTTTTTCTTCTCCTTTTCAACTCCTTCTTGAATCACTCTTTCTTTTCTTCTCTTCTTCTCTCCTTTTCAACTCCTTCTCTTTTCATCTCTTTCTGATTTATTTTTCTCTCTCCCTGTTTTCTTCTCCTTTTCAACTCCTTCTCTTTTCACTCTTTCTTTTTCTCTCTTTATTTTTCTCTCTCCCTGATTTTTCTCCTTTTCAACTCCTTCTCTTTTCATCTCTTTCTTTTTCGCTCCTCCTTTCTTTTTATGTCTCCTTTTCTACTTATTTCTCACTTTTCTCTCTCTCCCCCTTTTTGTCATCAGCTAAAAAGAGGTCCTACTATTTTTGTATTTTTTTTTCTTTACAAAGTACATAAATTAAAAACAAAAAATAAAAGACATAAAATTAAAATTACAAGAAAATTAAAAAAAACTCATAAGAAGACTACTTGAGCTAGTCAGATATGGAGACAATGTTGAGATGTTTCTTGATGAACTCGAACCTGTCTTCTGGTAATGCTTTGGTGAAGATATCAGCCCATTGATGATCAGTGTCCACAAAATGGATGCTTAAAAGTCCCATTTTGAACATGGTCCCTAATGAACTGCATCCTGATTAACTGTGAGCTGCATCCTGCTGCTGATATATACTCAGCTTCGGCTGTTCACATAGCATTGGTGCTTTGTCTTTTGCTTGACCAAGAGATCAAATTATCACCTAAGAAAGTGCAGTTGCCGCTTGTACTTTTCCTTTCCAGCTTGTCTCCAGCATAGGTGGGGGTTTTCTTGTATAATAGGGTAAGGTTGGTGGTTCCTTTAAGGTATCTCAGAATTCATTTGACATCAGTTAAATTGGATTCCCTAGGGTCGGCTTGAAATCGGGCACATACACAAACACTTAACAAAATGTAAGGTCTAGAAGCAGTTAAATAAAGAAGGGATCCAATCATACCTCTGTATGTTTTCTGGTCTACCTTTTGGCTGGTTTCATCTTTCTCAAGTGAGCAGGTTGGGTGCATGGGGGTGGCCATAGGCTTACATTCACTCATTTTGAACTTTTTAAGAAGTTCTTTAGTGTATTTAGATTGGTGAATGAGTATACCTGATTTACCTTGGTGAATCTGAATTCCCAGGAAGAACTTAAGTTCTCCCATCATGCTCATTTGGAACTCTTTCTTCATTAGGTCAGAAAACTCCTTGCACAAAGTGCCATTAGTAGATCCAAAGATGATATCATCAACATAAACTTGAATAGTTAAAATATCACTGTTAATGGATTTCCTAAATAGAGTATTATCAATCTGACCTCTATCAAATTCATTCTTAAGCAGAAAGTTATTAAGTCTGTCATCCCATGCCCTTGGTGCTTGTTTTAAACCATATAAAGATTTTTTAAGTTTAAAAACATGGTTTGGAAAATTAGAATTTTCAAATCTAGGGGGCTGTTTGACATAGACTTCCTCACATATGTAGCCATTTAAGAATGCACTTTTAACATCCATTTGATACAAAATTATATCGTGATTAGCAGCAAATGATAAAAGAATTCTAATTGCTTCTAACCTGGCCCCTGGAGCAAATGTCTCAGTGTAATCGATACCTTTCTGTTGACTGTATCCTTGAGCTACAAGTTTAGCTTTGTTCCTTACCACTTCACCTTTTTCCTTTGAGTTTATTTTTGAATACCCACTTGGTTCCAATAATATTTTTGTTTGGTCTGGATATCAGATCCCAAACATCATTCCTTTGAAATTCATTCAGCTCTTCTTGCATTGCAAGTATCCAACCTTCTACTTCAGATTTAAAGATTTGTCGTATTCTTGCTTGAAGCTTCTGCTTTTTCATGTTCTTTTTCCTGCAACAGCTTCTAATTCTGATAAATCAACTTCTGGTTATGGTAAATCTGTAACAGCTTATGATAAATCAGCTTCTCATTCTGGTAACTCTATAACAGCTTCTGATTCTGGTAAATATCTAGATTTCTCTTCTGACTTATCTTGGCTGTTTCTGACTTGATCAGATTTATCTTTTGAAGATTTGTCATGTGTTGCTGACTTGCTTGTATCATCTACCTTTCCAGGTACTTCTGTTTCTTCTGTTTCTACTTCTTCTCCCTTTGGTTCTGGTGAACCTGTACTATCTTTATCTTGCTTTGATTTGTTAAGATCAAGCAGTTTCTCATATAACATAATATAAATCAATTAATTTAAAAATGAACTCAATACAGCCAAACCATTAGTTCTACTTCTGGTGGTTTCTGCTTGTTTTTGAAACACTGGAATGCTGTTTCTGTTGAGTGTTTAATTCGTGTGAATCACCTGGTTCCTCTGACAGTTTGAAAACCGGCAGAATACTTATCTAACTTTGATTTTTTAAGATCAAGTTTCTTGTTATCATAGTAAACATAAATATCAAGCAATAATAGTATTTACAACAAGATTTAACCTCTATGTCAACAGTTTCAGTTTTACTCTGAAAGTCGTCTTGTTTCTGATTTTCCGATTCTGAATCTGTACGCTTTGTGATTAGATGGTTTGGATGAAGGGCTTTGAATTCCCTCCCTGGTTTGTGGTCTTGATGAAATTCACTGGAGTGTTTGAAGAACTCTCCTGATCCTGATTCTTCTCTTTTTGCTTTGGCTGATAATCCATGTTCCTCTGGTGATTCTGGAGCTTGTGGTGATTCTGATAACCTTGATGATTCTGGTGATTCTGGTGATTTGGATGAATCTGGTGATTCTGATAATTCCTGTTCTGGTACTGGTTCTGGTTCTGGTTCAGGTTCTGGTTCTGGTTCGGGTTCTAGTACTGATTCTGATTCTGGTTCCAGTTCCTGTGCCTCTAATACTGGTTCTAGTTCTGGTTATGGTTCCAATTCCTGCTCTGATTTTGGTTCCAGCGTTGCTCCTGGTTCCAGTTCCTGTACCTCTGATACTGGTTCCAGTTCTGATTCTGGTTCCTGTTCCAGTTCTGATTCATGTGATGTGTGTGATTTCCTTGATATTTCCTGTTCTTTCTGTGATTCTAGTTTTGGTTCTGATAGGTATTGTGTTGACCAGTTCTTCTTCTACCAGAGTCAATTTGCTTCTGTTTGGTAGATGTTGGAACATAAACCTTCTCCTGCTTGTGCATTGCCAACATCCATTGTCCAGGCACCATTGTTGGTGTCTCATTCTGGTTACTCAGAATATCTGCAACATAGACAATTTGATCTTTTGGTTCCCATAACTCATTGGGTCCAGGTTTGTTAGTTTTAACAGTTTTTTGATCTTGTTCAGATTTTACCATTGGACAAGATAATTCAGAGTGACCTTTCTTAGCACAAACAATACATAGAACATCAGAATGAACATTTTTAGTTTCAGCAACAATTTCTGTAAAACCAAGACCTCTCTCTGCAATGTTACTGTTTCCATAAATCATAGATGCATTTTTACTTCTTTCCATTCCATTAGAAATAAAGTTTTGAAAAATTTGCTCATGCATATCAGATTCACAAACAGTTTTGGAAGTGGAACAAATGCTACTTTTGAGAGTTTGGTTTTCAGATTTGAGTGTTGCAACTTCAATTTTAAAATCCTTGTTTTTAGTTGCATACTCAGAATTTTGATTCTTTAAGACTTGTACTTCTTTGTTTTCTTATTTTCAGTTTTAAAGACATCTTATTGTTTGCATTTAAAAAATCTTTTACAGCCTCAATTAATTTAGATTTAGAGAGATAAGAAAATACCTCATTGTCTTCATCTTCTAAATCTGTTTCAGAGCCTGAGTTGTATCCAGAACTGGAGTTGGTATGAGCCATCAGAGCCAGAATTTCTTCCTCTTATGTGCTTCCAGACTTGCCTGAATGACTGCTTTGATCATTCTTCCTTCTGCCTTCTTTCCTTCCTGAAATCGTGCCTTTATGAAGTCAAGAGGCAGACCTGATGTGTGCCATCATTGCTGTTTCTGCCTCTTCTTCATCAGACGGTTCTTCTTCTGATTCTGATATATCCCAGGCTGCCATCAGACCCTTCTTTCTCAATCTGGAACTCTTCTTGTGCTGTTTGCCTTTTTCCAAATTTAGACATTCTGACTTGATATGTCCATGTTCATTGCATCCATAACAGATGATGCTCTTCTTGTTAGATTCTTCCTTTCCTTTGCTGTTATGGTTCTTCTTGGAGCCTCTCCTCTTCCTGTTTTCCCATATCTTAACCATCTGTTTGGTTAAATAAGCCATATCATCACAGTCACTGTCACTATCCTCTGATTCTGATGCTGCCCTTGCAGCTTTCTTCTGTTTCGACTTCAGGGCCATATTCTTCTTATTCTTTGGTTCATTTGCTTCTAGTTCTATTTCATGAGACCTGAGTGAGCTGATCAGATCTTCAAGCTTTAAGTTATTCAGATCTTTGGCTTGCTGAACTGCAGTAACCATTGGTCTCCACTTGGTTGGTAAGCTTCTTAGAATCTTCTTGACATGATCTGCTGTTGTGTAGCTTTTCTTCAAGACCTTCAGTCCAAATATCAGAGTCTGAAATCTACAGAACATTCAATCAATGTTTTCATCATCTTCCATCTTGAACATCTCATACTGTTTGACCAGTATGTTAGCCCTTGCTTCCTAAACCTGCTGGTTTCTTTATATGTTAGAACCAAACTGTCAAATATGCTCTTTGCTGTTTCTTTATTTGTGCATCTATCAAATTCCTTGAATGTGATGGCACTGCTCATGATGTTTCTGGACTTGTGATGCATATTGAATAATTTTCTTTAGTCTGGTTTCATATCTTCCATGTCCTGTTCTTTAGTTGGATATCCTAGAACAGTAGGTGCAGTGTATCCTTTGACTACCATCTTCCATAATTCAGGATCTTGAGATATGAAGAAACTTCTCATTCTATCCTTCCAATATTCAAACCTTTTTCCATCAAACAGTGGTGGTTTGTTGATGTTGCCTCTAAATTCTTTTGACATTTTGAACCCCTTGACCTTTCCTAAAACACTGTTAAGTGCTCAGCCTTGAGACCGTGATCTGATGCCAATTGAAGGTGCAAACATGAGAAAGGGGAGTTTAATTGTGTTTGACTAACTTGAATACTTTTTCTGTTTTTGCAGTTTTAAAACAAAACTTGATGTATGAAGAAAACAGAGTTAGCAGCGGATATAAAGTAAAAATAAAAACACAGAATTTTATACTAGTTCACCGTTAACGAGGCTACGTCCAGTCCCTTCACCTTGAAGGATTTCACTAATTCAAAACCTTGAATTACAACAGTTCCACTGACCCTCCAAGTCAGTCTTCTCAAATAGTCTAACAATCCTAGACTCTTGAGGAATACAACACCTTGACATCTTAAGTCAAGTCTTCTCCTACCAATCTGACAACCCGAGATTGTAGAAGGAATTACAACGCCTTGAATCTAATTGCCAAGTAATCTGCTACCCCTTTTGACTCTCTCAGATTGTAGACTCTACTTCAACAACTTTGATCTAACACAAGGGAAAGAAAATAACACGAGTGCTTGCTTATGGAAAGATGGAACTCACAATTAACCTCACTGAAAACTCGAGTGTTTGCTTTTGGAAGTGTGTGACTCTTTTGTGATTTTCGATACTAAGTATTCTGCCTTGAGCCTCCTTTTATAGATGCAGATTAGGGTTTCTTCCAAGCTTAATTTCGAGCTGTGTCTTGCTGGATTCTCTTGCAAAAATATCTTGACCAATCGGGTTTCACTTTAAATAAAAAACATATCTTTTTCTACTCTAGATTGCCTTTCAAAAATAACTTTGACCAATTCTGACCTTAATTAATTTAGGAACAAATCTTTCTTCCCGCCAATAGCTTCTGAATTCCACAAGACTTCAATTTATTTTTGTATCAAATCCTTTAAAATACTTTGATCAAATTTAATCAAATCTCCACCGATTATCATCCTGATTAAATCTAAACCCTTTGATCTTCTGCGCTCGTCCACATCTGGACCATACCAAGTGATCTGCTGTGATCCTCTGATTTCGGCCAGCCCTGGACCACATTTTTTGAGCTTCTGATCTCGGCCAACCTGGACTTGCAAACTGATATGCTGTGATCCTCTAATCTTGGCCAATGCTGGACCACACATTCTGACCTTCATATTTCGGCCAACACTGGGCCATGGTCTGATCTTCTGATCTCGGCCAACACTGGGCCATATACTTAAATCTTGACCATTGATCTGAACCTTTTCCCTCTGTTCTGGACCAATTCTAACTGGGTCGGGATTGAACTGAAATTAAATCTGGACAAATAATATTTCAGTGTGGATATTTTACCTTCTGATTTGGATCAGGTCTGGATCAAATCTGGACATCATTTCTTCTGGTATGGACTTAGTTTCATACCATGAACCATGCTATCTTCTGGTCTGGGTCAAATCTGGATTGAATCTCTTGTTCTTGACGCATTAATTTATCCTCTGATTAAGTCTGGATCAAGTCTGGGCTGTTTTATCATTTCACTGCCAAACCATCTTCTGGTTTAAGTCTGACTAATGATTCCTTCTGGTATGGATCAAGTCTCCCTCTAGCAGGCTTCCTTCTGGTCTGGTCCAGAACTCCTTCTGACTTTGCTTCCTTCTGATCTGGGCCAGCAAAGATATCCTCTGGTAATTTCAGGATGCATTCTCTGGTATCTTCTGGATGCATTATTTGGTGTCTTCATCTTCTGCCTTTGGAAACTTCATCTTCTGGTGGCATTTGATGTAAAAATTTAAGGTACAAAATAAGATTACATGGAGTGCTTTTGTAAACATCAAAATCCTAAGTACTTAGAACCAACTTGGTTCCAACAGAATTAACATGTGGTTTGCATCGTATGCCTTTGATGAATTCAACATGTTTTCTACATCGTTTGCCTTTGATGGATTTAACAAACGTTTATTCCTCTGTGTTTGATAAGCGTGAGAAACAATAATCTACCTCTGCCTCTAATAAGCATGACAAACAAGTAATTGAGTTTGCCTATGATAGTCACATCAAGCATCTGATCGTCTGCTCTATGTTATTGTGTATCCTTTGAGAAAGTAAACTCTCTGAAGAAGTGAAAGCTCTGATGAAAGTTAATGCTCCAAAGAAGACACATCACTTTCACATCCTCTGATGAACATTCTGAATTTGCTACGAGTATGAAATTCTTTAAGGTTTTATTTGATCATAGTATCCTTTGATTCCTTGTCCTCAATACAAAGATACGCTGAATCATTCATTGAAATATATATTGATACTTATTAAAGACTAATCTGCCTTAAATGGTGATTGAAGATCTCTAATGGTAAAATTCTCAACGAACACTTGATCTCTATATTTAAAAAGAACTCATTAGTGCTTTACAAGTGAGCGTGAGAGAGTGTGTGTGAGAGAAAATGAAAAAGGCTTTGTGTTAATAAGAAAATATGAAAAAGCCAAGAGCACGTCAAACCAAAAGAATGAGTGAATTATCCTTTCATAGAGAGTTATTAGAGTTAATGTAAATCGGTGAAAGTGGTATGATACACTTGTGTTGACATAGGACTCAATCTGTAACATCCTCTCAATGAGAGTTAGTATCCTAAAAACAAACTTTGTATCAAATCAAACACAAAATAGATCTGATGTAAATAAGCCCGATAGTGGTAACAACCCTCTCATCCTCAAGAGGTATCAAAAGAGGTACAATGTGTTGGAACCAAGTTGGTTCTAAGTACTTAGGATTTTAATGTTTACAAAAGCACTCCATGTAATCTTATTTTGAACCTTGAAATATTACATTAAATGCCACCAGAAAATGAAATTTCAAGAGGCAGAAGATGAAAACACCAGATAATGCATCCAGAAGGTACCAGAGGATGCATGCTGAAATTACCAAAGGATATCTTTGCTGGCCCAGATCAGAAGGAAGCAAAGTCAGAAGGAAACCTGGATCAGACAAGAAGGAAACCTACCAGAGGGAGACTTGATCCAGACCAGAAGGAGTCATAAGTCAGACTTAGTCTAGAAGTTATTCTGACCAGAAGATAGCCTGAGAGTGAAATGATAAACAGTCCAGACTTGATCCAGACTTAATCAGAGGATAAATTAATGGGTCCAGAACAAGAGATTCAATCTTGATTTGACCCAGACCAGAATATAGCATGGTTCAGGGTAAGAAACTAAGTCCAGACCAGAAGAAATGATGTACAGATTTGATCCATACTTGATCCAAATCAGAAGGTAAAATGTCCAGATTGAAATATTATTTGTCCAGATTTAATTTCAGTTCAATCTAGACCCAGTTCAGAATTGGTCCAGATCAGAGGGAAAAGGTTCAGATCAATGGTCAAGAGTTAAGTATATGGCCCAATGTTGGCCGAGATCAGAAGATCAGACCATGGTCCAGTGTTGGTCGAAATCAGAAGGTCAGAATGTGTGGTCTAGCATTGGCCGAGATCAGAGGATCACAACAGATCAGTTTGCAAGTCCTGGTTGGTCGAGATCAGAAGATCAGAAAGTGTGGTCCAGGGTTGGTCGAAATCAGAGGATCACAGCAGATCACTTAGTATGGTCCAAATGTGGACTAGTGCAGAAGATCAAACGGTCCAGATTTAATCATGAGGATTAACGGTGGAGATTCGATTAAATTTGATCTAAGTATTAAAAGGATTTGTTACAAAAATAAAGGGAAGTCGTATGGAAGTTCAGAAGCTATTGGCGGGAAGAAAGATTTGTTCCAGAATTAATTAAAGATAGCATAGGCCCAAGTTATTTATGAAAACAAATCTGGAGATAAAAAGATATGTTTTTTATTTATATGAAACCCGATTGGTCAGATTATTTTTGCAAGAGAATCCAACAAAATACAGCTCGAAATTCAGCTTGGAAGAGACCAAAATTCACATCTATAAAAGGAGGCTCAAGGCAGAATACTTAGCATCGAAAATCACAAAAGAGTCATACACTTCCAAAAGCAAACACTCGAGTTTTCAGTGAGGTTAATTGTGAGTTCCAGCTTTCCAGAAGCAAGCACTCGTGTTATTTTCTTTCCCTTGTGTTAGATCTAAGTTGTTGAAGTAGAGTCTACAATATGAGGGAGTCAGAAGGGGTAGAAGATTACTTGGCAATTAGATTCAAGGCGTTGTAATTCCTTCTACAATCTCGGGTTGTCAGATTGGTAGGAGAAGACTCGACTTAGGAAGTCAAGGTGCTGTATTCCTCAAGAGTCTAGGATTGTTAGACTGTTTGAGAAGACTAACTTGGAGGGTCAGTGGAACTGTTGTAATTCAAGGTTTGAATTAGTGAAATCCTTCAACGTGAAGGGACTGGACGTAGCCTCGTTAACGGTGAACCAGTATAAAATTCTGTGTTTTTATTTTTACTTTATATCTACTACTAACTCTGTTTTATTCATACATCAAGTTTTGTTTTAAAACTGCAAAAACAGAAAAAGTATTCAAGTTAGTCAAACACAATTCAACCCCCTTCTCGGTTTTGGTTCTATTAGGCAGATTGTCTCAATTTTTTTCCACACTATATCACTTAGAATGTTTTACTTTGAACTAGTGCTTTGCTAGAACTTAAATCCTTAACCTCTAAACACTTAGAAAATATTGAGTTATTAAGAATTCATGAATAACTGGTTTTTAGGATTTCGGAGTTTGTGAGTTCGTGAATTCTTCTTCAGCCTTGAGTAACTATTTATAATTAAAATTAGGGCTTCAGTTTAGTCCTTTGTGATTCAGAATCGTATCTTCATTCTAGTTTGGTCAAAAAACATTTCTTCCAAATATAGTTTTGATTGATACGATCTTGATAATATGACCATTAGGCAATATTTTATTTCCCAATTTGATAGGAGAAATTCTTCTAGAAAGATATTGTGTGTATTTTATCATATTATGTTTGGAAATCATTTAGCTAAATCTTTCTTCATACGCTTGATTAGATTTGGGCGGGAGCAAATCTGGGCTTGTTCTTGGACCTTCAGAAGTAAGGATACGGCTAAGTTAAATTCAATATGCTTCTCAATCTATTAGAGCATTTGACCTTGCATCAAAGTCGTTGACTGTTCTCCATCAAAATCATTGACTTCTATTTTTCATAGTCATCGACTTGATTGTTGGAATCAAATGTTGTGATGCTTGAATAAGCATAGTCATAGGCAGATGCAAAGCTGTGTGACTTATAATTAGTGGCACGGGGAATTTCACCTGTGTTGCATTATCAGAGTCATTGCAACTATAGAGGTTGCTTATCAGAGGTAGCATTCTAGAACATGTTGCAATTTTTTGAGCCAGCGAAATACGAGTTTTAGAGGCAGGCTTGAAAATATTGTTCATTAGAAGAACACTAAAGTTACTGTTCATCAGAGGCATGCTACAATTACTGTTCATCAGAGGCATGCTTAAGTTACTGTCATCAGAGGCATGATACAATTAGTGTTCATCAAAGGCATGCTTAAGTTACCATTCATTAGAGGCATGGAAACTCTAAAGACATGTTGAATTTTTCAAAGGCACATATTTCTTTAGAGGCACGCTGATTTACCAAAACACATTGAGTTTCCAAAAGCACGTTGAACTACAAGAAATACGCTAAACTACCAGAAACACGTTGAACTACCAAAAACACGCCGAATACCTGAAGCACGCTATTAGAGGTAGATTCGCTAGGGGTGTACACGGGTTGGGCTGAGGCGATTTTGACAAAATATGATACCGATCCGATTGATTATGTTTCGATTGGGTTAAGTTCTAAACCTGTATTTTTTTCATTTAACCCGAATCGAATCGACCTGATCAAGAACGAGTTGGGTTGGGTTGGTGGGTTATACATAAATAATAACCTATTTTTTATTTTACGGAAAAATATATTGAATGAAAATATATTTAATACTTGTATGTATCAAAAACTATAAAATTTCAAACACGTCATTCAACAATCTTCAAATACATAAATAAATTCAACAACAGTAAATCAATAAAATATGAAAATTTATCAATTCTAAGCAATGTCAACTTCAAGTCCAAGCACTTAACAAATTGCTCAAATTATGGAAGGGAACAATTGGGAATATGCAAAAACAAATATGAATAATGAAAGTGAAGAGATAAAGAAGGAGAAATAATAAATAAGTAAAATATGCATGGAACAAAGCAATAACAAGTACCTTAAGATGTAGTAGCGATTGTGTTAAGTTCAACAGCAGTCAGCCCAACATCAATTGAAACTAATTCAAACAAGTCTAAAATTTTAAATATAATACACAATCTCATTAGCACACCAAATGATTAAAAGAATAAACAAAAATAAAGGAATTTTGAAAGTTAAAATAAAAAATTCGTACCTGACTCAATTTTTTGTATTTTAACCAACTCAACTACTAAATCAATTTTCTTGGGAGATTTTATCCAATTTTGGGTACAAATCAAAGCTTCAACAGTAGTGACATTTAATGAACTACAAAATGAATCGAGTATTCGACCTCTTGTACTAAACACTGATTCAGATGATACAGTAGACACTAGAAGAGCAAAAATATCTCTAGCTATGCGAGAAAAAACATGGTATTTATTTGTTTTTCCTTTCCACCATTTAAAAATATAAAATATAGGGGAGTTCTCTTCAACACCATCCTCTGAGTACCTATCCAACTCACTTTTTTGCAACTCACCTTTTTTTCCTTCATGTTCAATCTAAACAAATTTTCATAATCATCCTTATCCCGTTTTTCAATGTTAGACTGTGAGTGCATGTTGAGATTCGAGGTACTAGAATCACAAACTGCATTAGTAACGGGATACAAAACAATATAATGTTTAATCAATTTAGCGATGATATTTTTTAGTTTTTCCATCATATCATCGGACTTATAAGTGCCATACATTCTTTCAAAACAAAACTCAATATACTCAAGCTTATAACGGGGGTTAAGAAAAACAACAACAAACAGAATAATTTTACTTGCATATTTTCAGTCATCTTTTTCAAAACAACATTATCTCTGTTCTTCCAATTAGTCATTGTTTTCTGAATTTCAATTAGCTATTTAAAAAAAGAGTTAGCTGTAACATGTAATGACCCAGAAAAAGAGAGAGCCGCTTCATAGAAAGTCTCAAAAAACTTCACAAAAACACGGGAACGTTCCAATCAGGATTATTAGGACATCCTCTAATCGCACTACCATTAGGTTCATTAGGTTCATTAGACACAAATGCCACTTCAACGTGTTCTAAATGATAAAATGCATGTGCATATTGTTCAGCAATATCCAACATCAAAAAGGTGGAGTTCCACCTAGTTTGTACATCAAGTGTTACCATTGCTTTAGAATATACATTCACAACTTATGCACACTTCTTAAAAGTAGCCAACCTACTAGGAGAAGACTTGACAAACTTAAATAAAGCCCTTATTTTAGCAATTGATGAGTCAATTTCCTTCAAGCCAACGGTTACAATCAAGTTCAATACATGTGCTTTACATTTCATATGTAAGTACTCCCCATTAAATAAAGTACGGCCTTTCCAAAGGGTCATGCCTCTATTTAAATATGCAATAGCCAAGTTGTTAGCATTTGCATTATCAACAGTAACAAAACAAATAGACCTAATCCCCTGCTCTTTCATGCAATTTTCTAAAGTTATCCCTATGGTTTCACCTTTGTGGTTGGAAATCAAACCAAAACTTAATATTCCGTCTTCAAATCCCACCCATCGTCAATATAATGAGCTATTACACACATATAATTCACATTTTGGATCGATGTCCAAGTATTAGTGGTCAAAGACACCATTTGTTTATTTGCAGACAACATTCTTTTCAACTTTTTCTTCTCATCAAAATACAATTGCAAGCAATCTCTAGCAACAGTAAAACGGGAAAAAATTTTAAATCTAGGTTAAGCCTCACTCATGAATTGTTTGAATCCTTCATTTTCAACATATTTAAAAGGGAGTTCATCAATAATTACCATATTTGCTAGTGTTATTCTAGTTCTCTCTTGGTTTGATGAGAAGAACAATTGGGGTCATCATCATTTTAGGGTCATCGTCATCATTTTACAATTCAAAGTTTAAAACTAACCCTATTAGGGTCATCATCATTTTCCTTTCCAAGAACAATTGTCTTTTGTTTCTTATCAACTTGCCTATTTGGATTTTTAAAGCACTTATTTATATGTCTAAGAAAGTTAGCAGTTCCATGACTAGAAGAGGCTGCGTACACTTTCCCACAATACTTACATGTACCTGTATCATTTCTCTGATTAAAATGTAACCAAACACTAGAAGACGCTTTACTAGGTTTTCTTTTCTATTACCTCGTTTCCTTGAGTTGGCGGTAATGATGAGAGGCCTAAATCTTGTGCTTGTGGAGCAAATTGATTAGGAGCTTCTTGTACTTGTTCCATTTGTTTCAAATATGTGCAATAATATAGTTAAAAAATTTGAAATGTAAAAGGAAAATTATGAGAAAACAGCTAGCACTACTACTTGGTCCACCACATTACTTTCATCATTACACATAATTCACCAACCAAACCATTTTAGTTTACTACGCTACCATAATTTTTTAATAGTAGTGCTTTTTGTTTATTTTTAGAGCACTTACTATTTTCAAATACAATACTACAAAAAGTTTTTAATAGATTTAAATGTAAAAAATTTAAACTAAATTCATCATAAGCATAAGCTTTTGCATAAGCATCATTTTTGCTCATAAATAATATTTAACTAAAAAATTTTGTATTTAACAAATGTAAAAAATTTAAACTAAATTCATCATAAGCATAAGCTTTTAGTTTATACATTCATTATGAAAAACTATAAAAAAGTATAACATTTAAATACATATTGGTAATGAGCACCTGCGGAACAAAAGAAGAACGTGGCGGCAACGCGACTAGTAGAACAAAAGAAGAAGGTGAGCAGCGACACGGCTTGAGGAAGTTTGGGAAGAAAAAGAAGGTGGACGTAGATATGGAATAAAAGAAGAAGGTGGACGCAAATATGGAACAGAAGAAGAAGGTGGATGACAGCTGCCAAAAATCTAAAGAAGAAAAAGAAGAGTAATGAAACCCTATTGGGCTGCTAAACAAAATTATAAAAAAAAATTATAAATAGTTACTGGGTTGGGTCTATGGGTCGACAGGTTCAAATTGTTGAACACATTATCCGAACCAAATATAAGCAGGTTGAAGGTGCAAACATGAGAAGGGGGGGTTGAATTGTGTTTGTCAACTTTGAATCTTTTTGCTATTTTGTTGAATGTTGATGCGAATTATTGGATGAATAATTGATCAGACTTAGCAGCGGATAATAACAACATAAGAACACATCAATTTATCCTGGTTCGCCATTAACTTAGCTACATCTAATCCCTTCATCCTGAAGGCTTTCATCCACTAATTCAAAACCTTTGAATTACAACACCTGACCCTTTAAGCCAGTCTTCTCAAACAACCTGACAACCCCAGACTTTTGAGGAACGAAAACAACACCTTGACTCTACAAGTCAAGTCTTCTCCTACCAATATGACAACCCCAGATTGAAGAAGGAATTTGCACCACTATCGGGTTAGATTACAAAGGTTGGAACTCTGCAAATTTGCTTATGGAAAACTGATTGCTGCACTGAATTTCTCTCTCGAAAACTCTTAGAAAATATTGCTTTTGCACTCAAGTGATTCTTTCTTTTGAACTTTCGGATTGTGTTGAATCTGAAGCTTGAGTTCTTGTGTTTTTCGATGCTTGATGTTGCTGCCTGAAGCCTCCTTGTATAGCAAATAGGGCTTAAATTCAAAATAAATGTTGCTCAGATTTGCTTCGAAAATTCTGTTGGCCAATCCTTTTTCACTTAAATTAAAACTGTATCTTTTTAGTTTCAAATTGCACTTGAAAATTCTGTTGACCAATCTTGTTTCTTTTAATTTCAAACCGTATCTTTTTAAGCTTCATATTGCATTAGAACTTTTCAAGTCTTCACTGATTTGCATCATGATTTAAATTCTGGACCGTATGATCCTCTGATCTCAACAAACTCTAGACTATGTAATATGATATGTACCAATTTTGTGATCCTCTGATCTCGACCAATTCTGGACCATGTGATCTGATATGTACCATTCTGTGATCCTCTGATCTGAACCATTGATCTTCTAATCTAGACTATTGATATTTTAATCTGGACCATTGATCTTTTAATCTGGATATTTATCCTTTGATCTGGACCAAGTCTAGACTAAGTTTGGATTTGATCTAGACTAAGTCTTATGTTCTGGACAATTATATCTTCTGATCTGGGCCAAGTCTGGATTAAGTTTTATGTTTTGGACCATGCTATCTTCTGGTCTAGACCAAGTCTGGTCCAACTCATTTGTTCTGGACCAGTTATCTTCTAGTCTAGACCAAGTCTAGATTAAGTCTGGACCAAGTATGGAATGAGTCTTATATTCTGGACCATGTTATCTTCTGGCCAGGACTAAGTCTGACTTATGTTTCCTTCTGGTCTGAACCAAGTCTCCCTCTGACAAGCTTCCTTCTGGTCTGGACCAGGTCTCCTTCTGGACTCTGCTTCCTTCTGATCTGGGCCAAGAAAGATATCCTCTGATAATGTTATTTTTCCTTCCCTTTGACTATATCCTCTGATTGATGCTATCCTCTGATGTTTGCCTTTGATGACATCCTTTAATATCCTCTGGAGGTGTATCCTCTGGATGTATCCTCTGGTGGTGTCATCCTATGATTTTGTACAACCGCTGATTTGTTCTTCTAAGTCAAAATACGATTTACATAAAATACTTTTGGTAACATCAAAACTTTGACTGAATGAACCAACTTGGTTCCAACACAGGTTTCAACGGGTTGGTGTAAGAACAGAGTTGCACCTAAGAAGGGGAGTGAATTAGGTGATAGACAATTTTTCTGTTTTTAGAGTTTTGGAGATTGTTTAAGTGACTGTTTTATGTTTGTTTAATCTTGCTGTGTTAGTGAATGAAAGCTATAAATGACATAAGGTAAAAACACAGAAATTTATCCTGGTTCCCCTTACAACCAAGGGTACATCCAGTCCTGTTGCACCCCACAAGAGATTTTCCAATATCTGTTAGAATAAGTACGAGTCTAACCCTAAGACTTCAATTACAAATTCCTAACACTCTACCTAAGATAGCACACCACTATCTTAGTTTACAACACTTGAAGAAAATACACCACTTTCTTCAAACAATAACTTTAATGATTTTTACAACAATGTTCTTAATTAAGAACAACAGGATATAACAATTTGTGCAAGGATACCAATCCAAAATACTTTCAAGTACAATAGAGAACCTTTCTCAATGATATGAAAATGTAGAGCATGTACTTGAAGTATGAAAATATAACTTTGAAAAGATCACAAAATATTTCAGAAAGTTGTTCAAAGTTCGTGGTAGGATTGATTAGTTTAAAACTGAAGTTTTGAAGTATTTATATTCCAAGGTAACACTTCAGATCAATGGCAATGATTCCCAAACGTTTTGATGAACTTGTGCAATGTTTCAAAACTGAAAGGTTGCATTGTTTTGAAGTTGTATTCGAATACAGTCTTAGTGTATTGGAATACATTTCTATAACGTTCTGTTTGTATTTGAAATTTGAATGTTGTAGTCGAATACAATGTCTTGTAGTCGACTACAAGTACGGGATTTTTGCCACTGACTTGAGTTGTATTCGAATACACAAAGCTGTAGTCGAATACAAATGTTTAAAATTAGCTACTGACTTGCAATATGTATTCGACTATGACACTTCGTATTCGAATACAGATCTTCAATTTTAGCTTCTGATTTTATAGTCTGTATTCGACTACGACACTTCGTATTCGAATACAGATTTCCAGTTTTGTAAAAACTTTATTTTCAAACAATGTTTATGTTATTAAATATTTTTGTAAAACATTTTAATGCATATGCTATCAGAAGGTTCTCATAATATTGTACTTAAATTGTATTTTGATTTGATATCAAATGCTTTTACCTAAATATAAATTTGAAAGATAAGTTGCTTAAAAATCCTTTTTCTTTTTGATCAAGGATCTTTTTGTGTTCATAAAAAATATAGATCTTTAATTTTCAGTTGGGTCTAGTCGGACCAAAAAATGATCGGGTACAGGTAAAAATTAGGTTGGGTTGGGTGATCGGGTTAGCGGGTCGACCTGCGCCCTTGTACACCCCTAAGATTCGCGTACTTTTCCAAAGCATGCATTTGTTTGATTCTGAGGATTTCATTGACTGATTTGGTTTCATTTCCTTTGACCTTTTTACTTCCCATGGTGACTTCCTCTAGTGACTTCCGCTAGTCAACTTATCTGGTGACTTCCTTTGGTTACTTCCTTCAATTTTTCTATTCTAATTGCTACACACTTAAGGAAGCCATAAGTCCAACAAATCTTTCTCATAAAATACCTTTGGTAACATCGAAACTACATAAGGAATTGTTCGAGAGACCAACATGATTCCAACATTAAGCCCTTGACTATACTAAGGCAAAATCTCTTTGTAAGGGGAGGTCTAGATATAACAACAGTATGTTGGGAACTAGTATACAATATATGTGTTTCATATATCCTCTTCTATTTCTCGCATCTTAGTTCTTTATGATTCAACCTTATTTTGCTAAACATCTTTCAAAAGGAAGTTGATAGTTTTGATAAAGAATTTTTTTTGTAAGAAAATGGAAGTAGTTTTGAGAAGTGGCAAACATAATTCAAATCCCCTGTTTATTGTGTTTTCATCACCTTCATTTCTGTCACAAAGAATAATATCACCTAATAAACAAGTAATTACATTTACTAATAGAGCAGGTCATAATATAACAATAAAAAAATATTGCAATATGGATCTAACAATCAATAGTTCAATTTAAGGCGTTAAAGACAAAATAAATAGAAGTTAGTGATTCTAGGAAGCCAATTGATCTTTTGGTCAACATATCAAGTCAAATATCTAATGAATTCAACAATCTAATAAAGTAAACCGAATGATAAAGTCAACCCTAAGATAAGAAGTCTACGCTTCAATATCCTTTGGTCATCATATTGGACTTATCCTCTGACTAAAGAAATGCATGACATCCTCTTATAGTGATATCCTCTAAGATCTATCTTCTTAATTGAAAATATGTGGAATCAATTATAAAGATATATATGGATATGTGTTAAAGACTGATTCACCTTAAATGCTTATTTAAGATCTCCAACAACAACATTCTCAACGAACACTTCTTCTCAGTATTTAAGTGTAAACCAACCAATCAATCGAGCAGTAGAGAGAATAAAAAAGGCAATGTGTTAAGAAGACATTATGTAAAACCCTAAAACACATCAAAAGAAAAGAATGAATGAGAAACCCTCTCAGTAGAGAGCTATTAGAATTGATGTAAATAAATCAAGTTGTTTGATACACTTGAATTCATATAAGATTTAAAATGTAATATATTCTCAATGAAAGTTAGAATCTTAGAAACATATTTTGTGTCGATTTAGCCACAAAATGAAACTGATGTAAATCAACCTGAGAGTGGTAACAACTCCTTCACCCATAAGAGGTACTAAAAGAGGCATAAAAATAGTCATGAGCCTCAACGGTTTGACTGTACTAAGTTAGAAGGTTGAGAAGACATGAACACTATTAGGTTGACTATAAGGTGTTTAGCAAACTCGTGATTCTAATGGTTACAACCAAGACAAGCTAAAAGAAGAATACTCAAAGCCCGAACATGCATAGTAAATAATACTTGTATGCTATCGTTGAATTAGTGTGTTGGAACCAAGTTGGTTCTAAGTACTTAGGATTTTGATGTTTACAAAAGCACTCCATGTAATCTTATTTTGTACCTTGAATTATTACATTAAATGCCACCAGAAGATGAAGTTTCCAGAGGCAAAAGATGAAGACACTAGACAATGCATCCAGAAGGTACCAGAGGATGCATCCTGAAATTACTAGAGGATATCTTTGCTGGCCCAGATCAGAAGGAAGCAAAGTCAGAAAGACACCTGGACCAGACCAGAAGGAAGCCTACCAGAGGGAGACTTGATCCAGACCAGAAGAAATCATTAGTCAGACTTAGTCCAGAAGTTATTCTGACCAGAAGATGGCCTGACAGTGAAATGATAAACAACCCAGACTTGATCCAAACTTAATCAGCGGATAAATTAATGGGTCCAGAACAAGAGATTCAATCTAGACCAGAAGATAGCATGGTTCAGGGTATGAAACTAGGTCCAGACAAGAAGAAATGATGTCCATATATGATCCAGACCTGATCCAAATCAGAAGGTAAAATGTCTAGAATTAAATATCCATTGTCCAGATTTAATTTCAATTCAATCCAGACCCAATTCAGAATTGATCCAGATCAGAGGGAAGATGTTAAAATCAATGGTCCAGATTTAAGTATATGGCCCAGTGTTGGCCGAGATCAGAAGATCAGACCATGGCCTAGTGTTGGCCAAAATCAGAAGGTCAGAACGTGTGGTCCAGCATTGGCCGAGATCAGAGGATCACAGCAGATCAGTTTGCAAGTCCAGGTTTGCCGAGATCAGAAGATCAGAAAGTGTGGTCCAGGGTTGGCCGAAATCAGAGGATCACAGTAGATCACTTAGTAAGGTCCAGATGTGGACTAGAGCAGAAGATCATTCGGTCCAGAACTAATCATGATGATAATCGGTGGAGATTTAATTAAATTTGATCAAAGTATTAAAAGGATTTGTTACAAAAATAAAGTGAAGTCGTATGGGAGATCAGAAGCTATTGGCGGGAAGAAAGATTTGGTTCAGAATTAATTAAAGTCAGGATTGGTCAAAGTTATTTTTGAAAGCAAATCTGGAGCTAAAAAGATATGTTTTTTTATTTATATGAAACCCGATTGGCCAAGTTATTTTTGCAAGAATATCTGGCAAGATACAACTCGAAATTAAGCTTGGAAGAGACCCTAATTCAAATCTATAAAAGGAGGATTAAGATTGAAGACAAAGCATCGAAAAATCACAGAAGAGTCATACACTTCCAAAAGCAAACACTCAAGTTTTCAGTGAGGTTAATTGTGAGTTTTAGCTTTCCAGAAGCAAGTACTCGTGTTTTTCTTTCCCTTGTGTTAGATCTAAGTTGTTGAAGTAGAGTCTACAATCTGAGGGAGTCAGAAAGGGTAGCAGATTACTTGGCAATTAGATTCAAGGCATTGTAATTCCTTCTACAATCTGGGGTTGTCAGATTGGTAGGAGAAGACTTGACTTAAGAAGTGAAGGTGTTGTATTCCTCAAAAGTCTAGGATTGTTAGACTGTTTGAGCAGACTGACTTGGAGGGTTAGTGGTATTGTTGTAATTCAAGGTTTTGAATTAGTGAAATCCTTCAAAGTGAAGGGATTGGACGTAGCCTCGTTAACGGTGAACAAGTTTAAAAATCTTTGTGTTATTTTACTTATATCCGCTGCTAACTCTGTTTGATTTATACATCAGGTTTTGTTATAAAACTGCAAAAACAGAAAAAGTATTCAAGTTAGTTAAACACAATTCAACCCCCCTTCTCGTGTTTGCACCTTCATAGTGGATTTAGTCCTTGAATGTACAGAGATAAAATCTCTTTGAAAAAGGAGGACTAGATGGGACAATAGTTTGTTGTGAACTATTATAAAAATCTTTGTGTTCCATCTCTGTGGTGTTAATCTAATCTAAACTTTTTATGATTCAACTTCATTTTGCTAAACCTACTTTATAATCGTAAGTTGAATAATTTGATAAAGAACATAGTTTTGGTTATGCAATCAAAGTATTTTTAAGAAATGGCAAATTACACTAAGTCAAAATGAAATCCCAAACGCATGCAAAGCCTCACCAATTTTGACTACAACAATGCTAGTCAAAACGAAATCCCAAACCACTTTAAAACCATAAATTCACAAACTTTTCAAATAAATTCTTGAACGTCAAATTTTCTCTAATTCTTTTTCTACCTAAAATTTTGGCTAGACTTCTTTGTTTCAACAAGACTTTCCCTAAAAAGTATGGAGTGAACCACATAATATCCACAACATATCATCCTCAAACCAGTGGTCAAGTAGAAGTTTTCAATAGAGAGATCAAGAGTATCCTCCAGAAGCCTATCTCTGCATCAAGGAAGGACTGGGCCTTGAAGCTAGATGATGTGCTTTGGGCCTATTGTACAACATACAAGACTCCCATTGGTATGACTTCTTAAACGTTGATTTATGGAAAATCTTGTCATCTCTTAGTTGAGCTTGAACATAAGGTATATTGGGCAATAAAGTCCCTTAACCTCGATTTGAAGGTTGTTGGTGAAAGAGAAAAAAGCTCTAAATCAACAAGCTTGATGAGTTGAGGTTGGACGCTGATGAGAATGCTAAACTCTACAAGGAAACAACCAAGAGGTGGCATGATAAGCACATAACTAGAATGGAAATCAACGAAAGTGACTTCGATTTATTTTTCAATTCACGATTGAAGTTGTTTTTGAGTAAACTTCGTTTGAGGTTGTACGGGCCTTTTCAAATTCGCAAGGTGTCTGAAGCTGTAGAAATTATGGAGCAAAGCTACTTCAGTTTTCACTATGAATGGTCAAAGGTTGAAATATTATGTAGTTGGGATTCCAACAGAGGAAGGGGTTAGTCTTATTCTTCGATGTCCAACTTAAGATTTTCAAAATATAGGTCAAGCTAAGAACCACAAACAAGCGTTGCATGAAAGGCAAACCATAATTTTAAATTTTCAAATTTTATTTTGTTTTGTAGGTTGAGAAAAAACGAGCAAAGTGTAGAAAATATAAGAAAGCAGTAAGAATAACGACCTGTCCGTAATGGCCATTACAGCCGTAATGGTTTAGCCCCTTGCACTTGCAAAAACAATACCAAGGAAGTACAAATTATGGCCAGGATGTAATGGTTATTGTGGTCATAATCTTGTGAGCTTTCTAGCCCCTTTCATGACTATTTCAATTTTTTCATTGAGGACAATGTCTGGTCCAAGCATAGGGGGTACACTTTCTAGTTTGCATGTTTTCTTAGTGGGTTATTTTTTTTTTATCTTGTTTTGAAATAAAAATAAATAAATTATTTCTTCTTGGTTGAAAGAAAAACTTTTTTATGTCCTTGATAGGGCACCATAATTTATGTGCATGTTGTTGTCAATTAGGGAATGAACTCACCTTCGGGAGCCACACTTTTAATTTGATAAATTTGCATATTCATTGATTGCATGTTCTCATTGATTTAGCTACTAAATATGAGTTTTGGACTTATATAGGGTCTTGTGTTGCATCATCAAATACTATGCCTCTTTCCTTGAATTGAGTGATTATTCACCATTGATTGTGTTCTCTAGAACTTGACATGCAAACGCCTTAAGGCTAAATCTTCTTGTGATCAAGTTTGAAGAAAAAAAACACTGTAGGATTTTTTTTCAGGCCCCATGACTTGTTTGATGTTTAATACTTTCTATCAGTTTCCCACTTTGATCCCTACATGAATTATTTTTCTTAGTCCCTTGCTTTATTGGTAAAATCCTTTTTTTGGGTGCCTTTTTGAGTATAATGGAGCATCTTCAAAAAAATAAAATAAAAAATAAGTCCCTATATGAAAGGACACAATAGGGTGCTTTACTAGGAGTATCAGGTTGAACTCTTACAAGTGAGATCGCATCATTTGAAAAGGTAAAGTACATAGAGAAATGGTAAGTAGCACCCCTAATTAAGAAATAGAGAAGTAGCAATGTCAATCACAAGAAATGGGGGTTTGAATTGTGATCCCTTTAAAGATAAGGGATAGAAAGACCACACACAAAAAGTATACTCCTTCAACCCATTCGGGTCAGTCCAATGCTCACAACCGTGAGATTTTCAATATGTGCTTCATAAACAAATTTTTTCATTCACACCTTTTCTCTTGATTACACCTTGATCAATTACAATATTCACCTTTCAACGTATGAATGATTTTTACAGCCACCTTTCAAAATTGAAAGGATTTTTACAGTCACCTTTCTATCTAAAAAGGATTTTTACAAACACATTCAATCTATATATTCTTTTCAACTTGGTCAAAGATTTTTTTCAATTATAAATTTGAATCAAATAATATTTTATATTTTCTTCAATTATAAATTTGATAATGACAAAACTTATATTTTCGATAACAACTTTTCTTTATATTTCTATGATTACCCCTAACTTAGGGCTCCCCCTAAGTCTAAGTATCATTTCTCCCCACTTTATCAAATATATTTTCTCCCCTTTTTTGTTATCAGACAAAAAGTCTTGAAAGTGAAACTTGCTCTTTTTTTCCCCTTTTTTGTTTTGTTTTTTTAATAACATAAATATATTACAAGAAAACATAAAAACTAATGTAAAGCTAAACTACTTTGAAGTTATCACAATATCAGTCAGGTATAAAGGTAAGGTTTAGGGTTTTCTTCATGAAGTTAAACCTATCTTTAGGTAG
Source organism: Cicer cuneatum (assembly GCA_037974295.1). Lineage (NCBI taxonomy): Eukaryota > Viridiplantae > Streptophyta > Magnoliopsida > Fabales > Fabaceae > Cicer > Cicer cuneatum. The sequence goes on along the minus strand of JBBPBO010001985.1, from coordinate 57,796,409 downwards.
TGGTTTGGTGAATACGTCAGCCCATTGGTGTTCAGTGTCTATAAACTGAAGGTTTAGTACCCCTTTTCGAACAAATTCCCAAATGAAGTGGTGTTTGATCTCTATGTGTTTAGCTCTAGAATGTAGGATAGAGTTTTTAGTTAGACAAATGGCAGAAGTGTTATCACAATAGACGGAATTGTTATCCAGCTGCTGAAATGTACTCAGCATATGCTGTTGACATTGCAATGGTGTTTTCTCTCTTACTTGACCAAGATATTAAGTTGTCACCTAGAATTGTGCAGTTGCCACTAGTGCTCTTTCTCTCAAGTTTATCTCCAGCATAATCAGAATCACAATATCCACTCAATTTGTACTTAGGAGATTTCTTGTCGAACAAGGTAAGGTTGGTAGTGCCTTCTAAGTATCTGAGGATTCACTTAACAACAATTAAATGTGATTTTCTAGGGTCATCTTGAAATCTTGCACATACACATATACCAAACATGACGTTAGGTCTTGCACATAGACATACACAATACTCATCTTAAACTTCCTGAGAAGCTCTTTTGTATATTTAGTTTGATGAATGTATATGCCTTTTTGATTTTGTTGAATTTGTATCCGTAAGAAAAACTTAAGTTCTCCCATCATACTCATTTGAAATTCAAGCTGCATCAATTTAGAAAATTCTTGGCAAATAGTGCCATTCGTAGATCCAAAAATAATGTCATCAACATAAATTTGAATAATAAAAAATGTCATCTCCTATTGATTTTCTAAAAAGTGTATTATCTACTTGTCCTCTTTTAAAGTTATTTTTAAGCAAGTTACTAAGTCTATCATACCATGCCCTAGGTGCTTGTTTTAGACCATATAGAGATTACCTAAGTTTTAAAAACATGATTTGGAAATTCAAAACTTTCAAAATCTGAGGATTGTTTAACAATGACTTCTTCACTTATATAACCATTTAGAAAAGCACTTTTAATATCCATTTGAAATAATGTAATGTTATCATTTGCAACAAAAAAAATAGGATACGAATAGCTTCTAACCTAGCCACTGGAGCAAATGATTCAGTGTAATCAATACTCTCTTGCTGACTATAGCCTTATGTGACAAGTCTTGCCTTGTTTCTGACCACTTCACCATTTTCATTTTGCTTGTTTTTGAAAACCCACTTGGTTCGAACAATGTTCTTCTTTGGTCTAGATACTAGATCCCAAACATCATTCCACTTAAATTCATTTAACTCTTCTTGCATTGCAAGAAACCATTTATTTATGCTTTTCAAGGTCAAGTTATATTTTGCTTCTATTGAAAAGTTCAGATTTTGTGATTCACCCGGTTCCTCTAAACTTTTGAGAACTTGGAAAATATTTACCTAACTTTGATTGTTACATCAAGATTCTTATTATCACAGTAAACGTAATATCAAACAATAATTATATTTAAATAAATATATAACCTATAAGTCAACAGTTTTAGTTTCACTCTGAAAACCCTCTTATTTCTTCTTTTCTAGTTTTCAGATTCTGAATTTTTATATTCTCTGATTATAGGGTCTGGATGAAAGGATTTGAATTCCATCTAGGTTTGAAGTCTTGATTGATTTGATTGGAGTGTTCAAAAAAGTCTCTTGATTCTGATTGCTAATCTGACACTTCTGTTTCTATTGATGTATCATATTCCTCTGGTTATTTTGGAACTGATGGTAATTTTGATTCTTTGGGTAGTTCCATTTCTGTTGATATGTGTGGTTTCTCTGCCACTTTTGATTATGTTCGTACTCCATATTTTTCTGATATTAATAGTTCATCATGTGGTTCTGGTTCTGATAGGTATTGTCTTGATCATTCCTTCTTCCACTAGAGTTAGTTGGCTTCTGTTTGGTAAGTTTTGGAACATCAACCTTTTTCCCTTCATATATTGCAAGCATCCATTGACCTGACACCATGACTGGTGTTTCAATTTGGTTGCTTAGAACATCTGCAACATAAACAATTTTATCCTTTGGTGCCTAAATGTGGTTGGGTCCTGGTTTGTTAGATCTTAAAGGTTTCTTGTCTTTCCATGTAGTTAGCATATCATAAGATATTTTAGTGTGACTTTTCTTATAGCAAATACTACGCAAATCATTATAAGGAACAAACTTAGGTTCAATTACTTTTTCTTGAAATCTTATTCCTCGTTTAGCATTCCAACTAACACGATAAATCATAGATGTATACTTGCTTCTTTCCATACCACTATCAAGAAAATTTTGAAATACTTCTTCATGCTTATTAGAGTTGCATTATCTATTTTCAATTCAGTAGTATCAGATTTCAAAGTTGCATTTTCCTGTTTTATGTTCAATTAGGTCAGTTTTCATAGATGCATTTTTTGTTTTAAGTTCACTAATATCAGTTTTTAGAGTTGCATTTTTTGTTATAAATTCAACACTTTGATTCTTTAAAGCATTAACTTTTTCAGTTAGATTTGTATTTTCTTTCCCAAGTGTTTTCAGTTTTAAAGACAATTTGTGAGTATTATTTAAAAAATCATTTATAGCAGTAATTAAATCAGGTCGAGTAAAGTCAAAAATACCTCAATTTCTTCATATGCTGATTCACTTCAAGAGTCAGAATCTGTATTGGATCTAGAGGCAGAGTTGGTATGAGCCATCAAAGCGAAATATGCTTGTTCATCATCAGAGGATTCATTAGAATCATCTCATGTAGCCATCAGACTATTCTTCTTGGGTTTGGAATCTTTCCTCTGGTGTTCCCGTATCTCAATATTAGAATATACTAACTTGATATGTTCAAGTTCATTGCATCTATAGCAGGTGATGTTTTTCTTGTCATATTTATCATCAATTCCTCTACTGGATTGCATGGAATATCTTTGGGGAAATTTCATCTTTCTGTTGTGCCACATCTTTTGAATTTTTCTGGATATAAAGTTAATCTCCTATACCTCTAAGTTCATATTTTGATCATCTGAATCACTGTCCTCTGACTCTGATGTTGCCTTTAGAACCTTCTTCTGCTTGGATTTCAAGGCCAAAGTCTTGTTCTTCTTCTTGGGCTCATCTTCTTCAAGCTTAATTTCATGTGATCTGAGATAGCTGATTAATTCTTCCAGCTTTCTGAATGGCAGTGATCTTATGTCTCCACTTGCTTGTCAAACGCCTAAGGATTTTCTTCACATGAGCAGCAGTAGTATTACTCATCTTTAGTACCTTTAATAATGAGATCAAGGGCTAGAATTTGAAAACATTGTTTCAATGTCTTCATCTTCTTCCATCTTGAACAGCTCATACTTTTTGACTAAGAGGTTGGCATTTACTTCTTGAACTTGCTTGCTTCCTTCATAGGTCAAAGTTAGACTATCATAAATACTCTTTGTTGTCTCCTTGTTGGTGCACTTGTCAAACTCCTTGAAGGTGATTGCATTTATCATGAATGTTCTAAACTTATGATGCATCTTGTACATCTTATTCTAATTAGCATTCATCTCCTTTCTTGTAATTTCAATACCATCAATATTCTTTGGAGCAATATAACCATCTTCCACCAAGACCAAAAGTTCAGGATCTTGTGAAATATAGAAACTTCTAAGTATGTCCTCCTAGTACTGAAAATGTTCTCCATCATACAGAGGTGGTCTGTTGATGTTTCCTCCAGCATTTTCTTCACTGAAACTAGACATGTTAAACCCTTGGATCTTTTCTCAAACATTGTAAAGTGCTCAACCTTAAGACCGAGCGCTGATGCCAATGGAAGGTGCGAACACGAGAAGGGGGTTGAATTGTGTTTGCCAAAGTTGATAAATTTTTGCTGATTTGGTGTAGGCTGGTTGGTTTTTATGAATTACTTAGATAAGAAGCAATCGGGTTCAAAAGCAGCAAACAATGAAAGCATAAATAATTGGACACATAGATTTATCCTAGTTCACCACTAACTTGGCTACATCCAGTCCCCTCATTCAAAAGGCTTTCATCCATTTCAAATACCTTGAATTACAAAACACTTGACTCTCCAAGCCAGTCTTCTAAAACAGCCTGACAACGCCACACTTTTGAGGAACTAACCACCTTGACCCTACAAGCGAAGTCATCTCTTAACAACCTAAAAACGTCAGATTGAAGAAGGAACTAAACGACTATCGGGTTAGATACAAAAGATTAGAACTTTAAGAGTTTGCTTCTAACAAATTAATTCCAATGCTCTTCTACTCATTAAGTGTTTGAGCTTATGAGTTCTTCTACTCTTTTCTGATTTCCAATGCTTTTCTTTTTCAACCTTGAGTATCTATTTATAGTTAAAATTTGGTTTTCAATTTTGTCCTTCTTCAGATTATTTCTGTTCGTATTTTGTTCATATTGAGTTTATAATATCGTCAGATTGATTCTGTTCATATTTTGTTGTAGATAAATCTTGATCAAATCTTCTTAAAATCTTAATCAAATCTTCTACAAATTTTGACCATATCTTCTTTTCAACTTGGTCAAAGATTTTCATCAACTATAAATTTGAATCAAATCATATTTTAGTTTTTCTTAAATTATAAATTTAAATGAAATCTTATTTTAGATTTTCTTCAAAACCACAAATCTTCTTTCATACTCTTTAAAGTCAAATATATTGTTCTCATAAAATACTTTTATCATCATCAAAACTCTAAGTATAAAACCAACTTGGTTCCATCACATGTACCCTCTAACCTTGCTGCCTCTGGTCTATGTATCCTCTGACCATGCTGCCTCTTATCAGAGTTTGCCTCTAATCATGCTGCTTCTGATCTGTTTGCTCCTCAATGTGTTGCCTCTGATTTGGAGTTCTACCTCTAACTAAGTTGCGTTTGGTTACATCTTCGAATTAGGAACATGGAATTCAATTATCAAGGATTTACTATATTGCTAAGTTGTTTATAATTGTTGTGGATGAAGGATGCATTGTATACATGACATAAAAAATACATTGCATACAAAACATCTCAAGTTTAGTACATTCTCATTAATCAGATCATGCATGACCTAATATCACTGTGGGGAATTTCAGGTTGTTCCAGGCATGGTTCAACAAGTAAAGGAGAACAATTAGGATGCTGATTAGGTTTTGGCCATACCACCTTTATAGCTCAGGACTCAATTATCTTGGTGACTCACGATGAGATTATTGGGATAATTTTCTTTGTTTACAAAGAAAAGATTTTTGAGGTCATGCATTGTTTTTTAAAATCATTATAAAAGAATGATTTTAGTTAAGTTTTATAAAAAAATGAAGTTGAGAATTCAACTTGAGATGCATTAGAATTACATGTTTTAACGCATATTTATAAAATAAGTATTTTCAAACCTCCCATCCCTTTATATTCATAGCTTACTCAGATTTTATATTTCACCCTTTTTATTTTTTTAGCAACAGGAGGAACATGAGATACAGGTTTGAATACAGAGGATCAGTTCCAATCTTACTGGAAATTTGAATTTGATATTTTATTTTGTTTTATGATGTTATCAGACACTTGTATTTATTTTGAAGAGGTTAATTTTATGAATCTGTTGAACAAGTTGTAAATTTTATAATTATGAATGTAGTTTCCAATTGAGTTTGGTGATTCTAATTTATTATTCATTATTAGTATTTCCCTCTATTTTATTAAGCTGTATGGATTTTCCATTGCCAAATTCTAGATAATTGGTAATGAGTCTTACAACATTTCATCGTTTTAAAATTGAAACCTACAATGCTAACATTACCCTAGATTCATACCAAATTTACAACTTCTATTTAAGTTGCATGCTTCACAAAAACAATTCATAATGGATTAACTCCATTCTATATGTAATTTTAGTTACTCAAGAATATGCATCATCAAGTTATATAAGGAAAGCATAAAAACATTCACAATGGATCCTAACATTCAATCATCATAGTGACATCAAGAGGTACAAATAATAACATAAGTAATTTATTGAACTTAACACACCAATTTAAACAAGAAACCTAGAAATTACTTACATGCATGACACATTTTGAATTAATCATTCAAAACTCTTAAAAGTATTACCATAACTCACTTTCATTTCAATGTCTAATCCCCAAATTTTCCACCTACAGAAATCTACAACGCAGTAATGCATACAAGGAAAAAGGGAAATTAACCCATCTTTGATGTTTTTTTCTTGAAAATAGAAAGAGGTTCAGACGATGGAGGATAATGCCTTTTCCTTTGATTTTTCTACTCTTTCAGATTTTCCCTATTTTTTCTTCTCTCTTACCCTAGTCAAATTTCTCCTCCTTCTCTCATGCTTTCCTTTTTCTCTCTAAGTCCTTTTTCTTTTCTTCCTTAAATTCTGATTAGTTATGTAAAAGGTTGTGAATGTTTGTGTTGGTGTGTGCAATATGTATGTCTAATAAGGGGTGGGAATAAGGTTATCATGATTTACTCTATTGTCCCGACTCAAATGTAGTAATCCCGCATGTATTTATCTCCAATTTTGCTCTACATATAGTTGAGCTGATTTACTAATTAAGCTTGACTTCTTTCTATCTACTTTTCGTAAATTTTATTTATTATGAATAAGGAAAATCATTTATAAATACTACAAATTATTCAAGGTAAAGAGGGATGTTACAGATTGTTTTTCAATTGATTGATAATTTGGTTTTATGGCAAACTGTTTTGACGAACAAAACCCTATGTAATTTTATTTATATATTTGTGTTTTTATTTTTTTTTGTTCTTTGAATTGAAGATTCTTTTGAGACTTTTAAGGTTTAACTATCTTTTTACTACATTTATTATTTTAAGTATTTTGACTTGTGTGACATAGTAGATCAAAGATGAATTCTTAACTTGCGGGTTGTACACATATTTTGTACAAACTGTTTATAAATTTTTTAACTGTGGCACTGACGTAAACTATGTATGAATATTCTTTTTTTAAAGTATTTATTAAAAACACACTTAGAAACATAGACATATTTGGTTAATATTTAGCTACTTGTTATAAGATAAATATTTTGTTTAATAATTTTGTACATAATAGATAAGGGGAATTATATGCAAAGAGAAACAAAAGTACATAATACCTGTGTTGTACCATAATTTGTTAATTTTCTTTTAATAAAAACTTCTTCTCTAACAAAATTAACAACTAATTTCTAGTATAGTCTATTTAAATAAAAAAGTAAAAAAATGCATATTGTTTTATTTTTTATTAAGATTTCGAGTAATTTTCCTTTTTTTTCAGCCCGTAAATTTTTTTCATTTTTTAAACTTTTGTTACATTTATTTATATTTTATAATAAGATAATTTCCTTCCGTACATATATATCTATATTTATATGTGTGATTTATATGTGGCGAAAATGGCTAAATCCTAGATCTGTATATGGACAAATCTAATTAAACTTTAATTAATTGCTCTATTTATAAAGCTTACTTACAATTCAAAAACAAATCATAAATAAGATATGCTTAGTTAAAATTAAGAACAAATTCTAAATATATTATATATTGTAATGTAAATTATATATCAAAATGATATCTTATTTTATATGTGAAAAATTTTAAATCAAAATCATCAATAAAATGAAATCTACAATCTTATATTTTGGCATATCATTCTTTATTAGGCATATGCTACAGAGAATCGCGAATATTATTGCGAATATTATTCCAAATCCTTAGTCGTCATATTAGCAAAATTATTAAAGTAATTTTAGTTATTCATAATCAATTAAAACTATTAATTAATTAGATAATTGTAATTTTAAATATTTACAAATATCAAAACTTGTCAAAAAATTTATACTTTCTTACATGATAATCACATTTTATATTAGAATTTCAAAACACTACGTTTTATATATTTCAATCAAAGATACTTTTTTAATGAAATATACAAAAAAAGAAATTCTTAAAAACAATTCACCAATTAGATTTCATAACATTAAATCAATCTATAATTTTGAAAATGATTTATAACTTTAATTATTCAATAAAAATGAACACAACATACTGAATTTCACATCGTGTGGCACCACCCACGTGTATACATGCATACATCCGATTAAATGTAATGCATACTTTACTAATCAAAATTTTAAAGTTTAAAGGACCAATATAATATCATGGATTCTTGGAAATCGTCTTGTTGCAATATGTAAGACAAGAAAACATGTGTCGAAAAACAACAACCAAGACATGAATATATTAACAACAAATTATAATATATAAGTATACTTAAAAAAATTCACAAAATATAATTCATCTTTAATTAAAAATCAGAATCGAAGAATAATAATAAATTATCGGAGTTCAAACCCATCTAATGGGTAGTAGTTATTGATAATTAAATTAAACCTAAAGACCTATAAAACAAAAGAAATATCAAAACTACATAAACATAAAAATAATCTAATATATTAATTTATAAATACTAATAACAAACTATTATGTATCTCCATTACATGTATCTAACATTACTTCGATGTAGAAAGGAGATTAAGGTCAAAAGTCGAACGTCATGAGGTTGGTTCAAATTAAAAGGTCAAACTTGCAGCGGTGCTGCATCTAAGGTTGATGTTGAACATTTTGACCTACTAAATTGGATTTCAATATACGATTTGGATGATGTTCTATGATATCATGGGTGCTTAAATCTCGTTCGGATGAAAAGTACACACCACAATCGCGACACATCAAATTTGACATTATTGATGAATAAAAAAAAACGAAACTTGGGAATATGATTTTGACAGTGAACTAGGGTATAGAAAAAATAAAATAAGATGTAGAACAATATATATAGGCACACGTGCAAATAAGACCCTATTTGATTTAAGTGATTTTGGTTTTTACTTTCAGAAAAAATAAATTAAAGTAATGACAATCTCATTCATAATTTAACAAGATTTCCTTTAAAATTTATTTAATTCAAAAACTAAATGTAGAAAATAAAATATAAAGATGAAAATACATTTGATATTTCAAAAATATTTCCTTCAAAATTATAATAAAGAAAAAAAATACTAACTGAAAATAAAAAAGATAACTTTCAATAAGGCCATTCTCGATTATGAGAACTTAGACACCTAAAACATGGCATATGAAATAAAAAAATTCACTCAATTTTTTTTTCAACTTTATGAGTTTTTTTTACAATGCTACATAAATATTATATAAATTTGCAAACGGGCTTTTTAATTTGTAAAAGTTAAAAATTCACATTATGTCCAAATAATTAAAAACATCCACCAATTTGCCGCCAATTGTTTAGATTAAATGTTAGTGGTTAAATATGATGAGGATGATCAACGGAGGGTCTACACTTTTTATACAATTACACTTTGATTCTTTACAAATTTTATAGGTCTAATAATAACATTTACTATACCTATATTGTTGGGTCAAAATTGAACTTTAGTAAAATTCATAATAATTTTCGGATTTTGTTACATGTTGAGCCATAATCCTTCGCCACGCCATAATATGGGATGTACCTATCCCATTCCAGTGATCATGATGTTGTTTGAAAGCTAATCGGTTGTGCTAGAAGTCTTATGTTGGGGTGAAGCCTAATTTGGACATCTTAACGGTTAAACATACCAGATACTAGAGTTGTCAGATTTACCATCAGATTTTGGGTTTTAATTTAACTGGTTGTGATCTTAGGTTAACCAATAAAAGATTATAAATTCATAGAGAGCTAAACAAGGCACTTATATACAACTTATGTTTTTATAATTCATTTATGTCTAAACCTTCAACACAAGCCTAAACCTTCGATACAACTTGAGTTTTAATTTTTAATGTTAATTTTCATTTATTTATTTCCTTTCCTTTTAATCTTTAGTCTCTAAATATTTCGTTTATGCATGTCTATACTAATTTGTGATTAATCGGTAGATGATTTGAGCTTAATACGAGATTATTTAAAATAAATTGATTGGCTGCTTATTTTACTTTAAATAGACATTGATAGGATATATATGTTAAAACAAACTCTGATTTTAAAGTTTTGATGAAAATAAACAAAGGTTAATTAAGAACGTTAATTATGATTCTAAAATGTTATGTTAATTTAACTTGTGCTTTTGAGTGTATTAATTCAATGATAGGATTCAAGCAAACCCAAGAAATTAGCATAATAAAGAACAGACAAGAAAAGAGAAGATTCTTGACAAAATCTAGAAAACAGAGAATGTTCTTCAGGTCCAAGTATGGTCAAGATAGCTTCAAGATCAATCAATCTCCATTAATTGAATGAAGATATTGACTATGGAATTTACATCAATATTATAAGGACTTGACAAGGAACATATATGATCCATTATAATCAAAGAAGTCATTCGAATGACAAAGAAAAAATTTAATGAATCAAGCTGGTCCAATCAAGATTGAACAGTCTCCAGCTTGACTGTCAAGAATGATAAATGATCTTGACTATATGCAAAGCATCAGAACAGTTTTCAGAACATTCAAAAAATCATCAAGATTGATTATCAATCTTCAGGAAACTCAAAAGCTAACAGTCCAGATTGATCCTCAATCTCCAGCAGCCTCAGTACAGCTTTCTACAACATCTCTACATGATGTTTTCAATTTTGTTTTAACAAGGATCAAGACTCCAGTTCAAGCTAAAGGCATCATCATATATCTTAAGTATTAAAGGATCATTAGACTCAAAAGAATCTGATCAAAAACGAAGTTTTCAGCCCAGTCAAAAAAGAACTTGAAAGTAGTCAAAAGCTGGAATATTTTTAATCAAAAATATTGGCTCTGGTCAAGCCTGACAAGAGCACTTCCAAAGGCTATCTTGATCTTCATTAACTGCTCTCAAGCCTATAAAAGCAAGGCCAATGCTCAAGGAAAATGCAGAAGTTAAAGTACCAATCAATTGATCAAATCATTCACTCACATACTTGAAATTCTCCAAATTCTCAAGAGAGTCAATTCTGTTTTTTTAATTCAATCTGTTGTTATACTTATTTTGAATCTCTTGTAAAGAATCTAATCTCAAACATGAGTTGAGACATCTAAGATTCTAAACAAACAATCTCATTATCATTGTGTAAAAAACTCAAGACTATAAGTGTTGAGTATAGTTTAAGTAGATAGTAAGAAATTCTTTTATAATTAAAAGGTGAAGTGTAAACTCTTATCTAAAGATTGATAGGTAGACTGATTGTGTATCTTTCTGGGTGGAAAGATTACAGATTGTAAATAGATCAAGATTGATCTAGACTAGGTGCTGTAAGGTTCTTGTTTTTCCATACTATTTTTTTTATTTTCTTTTATATCTAGCCTTAGTTATAACGAAATGTTTAAGACACAAAGTGTGAGTAACCTAATAACTTAAACCTTATACCAACATAGATGTCTTAATGATTACAAAAGGTTTCCCTAATGCAAGATTCCTTAGTAACAGATTTTTGTAAGATTTTCCATAATTAAGTTCGTAAGCAGTGCCCCACTTATCCTCACTTACACGTTCCATCGTATATAGAAAGAGAACTGATCTAGTTGGGATGGATCCTATGATTCTCACCCTAAACATACATCTATTTATATATAAATATGTCTATATGTTCACATGTGTAACAACTTTTTTAACAACACAAGCCATATGAGTGAACATTGAACAAAGAACATGAATATACTATATACTATAATCATATGAAGTGGAATTGTATATAATATCAATCATCGATGTAAATACATTAATATCACATGAGGAAATGATTGAAATGAAAATACACATCAAACGAGGTCAGAAACATCAATTATGATTGTTAATGGTGCTTTTGCAGGCATTAGTCGCCCCATGGAAGCATCCCAACTAGTGCTAGATCTCTAACTTGCAAGAGAGAGAAGTATCTGTGCAGCATTAGGCGTCTGCCTTCGTAAGTTGACATCACACATACTTTTGTGACTTTGATAGAAAATTACATTTCATGAGACTTCAAAACACTACCTTTCATCATTTTAAAATGGAAAACAACAAGTCTAACATTACCCTAAATTTATACCAAATTTACGACTTCAATTTAAGATGCATGCTTCAAAAAAACAATTCATAATTAATTAACACCATTTTATGTTATTGTACTAACTCATGAATATGCATCATCAACTAATATAATGAAAATAGAAAAACATTTACAACGGATCCTAACATTCAATCTTCATCAAGTGGTACAAATAATAACATATGGAATTTGTTGAACATAACACAACAATTTCAACAAGAAATCTAGAAATTACTTACATGCATGACACATTTTGAAGACATCATTCAAAGCTCTTAAAAGAATTACAACAACTCACTTTCATTTCAATCCCTAATCACCAAATTTTCTACCTACATAAATGTACTACCCCACTCATGGATACAAGGAAAATTGGAAGGGAACTCCACATTTGACGTTCTTTTCTTGAAAAATAGAAGGAGATTGGGAAGATGGAGGATAATGTCTTCTTTCTTTGATTATTCTACTCTTTCAGATTTTCCCTGCTTCTTCTTCTTCTCCCTTACTCTAGTCAAGTTTCTCCTCCTTCTTTTCTTATGCTTTCCTTTTCTCTCTATGTTTTTTTCTAGTTCTTCCTTAAATTTTGATTAGTTATGTACAAGGTTGTGAATGTCTGTGTTGGTGTTTGGCTAATTAGGGGTGGGAAGGTCATGATGATTTACTCTATCATCCCTACTCAAATTTAGTTATGCCCTATGTATGCTATATCCAATCTTGGCCTACATATAATTGGGCTCTCTTAACTTAATCCAAAATAGACATATTATGCAAGACTCTACTTTCCACAAATTTTCATTTATTATAAAATAAGGAAAATCATTTAATAAATACTACAAATTATTGAAGGTAAAGAAGGATGTTACATACAGTTTTTCAATTGATTGATAATTTTGTTTTATGACAAAAAAATTTTACGAACAAAACCCTCTATAATTTTCTTTATATACTTGTGTTCTTATTTTTTGTGTTGTTCTTTAAATTGGAGATCCTTTTGAGACTTCCAAGGTTTAACTATGACCAACTGGGTGTTATACAATTTTTTTTTGTACAAACTGGTTATAAAATTTTTTAACTATAGCACTAATGTAAACTATGTATGGATATTATTTTTTACAAAATATTTATTAAAAAAGAACTAAAACATAGACATATTTGGTTAATATTTAGCTACTTCTTATGTTTTTATAATTCATTTTTGTGATGACCTTTGACACAAGCCTAAATCCTTAGTTGATTCACTAGTTAGGGATTTTTCTAAATTTTCAATTTAATGTTAATTTTCTTTTTTTGATTTGTTTCCTTTCCTTTTAATCTTTAGACTTTGAATATTTCGTTTATCTCTGTACTAATTTGTGATTAATCGGTAGATGAGTTGAGCTAGATTCGAGATTATTTGATATAAGTTGATTGTTTTTTTTTTTTTACTTCAAATAGAGATTGATAGGATATATAGTGCTAAATTTTGGTTTGAATGAAATAGATTTCTAAATTTATTGTGTTTTTGTAACTATTGTTCAATCATTACAATTTATTGAAGGTGCAAACATGAGAAGGGGGGTTGAATTGTGTTTGACTAACTTGAATACTTTTTCTATTTTTGTAGTTTTATAACAAAACCTGATATATGAATCAAACAGAGTTAGCAGCGGATATAAAATAAAAATAACACATAATTTTATACTGGTTCACCGTTAATGAGGCTACGTCCAGTCCCTTCACTTTGAAGGATTTCACTAATTCAAAACCTTGAATTACAATACCACTGATCCTCCAAGTCAGTCTTCTCAAACAGTCTAACAATCCTAGAATTACAATATGACAACCCCAGATTGTAGAAGGAATTACAACGCATTGAATCTAATTGCCAAGTAATCTGCTACCCCTTTCAGACTCCCTCAGATTGTAGACTCTACTTCAACAACTTAGATCTAACACAAGGGAAAGAAAAACACGAGTGCTTGCTTCTGGAAAGCTGGAACTCACAATTAACCTCACTGAAAACTTGAGTGTTTGCTTTTGGAAGTGTATGACTCTTCTGTTATTTTTCGATGCTAACTATTCTGCCTTGAGCCTCCTTTTATAGATGCGAATTAGGGTTTCCTCCAAGTTGAAATTCGAGCTGTATCTTGCTAGATTCTCTTGCCAAAATACTCTGGCCAATCGGGTTTCATATAAGTAAAAACCATATCTTTTTCTGCTCCAGATTAGCTTACAAAAATAACTGGCCAATCCTGTCTTTAATTAATTCCGGAACAAATCTTTCTTCCCGCCAATGGCTTCTGAATTTCACAAGTCTTCACTTTATTTTTGTAACAAATCCTTTTAATACTTTGATCAAATTTAATTAAATCTTCACCGTTAATCATCGTGATTAAATCTGGACCGTTTGATCTTCTGCGCTAGTCTACATCTAGACCTTACTAAGTGATTTGTTGTGATCCTCTGATTTCGGCCAACCCTGGACCACACTTTCTGATCTTCTAATCTCGGCCATCCTGGACTTGCAAACTGATATGCTGTGATTCTATGATCTCGGCCAATGCTGGACCACACATCCTGACCTTTTGATTTCCGCCAACACTGAGCCATGGTTTGATCTTCTGATCTTGGCCAACACTGGGCCATATACTTAAAATCTTGACCTTTGATCTGAACCTTTCCCCTTTAATCTGGACCAATTATGAACTGGGTCTGGATTGAACTGAAATTAAATCTGAACAAATAATATTTCAGTCTGAACATTTTACCTTCTTTTTTGGATCAGGTCTGGATCATTTCTGGACATCATTTCTTCTGGTCTGGACTTAGTTTCATACCCTGAACCATGCTATCTTCTGGTCTGGGTCAAATCTGGATTAATTCCTTTGTTCTGGACTCATTAATTTACCCTCTGATTAAATCTGGATCAAGTCTGGGCTGTTTATTATTTTACTGTCAGGCCATCTTCTGGTCAGAATAACTTCTGGATTAAGTCTGACTTATGACTCCTACTGGTCTGGATCAAGTCTCCCTCTGGCAGGCTTCCTTCTGGTCTGGTCTACGTTTCCTTCTGACTTTGCTTCCTTCTGATCTGGGCCAACAAAGATATCCTCTGGTGGTATTTTGACATCCTGGAGTATCTTATGGTACCTTTAGGATTCAATCTCTGGAACCTTCAAGATGCATTATCTAGTGACTTTTGGAGGTGTATCCTCTGGTCTGATTCTTCCTTTTGATTACTCATTTTCTGCCTCTGATTACTCCAACATTTATTATATACTGCTAACAATTGTTACAGTAGGAATTCACATGAAATTAATTGTCACTTGATTAATTAGTTTTATGGTTAAGCAAGAATAAAATCATGAAAGAACAATCTTGTGAACCTATGCTAGATCCAATAAAAAAATGCTCATAACCTGTGAATAGATTGTGTAACATCTCAAGTCATTTATCTAGAAAATAATTTCAAATGTATACATAATGTAACATCACATGTGGTTCAAATTCATGTCCTAGAATAAAAAACTAGAACTACTACATGTAAAGTTCTAGTATAAACTTCCAAAAAAACAAGCTTAAAGAATATAACTAAAACTCAACGTCCAAGCTGCAAGCTCCTATACTAAGACTTTTTATCTAGAAAACACATAAATAATGTGGGATGAGATTACATCTCAATGAAATCCCAAGGGATGGAACCTAAATAAAATCAACATTCAAATACAATGTATAGTTTTCTTGTAATAATCTTTCTTTTCATACTATTTTTTTTCTTTTTCTTTTATATTTAGCCTCAGTTCTAACTAAATGTTTAAGTCACTAATTCAGAGTTATCTAATGACTTAAATCCTATACAAACAAGGATGTCTTAATGACTACAAAAGGTTCCCCAATGCATTACTCGTTAGTAACATACTTCTGTAAGATTGGACATAATTAGGTTTGTAAGCAGTGCTCACTTATCCATACTTACACGTCCCATCATATATAGAAGGAGAATCCATCTAGCTAAGTTGGATCCTATG
Source organism: Cicer cuneatum (assembly GCA_037974295.1). NCBI lineage: Eukaryota > Viridiplantae > Streptophyta > Magnoliopsida > Fabales > Fabaceae > Cicer > Cicer cuneatum. The sequence continues at coordinate 57,780,391 of JBBPBO010001985.1, read as the reverse complement.
ATTCTCACCCTAAACATACATCTATTTATATTTAAATACATCTATATGTTCACATGTGTAATAACTTCTTCAACAACATAAGTCATATGTGTAACACCCCAATTTTTATATCAGACTATATAATTAATTAAAATACTATTTTAACGAGCTAATTTGATATTTAAAAAGTTTTATGATATATGTTGATAAATATTAGGTTGAATTATCCTTATATGTATGTTTGCTATGATGTGATGATTCTTAGATATTTTATTTAGTGGTTAAAATTATATTTATTTATTTATGTTAAGGTAGAATAATAGTGTGTTAAAATGTGTCTTTTGGAGAAAAAATTTCTAAGGTAGACAAGTAAAATAAATTATTTGTTCAATAAGGACTTTTAGAAATACAAGAAAATGGATTTTGGGATGCTAGTTTTTTGAGATGACAAATGTGGTGACCGCAATCAGCCAAAAACAGCTCGCCCTAGGAAAGAAATGCAGCTATTTTTGATGAAACGGGGCCACGATCAATAAAATTGATGCCAAATATGGATTCAGTATCCGATTTTGTGTGAGATAGGGGATGAAATCGATTCAAATGGCAAGAAATTGTTGGGAGTAAAATTCTGAGAAAGAAGGTTTGCTGTGTTATTAGGCAGTTGTCATTTGTTTTTCATTTTTCTTTAATTTCATATGGAGGGGTGCAGATAGTAGATGTAGACGAGCAAAGTAAAATAGTCTGTAAGGCCCAATATATGGGAGTCCAGTCTGAGGCAAAAATAGGGGTGTAATGAGCCCCTCTTAGATGTAGGAATGAAAAGCCCATTCCAGAAACAGTTTGTTGTGATGTTATAAATTTGTGATGAGCTTATGTGATGATGTATGATTAATGATAGTGATGTTATAAATTCATGATGGAAGTGTTGAATTTACACCATAGTTGATGAAATTGTCGTGATTCCAACTTGTGCTTAAGATAATGGTCTTAATGGAGTATCATAGATCAACGAGGGAAGAAACTAGATATAATTTATTTTATGTGGAGATTATCTTGTCATCATATAGGTAGGGCCTGACAAGCCTAATAATGTTGGAAAAGTACAACTGAATAAGTCTGATCATTGCAATCTACTGTTGAGCCTTAAGGCAAGATTGTTAGACCTTGGAAGTATTCGGGTGGAGAATTCCTAGGTGACTTGGAGGTATCCCTCCAAAAGTTCTTTTTTCCTCTGAAAGAGTTTTTATTTATCCACTACAAATTTTTATAAAAATATTGTATAAATTATTAAATATATTATGTCAAAGTTTAGGGTGTCACATTAGTGGTATCAGAGCAGGTCTGTCCAATAAGGCCATGTGGGTTATGTGTCAGTCGTTTGTCAATCAAGTGTCAGCCTTGAGCTCTTCGTGCGTATATGTGTTCTTTGTTAGATGTCTAAATGCTTATCTATTGCCCTTGTGTTATTTGATATGTATTTTTCTGTAGCAGTACATGGATTGTGAAGATACTTGCTAATTGTTAACTACTTGCTTATTAATGTTGTGTTGTGGATTCTGTGTTCCTCCCTAGGTGACTAAATAAACGGTGAAAGTATATGTCTGAGATAGTTTAAATTGTTGATATGATTGTTAATTACTTATTTAGTGGACTTGTGGCTTGTGCATTTAGCTATATGATTTAATTTATTAATTACATTTAGATAATCCTAATTATTGAATTGATAGAGATCGCCTAATTGTAGTTGTGCAGGAATTTTACTTTAATTTTCTCAAATTTTAGTAAATTGTTTCCACCATTAAATTTGATTAATTAATATATTTTATTAGAGATTTTAATTTCCATTTGAATTCATTTAGTATATCTAAAGTTTAAAGTATAGGTTTTATTTTTTTGACATTGTTGTTTTAACATTCGGTTTTGACTTCGAATTAGTTTAAAATATTTAGTCTTGATGTGAACTTGTTTAAAATGGTTTATATAATATCTACTTGATTGAAACATTGATTAAACAATGGTTTATATAATATCTATTTGATTGAAACATTAATTTTCGCAGGAACTATATGTTAAGGTTTCAAGTATCCACTTTTACAAAGGTATAAATTATTATTTATTTTGTTGAAACCCAATTTAAAAAAAAATGCTTCTTTCTAAACTTTTAGTTAGATAGAAAATATATCTATTACGTTTAAAGTTTTATTCTAGACTTCAAAAATTTTATCTTTGATTTTAGGTTGGCATGTGTGAAAAAAAAAAACTGATGACCGTTGTTATTGTTGTTATTAGTTTTATGATATTAATGTTGTAGATGTCGTCAATTAAAAATCTTGTCTTTAAAAATATATATAAAATGTTAAAATTCTGTTAACAGAGAGAGAGAATAATTTTATTCTATTAAAAGTAAAAATATTGAATTTCATTTTCAAACAGTTAAAAAAAATTCTTTTGGTGATAAAAAAAATTAATTAGAGGTACTAACTTTGAAGAAAAATCAATTTTAAGGTGTGAATTTTAATCTTAAACCACTTAAAACTATTGAGAGTTGTATTTGGATTATTAAAGCTTTGGTCTTGCCATTAAAATCAATTTAGAACGTTTTTGGTAATTTTGAAACATTATGACATTCATATTATTAACAATAGTAATTCTTGAACATTCAAGGTTGGTAGAACTTTAAAGTTACTATTTTTAGAAAACAAATTGTAAAGGAGTTAATATTGATTTATTTTGTAAAAAGAAAATAATTTTATGTTTGAACTATTGTTGACTTATTTTAGAGAACAAAATTGTGTTGGAGTTGTGTTCATTTATATATACATATATATATATATATATATGATTTTATTTAAAATTTAGATTAACAAAAAAAACAAAGAGAATTTACACCAAGTTTTACCATGTGTTGTTTCTAAGAAATCTAGAAGATTTGTTGTAGAAATAGTTTTGAGAAATTAAGTAAAAAATAAAAAAAAAAACTATTTTAGAAATTTTGGTGAGTTGAAAAATTTTCTACCTACCTTAATACATGTGGTCTAATTTTCTTTCAAAATATAGGTTGAAAATAATGATTTTAAAAGTGCTTAAATATTTTCAAAGGTATGGGTGAAATTTTAAGAACCTTATTGATTTAAAAAATAGTTAAAAAATAAATTGTACAATTTACTAAGAAGTAATCAAAGGAAAAGTTTTGAGTTACAAAGGAAATATTATTTTATGGTGTTAAATGATTGGTGATACTTTTAAAATAATTTAACTGATTGAAATCAATTATTAGAATATTGTTTAACAACTAAAATGATTTATGCACTATTTGATTTATTTTGGTTTTTTAATTATTATACTAACTTCTAGTATAGTATAAGTAATTACTTAGTTTATTTGCTATTTGAAAAATCTTTATTTCAGTTTTTGTTAAATGATAAGGATTAATTAAAAAAAATGAACTAATAATTTAATTCTAACAAATTTGGAGTTGTTGGAATACTATGAAAATATGCTAATTGTTAAGAATTGGTGATTTATAAAATAAACATAGAATCATGATGTCAGTTATTGAATTAATTATATGCACATATATCTATGATTATGTACATATGAAAGTGTTGGAAATTTGTGTTTCGTGTTTCTAGTTGGAAGTGGTTAAAAGTGAGATAATTTGATATTTCTTTATTTTGATTTTTGATTTATATTAAAGTATGTGTCATTTATTTTCTTGTTGTAATGAGTTGTAAATTACAAATAAATTATTGTTAACGTGTAATTAAGTGAGTTTTTAACTTAAAGTAAGGAGCAGGAGTTGTGGCGCCGCCTTTGCACTTCTGAACCACGTTAAAGATACTTTTAATCACCCATGTTTGAATTTTAAGAACTACAGTTATAGTTACCTTTAGTAGTTGACTTCATGAGTAAGAGGGACTAGCTACCCCGTGAACTCAGCATCGATAAAAGAGGCAATAATAGCCCGTTGTTATTATCGTTAAAAATACATGTGGTGTGAATATTAGGTTGGAGTTGTGTACTTAAATTAAACGTTCAATTAAGTATATTTGATCTTCTGAGTAACTTGCTTAAATTGAGTAAGGGCATTGTGTTAGTATCTTATTTGTTCTCTATGCTCTCACTTCATAAGGACTAGAACTATTGTATGAGTTCTATAAATAAATTTTATGTATAAGACATTGAAATAAAGTTGGACTTTGAGTGCGTTTAAAACTATGTAAAAATATTTGTCTTATTCTAGTAAGATTATACACATAAGTTTTTTAATTTTATTTTTTAAGTGATTGCATGTCATTGAGTTGTTATTTGCGTTTATGTTTGTAATTCTTGAAGGTGTGAAATATTTTAAATGTTTCTATCTAACTTTTGTGAAACTTGTAGAGTAATTGTTGTTAGAGTAAAACTAGTAGAATATTGTTTGAGAAGTTAATTGAAGTTGAAAGCGTATGTGATATATGTAATATTTGATTCAACTAAATGTAGTAAGTTGTTGACTAAATTAATATGCTTAGTTTCATCGATCAACGGTAATGATTAATCATGATATTTATTTTGTATTTGAGTTGTTGAATTTGATGTGTTTAATTAATTTATTGTGTCATGTCAGTTAATCATGCTAGGACTCTTGACATGTTATGCTCAAATAAATTGTTAATGCCTTAAATATGTATATTATATCCATAGAGACTACGTTTGAATCTTGATGGTGGTTAGCTAGATATTAGTTCACATATTGTTCACCACAAATTTCGAAAACGAAATTTCTTTAACGAGATGAGAAGTGTAACACTCCAAATTTTATAGTAGACTATTTAATTAATTAAAATACTATTTTACCAAGCTAATTTGATGTTTAAAGTGTTTTAGGATATATTTTGATAAATATTAGGATTAATTTTCTTTATACGTGTGTTTGCTATGATGTGATGATTTTTTTAGATATTTGATTTAGTAGTTAAAATTATATTTGTTTATTTATTTATGCTAAGGACGAATAATATTTTGTTAAAATGAGTATTTTGGAGAAAAACTTTCTAATGTAGATGAGTAAAATAAATTATTTGTTCATTAAAGACTTTTAGAAATACTAGAAAATGAATTTTGGACCAAACTATTTACACCTCTATTTTGTACTTTTGCACATCAATTTGGGCTATTAATGTTACTCGATAGGGTTTTTCTTTCCTACACTTGCGAATTGCTTATTACACCTCCATTTCTGCCTCAAACCGGACACCATGTAGTGGACCTTACATATTGTTTTACTCGTGTACCCGTACATCTACTATTTGCACCCCCTCCATTTGCAATGAAAGAAAAATGAAAAACATATGACAACAACCAAATAACGCAGTCAACTCTCTTTCTCTCAAATTCACTTCCACCAATTCCTTGCCATTTTAATCGATCCCAACCGCTATCCCACATAAAATTGGCCACTAAATCCATTTTTGGGCGGGTTGTTTTTTGGCCATATTTATCGTCTTAAAAAACTAACATCTTTTTTGGATTTCTCTCGTTGAAACCTTCAAGAAGCACTACTCATTTGCAGCTCTAAAGTTGAAGTCAGACTCTTTGGGTGCTTCGACGAGTCAATGAGACTATATCTGTAGTTTTTTCTCGTCGTTTTGACTCTATTTTTGCTCCTAAAATTCATTTTAATTATTTAGCACTGATTTTTACTCTCCACATAATTTATTAGTCACGTCTTAGCAATTATGTGAACTCGCCATTTATTTGGATTCCTTCGTTGTACGTTGATCTGTAGTTGCTGTTAAAAATTCCATTTGATTTATGTGTGTGAGAAAGCGTCAAAATAAGGTAATGGGTATTAGAGCGTTTGAATTCATATTTCTCAACGATTCATCCGGGGCTCGCTACGTAGGCAATAGCCCTTTGAGGGATAAATTAATTAATGTGTAAATACGAAAATTGTGAGATTTAAATGTAGAATAGAAACATTTATAAGGTTTTGCTTGATTTAATTTCCTTAAATATGTGGTATTTGATATTATTGTGATATTGGGTATCAAATGAATTTTGTGCATATGTATGATATAAGTTTATGTGATGTGATAGTAAAAGATGAATGCACTACGATAAGTTTATGTGATGATGATGTATGATTGATGATAGTGATCTTATAAATTTGTGATGAGAATATTGAAGTAACCCCATAGTTGATGAAATAGTGGTGATTCCAACTTGTGCTTGAGATTATATCTTAGTGGAGTATCATAGGTCAACGAGGGGAGAAACTAGATATTATTTATTTAAAGTGGAGATTATCTTGTCATCATATAGGTAGGGCATGACAAGCCTAGTGATGTTGGGAAAGTACAACTGAATGAGTCTAATTGTAGCGGTCTACTATTGAGCCTTAAGGCAAGATTGTTTATATTGTTAATCAATTAAAACTATTTATTAATTTTATATTTATAATTTTAAAAATTTACAAATATCAAAACTTGTCAAAAAGTTTATACTATCTTACTTGATAAACACATTTTCTATTAGAATTACAAAACACAACGCTTTCATATATTTCAATTAAAGATATTTTTTAATAAAATTTATAAAAAATTAAATTCTTAAAAACAATTCACCAATAATTAGATTTGATAATTAATATTAAAATTTATAAATAATTAAATATTAATTAAATAAATACTAATTAAAACACGTGAATCTGTAATTTTGAACTTGATTTATAACTTTAATTATTCAATAAATGAACACAATACTCAATTTTACATTGTGTGGGAGCACCCACATGTATACATCCATAAACATATCAAATTAAATATAAGAAGAAATATAATATCATGGATTGCTAGAAATCGTCTTGTTGCAATATGTAAGACAACAAAATATGAATGTATCCAAAAAACAACAACCAAAACATGAACAAGTTAACAACAAATTATAATATATAAATATACTTAATAATTTGACAAAATATAATTGATATTTAATTAAAAATCAGAAACGAAGAATAATAATAAATTCTCGGAGTTCATACACATCTAATGGGTAATAGTAATCAATAATTAAATTAAACCTAAAGAACTATGTAAGGGAAAGAAATATCAAAACTACCTAAACATAAAAATATTCTAATATATTAATTTATAAATACTAATAAAAAAGTATCATGTTTATCCATTACTTCGACGTGGAAGGGAGATTAAGATCAAAAGGTCGAACATTAGGAGGCTGGTTCAAATCAAACGATCGAACTTGCTGTGGCGCTGCATTTTGAGGTTGATGTTGAGCATTTTGAGCTACTAAACTGGATTCCAATATAAGATTTGGATGATGTACTGTTATATCATGGGTGCATAAATCTCGTTCGGATGAAAAGTACATGCCACAATCGCGACATGTCAAATTTGACATTATCGATGAATAAAAATAAAAGAAACTTGGGAATATGATTTTGACGGTGAATTATGGTAAAGAAAAAATTAAATAAGTTACAATATATATAGGCACACATGCAAATAAGACCTTATTTGATTTTGGTTTTTATTTTAAGAAAAAATAAATTAACGTAATGACAATCTCATTCATAATTTAAAAAGATTTCCTTTAAAATTAATTTTATTCAAAAACTAAAACTAAATGTAGAAAATAAAATATAAAGGATAAAACATATTTGATATTTTGAAAATATTTTCTTCAAAATCATAATAAAGAAAAACACCACTAACTGAAAATAAAAAAAATATCTTTCATTGAGCCCATCCTCGATAGTGAGAACTTAGACACCTAAAGCATCGGATATGGCATAAAAAAAAGCTTCACTCAATTTTTTTTCTACTTTATGAGTATTTTTTTACAATGCTATATAAATAATATTATGTAAATTTTCAAAAGGCTTTCAAATTTGTAAAAATTAGAAACTCACATTATGTCCAAATAATTAAAAACCTCCACCAATAATTAAATGTTAATGGTTGAGTATGATGAGGATGATAGACACAGATCTATACACTTTTTATACAATTACACTTTGATTATTTACAAATCTTATAGGTTTAATAATAACATTTTACTGTACTTTAAATTCTTGAGTTAAAATTGGACGTTTTAGTAAAATTTGTAATAATTTTTGGATTTTGTTACATGTTGAGTCATACTCCTTCACCATGCCATAACAAGGGATGTATCTATCTAACTCCGTGATGGTGATGTTGTTGGAAAGCTAATCAATAGAGCTAGAAGTTTCATGTTGGAGCCAAAGCCAAATTCGGACATTCTGATCAAACATGACATTCACAAGAGCTACCAGAATTACCATGAAACTTTGAATTTTAACTCGTGTAATTATTTTTTATTAAGATGATTAATACTATTTAGACCCTATTCTTTGTCTAACCGTTTGTGATCGTAAGTTAACCTATAGAGAATTATAAATTCATGTTTAGAGAGCTAAACAAGGCACTTATATACATCTTATGCTTTTATAATTCATTTTTGTGCAAACCTTCGACACAAGCCTAAAACCTTAGTTGATTCATTGGTTTGAGATTTTTCGTGAGTTTCAACTTTTAATGTTAATTTTCTTTTTTTGATTTATTAATTTTTCTTTTAATCTTTAATCTCTGAATATGTCGTTTATGTCTATACTGATTTGTGATTAATCGGTAGATAATTTGTGCTAGATTCGAGATTATTTAAAATAAGTTGATTGATTGTTTATTTTACTTCAAATATACATTGAGAAAACAATTTTGGTTTAATGAAATAGGTTCCTAAATTAATTTTGTTTTTGTAACGGTTGTTCGATCATTACAATTTATTATATACTGTTAACGATCATTGCAATAAGAATTCACATGAAACTAATTAACCGTAACTTTATTAGTTAGTTTTATGGTGAAACAAGAATAGAATCATGAAAGAATATTCATTTAAACCTATGCTGGATCAAATAAAAAATGCTCATAACATGTGAATAGACTGTGTAGCTCGTCAAATTATTTATCTAGAAAAAAAACTTAAAATATCAAGATAATGTAATATTACATGTGGTTCAAATACATGTCCCCACTTAAAGCCAAACAACAAAATTATACTATTATAGAAGTACAATGAAAAAAAATAAAATAAACAGAACTAGTACATTCAAAAGTTCTAGAACAAACTTTCTAAAAAAAAGGCTTATAGAATATTACTAAAAATCAAAGTCCAAGCTCCGATAAAAAAAAAATTTATCTAGAAAAAAATTAAACAGGTGGAAAGAGATTACACTCATTGGGTCTAAGGGAATGTAACCTAAATAAAACCAATATTGATAATCAATTAAAACTAATACATAATTAAAAAATTAAAATTTTAAAAATTTACAAATATCAAAACTTGTCAAAAAATTTATACTATCTTACGTGATAATCACATTTTATATTAGAATTTCAAAACACAATACGTTTTATATATTTCAATCGAAGATATTTTTTTAATAAAATATATAAAAACGAAATTCTTAAAAACAATTCACCAATTAGATTTCATAACATTAAAATTATATAAATATTAATTAAAGAAATTCTAATTGGGTGAATTTATAATTTTGAATTTGATTTATAATTTCAATTATTGAATACAAGGTCATAATGTACTCAAGTTAACATCGTGTGGAAGCGCAAACATGTCTTCTAGCAATATGTAACACAACAAAACATGAATGTGTCAAAAAAATGACAACCAAAACATGAGCACATTACTAATGAAACTTGACTTCTTTCTCCTCTAACCTCTCTTAACTTAACCCAAAACTAAACATAGTATACAAGCCTCTACTTTTCACAAATTTTTATTTATTATTAATAAGGAAAATCATTTAATAAGTACTACAAATTATTCAAGGTAAAATGAGATGTTAAAGATTTTTTTTCAATTGATTGATAAATTCGTTTAACGGAAAAATGTGTTGACAAACAAAACCCTCTGTAGTTTTATTTGTATACTTGGGTTCTTATTATGTTCTTGTTCTTTGAACCGAAGATGTTTTTGAGGTTTAACTACTTCGTTACTACATTCATATTTTTGTTGAGTATTTTAACATGTGTGAGACAGTGGATCAAAGATAGAATTCTTAACTTTCAAGTTATGTACTTATTATTTGTACAAACTGGTTATCAATTTTTCAACTGTTGCGCTGATGTAAACTATGTGTGGATATTCTTTTTTTAAATGTTCATTAAATAAAACATTTAGAAACATAGACACATTTGGTTAATATTTATCTAGTAGTTATAAGATAAATATTTTGTTTAATAATTTGGTACTAATTTTACACAGAGAAAAAAAAAAGTGCAAAATATATGTGTTGTAACATAATTTGTTAATTTTCTTTTAATAAAAACTTTTCTCGAGACAAAATTAACAACTAATTTTCAGCATAGCCTATTCAAAAAAAAGTAAAAAAAAAGACATATTGTTTTATTTTATATATTTTTAATAAGATTTGGTGTAATCTTCCTTTTTTTTCTGCCCATAAAATTATTATATTTTTGAAATATTTGTTACATTTAAGTATGTTTTCTTATAAGATAATTTCTTTTCATACATATATCTATATTTATATGTGTGATTTACATATATTATATGTGGCGAAAATGCCTTAATTCCTAAATCTGTAGGTGGAAAAATCTCTATATTTAACTTTAATTAATTGCTCAATTTGTATAGTTAAATTACAATTCAAAAACAAATCATAAATAATATATGCTTAGTTAAAATTAGGAACAAAATCCTAAATATATATATACTGAAATGTAAATTATATATTAAAATGATAATGTTGTTTTATATTCAATTGGTTTACCTTTACCCATTGTTTCGTGTCCGAAACATGTAACAATCTAAATTTTATAATAAACTATTTTATTAATGGAATAACATTGTAAATAATTAATTTAGTGTTAAAATTATTTTAGAATATATGTTGATAGATATCGTTATTAACTTTTCTTATATGTGTGTTTTTCATTGTGCAAAAATTTTTATTTATTTTTAATTCAGTAGTTAATATAAATTGTAAATATTTATTTATTTATTTATTTCACAAAAATTAAAATATTTTAGTAAGAGTGGGGAATAAGATTTTAATTATGGAGAAGTAAAACAAATTAATTATGATTTTATTTAAGACTTAAGAAATAGAAAGAAAAAAAAAATTTCGCCATAATACTATTCTCACTCCAATTTCTAATATTGTACGCTACTTTATTTTGGGCTGACATTGTCTACGGTGCCTTATTTCTGGTAATTGGTTTCTCAATCTCATGTTCACACTTTTTAAAAAAATACAAGTTCATCTACCTCCTAACTAGTCCATGCTACATGAAATAGCTTTAACAATCGAATAACATCCATTCACTTTGACTAAATTAAGTTTCTTCAACAATTGATGCTACGTCTGGATATTTGATAATAGAAAGCATCACACAACACTTTTTTGGACGATTTGGAGCTCAAACTTCAGTCATAACTTGAGTTTTATGACATCTTTCCTTTGTGATTTAAGATTTTGAGACCTTAGTTTCAAGAAACAATCAACATTTTTGTAGAAAGCATCACACAACACTTTTTTGGACGATTTGGAGCTCAAACTTCATTCATAACTTGAGTTTTATGACATCTGTCCTTTGTGATTTAAGATTTTGAGACATTAGTTTCAAGAAACAATCAACATTTTTGTATTCTTCTCGTCAAAATCTTCGATAAGCACTACTCATTTGCGTTTTTCAGTGAAGTTGACGTCAGATCCTTTCGGCACTCCGACGAGTCGATGAGACTTTTTCTGTAGTTTTTTCTCTCATAGTTTTTACTCAATTTTTTCTCCTAAAATTATTATTAATTATTTAATATTAATTTTTATGCTCCGTATAATTTATCAGTCATGTCTCAGAGATTTTGTGAGCTTGCTGTTTATTTTCTAATTTGGTCGTTGTACATCGTCAATATGCAGTTGATTAGGTATTTCTGAAGTTGATTAGAGTTTTTGAAGTGAGATCATTTTGTCATCATATAAGTAGGGTCTGACAAGCCTAGTGATTTCAGGAAAGTACAACTGAATGAGTCTGATCGTGGCGATTTGCTCTTGAGTCTTAAGGCAAGATTGTTAGACTTTGGAGGTATTCAGGTGGGGAATTCCTAAGTGACTTTGAGGTAGTTCTCAAAATATCAGGAGCTATACAACGACAGTAAAACAATTGTTAGCATTTGACGCCACATAAAGAGAGGATAAAAAATTATCAAGATATGCAGAATCAATTACAAGGATAAATTTGGACAAACTTTAATGGTGAATCAATCTCTGAAGATTCGATACGAAACTTCATGATATATGCTAATTTTTTGCAATCAGGACAACGACAAACAAAACCCTAAAGTTTCTCTATAAAAGATCATGCAACCCTCATTGACCTATACAATGACAATACTACAATAAGCACGATGCAACTGTCTCTGCACTCTTGCTCTTAATCCTTTTTTTCTTGTCTAAGTGCTGAGAAATATTTTCTGAGAGTACAACTTTGTAAACACTCTCTTGTGAGAATTTTTTAGAAAACCCGTAAACACATTATGTTTATGACCTAGGCCAGTACTGGCTGCATCCCTAAACAGCTTGACTGCACTAAGCTAGAAGGTTGAGAAAACTTGAACACAGTCAGGTTGACTAGTAGGTGTTTAGTAGAAGTATGATTCAGTTGGTGAATTAGTGGATTAAATCTTTCTGTTTGAAGCGACTGTGAACGAAGATAAATTGGTGTGTATTCTTTTGTGTTTATTATTTTATGTGATCTGTTTTCATCACTCTGTTTTAATCTTGTTAAAAACGATTTTAAAATGAAACACAATTCAAACTTTTCTTTATTGGATTTCTTATTCTACAAGAAGATTGGAACACAACGAAACTAGACTTGTGCAACCAATTTATTAGGAAAAAAAAATCAGTATCTACTAAATGAATTCAAGTCAATGGCTATAAATACAAAAAGGAAAAAATAGCTAAAAACTATAAACTTTGACCAATTGGTTTGAATAAAAAAATTGTCTCTTACAGATAAATATTTCATGTTAGCCCTTGATTCATGGCATCATAAAGAGCTACTTCTTTCTTCTCTTGTTGATCCATAGTATCACAGAGAACTATCCCTTTAGTCTCAGGCAAACAGAACAATGTCAAATTGGAGCACATAATAACTACTCCAAAAACCCCATAAGAGAAAATATTATTTTTCCTCCCAGTAGATATTAAGAAGGGACAAAATATGCAACCAAACGCAATAGCTTGTCCCACCAATGAGGTTGTTGTGTTCCTCACACATGTCGGAAACAATTCTATAGTGTATATGAGAAACACATTATAAGATGTACATGCCCCAAAAAATGCAATCATTGCTAACACCACTTTAGCAGCTGGTACTCTATTCTCCACAACAACACACATCACACAACAAATCCCACCCAATATAGAAAAAATAACAATCGAAACTTTTCTTCTATAGTTTTCCAAGAAGTATGTTGCTACACAAGAAGGTATTTCCATTGAAGCACTAAACACAGCAGCCAAGTAAATATTGAATCCTAAGTCTCCAACAGCTAATGGCATACCATAATAAACCATCCCAATTCCAATACCAAGAATCATAACAGCCACCATTCTTATAATAGCCCATCTTTTATGAAACAATTTTCCCATTGAAGAGTAAAGTTGAAAAATTGAAACTTTTTCTTTTTGGGGTAGTTTTGGTAAACTTGAAGTTATATTATTAGCATCATCATTTACTTGTGGAGAAACCCTTTTAAGCATTTTCAAAATTTCTTTATCTCGATGTTGCATAACAAACCATCTCGGCGACTCAGTAACCAAGATATAAACAATAACAGAGTAACATATAGCAGGAATTGATGACCAAAAATAAAGACTTTTCCATGAAGAGCTTCTATTGATGTATGCGAAACCAGGTAATGACATATACCCCATTGTGAAGGTGAAATACACAACAATTCCAACTCTAAATCTCCACTTTGCACTAACTTTCTCTGTCAACAAAACAAGAACACACGTTTCTATAGAAGAACTCCAAAAACCAATCAAGAATTTGAAAGCTGAGTAAATCCATACATTGGTTGAGATGATTATAAGCATGGAAGTTGCTGACATGGAAACAAAAGAGAAGATTAATATGTTCTTTCTACCAAGAGATGAATCGGCTAAAGTTGCAAGAAAGAAAGAACCAAGAAGAGACCCTGTGAAGAATGAAGACTGTGGTAAACTTGTGATGAAGGTGCTAGAGCATTCAAGACCCCAATGGGAAATTATTGTGTTTGAAGGGTGTGAATCCCAAGACCAAGAAGATCTTGAGAGTTTGCATATATCAGAGGTTGAAGTACACGAATTTGTGGTTTGGTTTGTGTTTGTGCAGTGCCATTTTGGATAATTATCAGTGTAAATGCTTATGAATGTTTGTTGTGCATCAAAGAACATTGATATTGCTAGAAGAAAAACTTGAAGAAAATCCATCCACCCAAATTTTGATAAACTCTTCTCTATGATTTCATCCCATGAAAACATTGCTTTTTTATCTTGATCATTAATGGATTGAGATTCAGTTATATTAATTTGAACTGAATCTTCCATTGTTATTGTTGTTTTGTGTGTGTTATGACATTTGCTTTTGGTAAAGGATTGTGAGTATGAGTGTGTGACTTTATAGTGCACAAGGACAAAATTGAAATTTACTACTAGTAATAATAAAAATAATGTAATGGCTATTAATGTAAGTTTTAATACTATTTTAAATAACATTTATTAACTTTAAGAAATTCCCACAAGAAGATATATAGCCACTTCTAATTTCCGTGACAAATCGAACAATCGTATGGTATTGAGATTTTTTACAAAGCTGAAGAGTTGAATAATAATATAAAACTGAAGAGTTGCACTTAATATCAGTTATAGAATAATAATATAAGAACTCTACTGAAAAGCAGTGCACTAAGTTATTTCATAATTTGTGTTTTCGATGCCTTTTTAAAAAATCAATCATTTTCATTTTTTTATTGGAATAATAAATACAAGTTAAAAACAGTTCTCTAATTACCCCTTCCTTATTCTATAAATTAGTGCATTGCTTGTACTTCACAAAAGAATAGATTGTTAATGCTTGGTCAAGGCGAAGTACTATATAGATAATGAATTTGGTAGTTGGTATATTAAGTGAAACTCTTCAATTTTATATTATTATTGCAACACTTCAGCTTTGCAAAAAAACACAATGCCATACGATTCTTAGGATTTGCCACGGAAAGTAGAATTGGCTATATATCTTCTTATGGGATCTGTTAAAGTTAATTAATATTATGGAACATAGGAGTAGAAAAGATAAATTAAAAGATGGGATTAAAATCAAATGAAGAAAGGGTATTATAGAAAAAATTGTTAGTATAGTTAAGTTGTTCAAAATTGTTAGTTTTTGAACCATTAAATATTGGATTTTTTTTTTGTTTATATTTGAAATTGGATGTAGTAAGTTTTAATGGGAATTTGTTTTATTAAATAGATTAAGAGGAGTATATATATATATATATATATATATCTTTTTAAAAATAAAAAAAACTAACCAATATACCTACGTTCAAAAATATATATATTAAAATGTCTTACTTTTTAGACTTAGGTCGGATCCCACTCTGCGACCATATGAAGGATAATTTTATTTATGCAATAGGAGGTTGCATCTCGAGAAATATTAAAAAAAACAAAATTATATTAATAAAATACATCTAATTTAATAGAAAAAATACATCAAATTTAACGCGGTTGAGTAGATGTGACAAAATAAATAACGTGTTATATTATTTTAACAACTCCCTTTCAATTTGCAAATAAATCTATATTATTTTTAACAACTTCATCCTATTTTGCAAATAAAATAGCAATTTAATTCTATTTTGATAACGACTCTTTCCTATTTTTTCTCTAGATCTAATAAATAAAAAATAATAAAAACAATAATAATAAAAAAAAAAAAGTAAATTATATTAATACAATCAAACAAAATACATTCATACATCAAATTTAAATTTAATGATGTCCACCTAAATGTTATTCAGTTCCACATCTAGGTATTTAAATTTAATTATGTCCACCTAAATGTTATTCAGTTCCACATCTAGGTTGTCCTCCAACAATATGATAACAGTGCAGTATATGCAGATGTGGAACAAGACATTTAAGTGAACATCATTAATTTAAATTTTATGTATCTTTTTTCTTCTTCAATTTGATGTATTTTTTCTTCAATTTAATGTATTTTGTTTGATTTTATTAATATAATTTACTTTTTTATTATAATTATTTATATTATTATGTTTTATTTATTAGATTCGGAAAAAAAAAAGGCAGGAGTTGTTAAGAACATAAAATTAAGTTCCTGTTTTATATGCAAAATAGAAGAGAGTTGTTAAAATAATATAAATTTATCTGAAAAATAGTAGTGAGTTGTTAAAATGAGCACATTATTTATTTTGGAACATCTATTCAACTGCATTAACCTTGATGTATTTGTTTTCTATTAGATATATTTTGTTTGATTTTATTAATATAATTTTATTTTTTTAAATATTTTTATTATTCTCTATTTATTAAATTAACAATCATTCCTTTGTAAAAATAAAAAATAAAAAAAATTAAAAGGTAATAGATAGTCGAAGGACGGAGATGCGACATCTGAAGGTAAAATAAAGTAAGGTATTTTGGTATATATTATATTAATGTGGGGTATATTGGATAGATTAAGATAACCTTTACAAATAAATAATTACTTTGTTAAAAATACAAAATGTTGACGATTATATAAATAATAAATTTACAGTTTTTAGTTTAATAGCACAAAACGACAAAATAACTACAAATATAACAAAATTCAAGTGTCTGAAATACTCATGTCTTCATATCTATGAAGTTGACAAAGCTAAAGTTATTGATTTGAATATGTAATTGATAAAAGATAACATGTCAATTTGAATTAAATGACTATAGTAACAAGACATGAAAATCAAACAAACAATATCGCACCAATTAAATTGATGAAAAAAACAAAGTTGCACTCAAATCACGAAATCATAAAAAAAATATAAAAGAAAAACTAAATTTGTGTGTAAAACACTGTTTGGATAAAATAAGAAGAAAAATAGACGATTTAAAAGAATAATTTCAAGCCTAAAAATGGACCTAAAACACCAATCTCCAATTGGTGAAGAAGGAGAGAGAAATCTAAGTTTTCTTTTTAATAAGTTTAAATATGATATGAATGAAACAATGTTTTTCTAACACATCAAAGTTATATGCATTATTTTAAATTGTACTTCACAACTATAATTGCAACTATAAAATTGTAGATTTTTAAATTATCTGCAACAGCATTGTAACTACAATTTAAGTTTCATTGTTGCATTTTTCTATAATATAAATGTTTTTTCGCTTAACCGCAAATGCATGTGCAACTTAAAACCATGATTATATTTAACGATATTTAGCCGGATGAAGTACATCATTATAGGGGTGTACATGGGTACGGCTAAACCAACGAATTTAGTCATCCAAACTAATCTAACCCGCATTTTGACCCAATTCATTCAAGTTTGGGTATAACCCGAACCAACCAATTGAAACCCAATTATGGTTGTGACACCCTAAATCCCAAACAACATATAAAATAATTTATACTAGATTTTTTTTTATTTAATTCGCAGCGGATAAAGAAAATATGTTTTCAAGAAAATAGGAATTTTTATAACTAATTTATGATATCACGTTCCTCTAAATACACACGTAAAAATTTAACTTTATTCCTTAATTAAAACAATGCAATCTCAATGAACTTGACTTAACTATAATTTCTTGATTTAATTCCAAAAACTTACTAGTACTTATAAGGTTTTCATACAAAAGGTCTTTTCTAATTAAACAAGTGAAAGTGAAATATAAATTACAACCCTTAATTCCCGGTATCACCTATCAGAGCGGAGTTTCTCCCAAATTTGAACTTCAAGACTCATTAACCTGTAATAACTGCGATTTCGCAAACGTAGGGCCAAGCCAGACGAACACAAACAACGAAGGAGGTGAGTTTTGAAATCATGTTTATAGTATAATATAAGTAAGAAGAACACGCAATCAATCATAATAAACCGTATCATTATACAAACATTCTTCAAGAAGAGAAACATCACATTATAAAGTCAAAATCACTAACGAGAAACCAATATATTTCACTATAACATCAAATCATCTAAAAGAAATTATTATCGCGCACGGTACATATTAATCACAACAAAACAATCACAAGAAGATGCAATGCTATGCTATGCATGAGCTTAGACTCTACTTCACAATGTGGTACCATTCTAACTCTGAAGTACTTGGTTAGGAGACTTGATACTATGCCACCATCCCGGTGGGCGGACAATTCAAATTGGCCCTGTCCTCATAGATCCGCTCAACTCAACCCGAGACACATATACGCGACAGTCGAGGTAAACGTGTGTTGCGTGGTAGCTCCCGACATTTGGAGTGCTACCTCCAAGTCACCTAGGAATTCCCCACCCAAATACCTCCAAGGTCTAACAATCTTGCCTTAAGGCTCAATAGTAGACCGCCACGATCAGGCTCAATTCAGTTGTACTTCCCCGGAATCACTAGGCTTGTCAAACCCTACCTATATGATGACAAAATAATCTTCACTTCACAAATTCTCAATATTTATTTTCTCCCCTCGTTGGCCTATGATACTCCATTAAGACCATCATCTCAAACACAAATTGGAATCATAACTATTTCATCAATTATGAGGTTACTTCAGTATCTTCGTCACAAGTTTATAACATCACTATCATTAATCATACATCATCATCATCACATAAACTCATCACAATGTATCCATCTTTTATTATCATATCACAAAACTCCTCTAATCAAACATACATAAAATTAATTCGACATCTAATATCACAATAATATCAAATATCACACATTTAACGAAAATAAATCAAACATCGCGATAATATCAAATACCACACATTTAACAAAATTAATTCAATCAACACTTAATAAATATTTTTATTCCAAGTTTTAATCTCACAATTTCCATATTTTCACATTAATCAATTTATCACTCAAAGGGCTACTGCCGTACGTAGCAAGCCCCGAATGAATCGTTGGGAAATACGGTTTTCCCGTTTATATCACAATATATTATACTCATGAATTTAAACGCTCTCTCACCCCTTACCTTAGTCAGACGTTTTCTGTAATAACATAAATCAATGGAAGTTTTCAACCACAACTGTAGATCGACGACGTACAGCGAGCGAATCCAAATAAACGGCGAATTCACAAAATCTCTGAGACGTGACTGATAAATTATGCGGAGCATAAAAATCAATGTTAAATAATTAATAATAATTTTTGGAGCAAAAATAGAGTCAAAACGACGAGAAAAAACTGCAGAAAAAGTCTCACCGACTCGTCGGAGCGCCGGAAGGGTCCGACGTCAACTTCACCGAAAAATGCAAACGAGTAGTGCTTCTTGAAGGTTTCGACAAGAGGAATCCAAAAACGATGTCAGTTTTTTGATACGACAAACGTGTTGATCGGAATCGGCCAAAAACAGCTCGCCCAAGAAAAATAGCGCAGCTATTTCTGATGAAACGGAGCCACAATTGATAAAATTGATGCCAAAAATGGATTCAGTGGCCGATTTTGTGTGGGATAGAAGTTGGGATCGATTCAAATGGCAAGGAATTGATGGGATGAATTTGAGATGAAGAGAATGTTATGAGTATTTTTTTTTATCTAGGCGGCGGCTTCCGTTCTTTTCTCTTCTTTTATTTTTTCAATCATTTTTTTTGTGGTTATTATGATTGAATTAGGTTTACTTTTGAATATTACCATAACCCATAAAACACATTTTAATTATTCCTTTCTTTTCTTATTATTATTATTTTTTTTAAATAAAATCAACAATTATCAAAACTAATTTTTATTAATATTGTTTTTAAAATACAATTTAATTCATAAAATATTACTACTATTTTAAAACTAATAGTATATAAAATAAAGTAATTAATCTTTTATAATATATTAATAATCAAAACTCTCATGTTCAAATTAATCTCTAAAATTATACTTATTTTTCCAAATACTCACATTAAATTACTATCATCGTTAAAAAAAATATTTAAAATTATAAAATAAATAAATATAATATCAATACTTTATATTAATTAATGAATCAAAATAAATATATATAAAATCACAATGTCATAACAAGTATATAAAAATCAAGAAAATCAAATACAATATTACCACTATCTCATGATAATTATTTATGAAATATATAACTTAAAATAGAAAATAGTTATAAATAATTGAAATATAACTACTTGCACATTTAACATCAGTCAAACGCATTGTAAAATATCACATTAATTGTGTATGGGCATATACACATAAAATCGCTTAAAATCTTATTCTTTAAAATATTACACTAAAATACTATTTAGAAAAATATATAAAATAATAAAATATAATATTTGTTATTTATATTACTCATTTAGTCCAATATGGCACATCATTTAAAGCACCCATGTAACAAAAACTAATCATGAAATTTATTAACATGTATTCTATAATAATTTTAACATCAAATTAATTATTTAAAATCATATTTCATAAATAAAATAGTTTATTATAAAATTTGGGGTGTTACAATGGTCGACTGGGGTATCGGATTTAACTTTTTGAACATATGAACTCGCGAGCCCAACCTATTGATGTGACATACATATTTTTATATATATTTTTATTATTGATGTATAGTTAAAATTTAGTTGTTTGACTATAATTGAGAATTTGTTATTAATTCAATTAACTTAATTGTTTTGTTGTATTTGTGAATGTATTTAAAGTATTAAATAATATATTGCGACATATTTTTATTATTTTTTAGATGTTCAAGTATTTAAATTTAATTACATTTTTTTAAAAAATAATTTATGTTTGCAATACTTTTTTGGATTTAACTTCTTTCCATTTCGACATATATTCCTTTTGTTGTATTTGCAAACATAGTCTGATGGCTATGGAAAGAAGTTACTTGTCTTCTTTCATCTGCTATGGATGCAATGAACCTAAACATATCAAGTCAGAATGTACAAATATATAGAAAGGGAAACATCAGAGGAAAGATTCCAGACCCAAGAAGAAAAGACTGATGGCTACATGAGATGATTATGATGAATCCTCTGACGATGAACAAGCAGATTTGGCTATGATGGCTCATACCAACTCTGCCTCTAGATCTAACACAGATTCTGACTCTAGAAATGAATCAGCAGATGAAGAAATTGAGCTATTTTCTGAATTTACTCGATCTGAATTAATTACTGCTATAAATATTTTTTAAATAATAATCACAAATTGTCTTTAAAACTGAAAACACTCAGGAAAGAAAATAAAAATCTAACTTAAAAAGTTAATGTTTTAAAGAATCAAAGTCTATGTTCCAAGAACTAACTTTGAGCAAATGAGGCACATTGACTTTTGGAGAAAAGCAAAAAGGCCAAATCATTGGTCAAGGTACAGTTGGTAATGGTACTTCCTCATCTATTAAAGATGTTTTGTTTGTTAAAGGACTTAAGCATAACTTATTAAGTATTAGTCAGTTAAGTGATAATAATTATGATATTATATTCAATCATAAAACATGAAAGGCAATTAGTCGGAAGGATGGACTAGTACTCTTTACAGGTCAGAGGCAAAACAATATTTGTAAGATAAATCTGTTTAGTATAGAGAAACAAGAGGTTAAGTGTCTTATGTCAGTAAATGAAGAGAAACTAATTTGGCACAAAATATTTGTTCATGCAAACCTTAGATTAATTTCAAAACTGAATAAACTTCAACAAGTAAGTCTACCTACGCTTAGTTACAAAACTGAAATTATGTGTGAAGCTTGTCAAAAGGGAAAACAGACAAAAAACTCCTTTACCCCTAAGAACTCAGTCTCTACCTCAAAGTCCCTTGAGCTCTTACATATAGATCTCTTTGGGCCAGTGAAAACAGCCTCTCTAAGTGGGAAAAAAAATGGCTTTGTTATAGTAGATGATTACACTAGGTGGACAAGGGTAAAAAATTTAAGAAGAAATGATGAATTCCACAAAGTGTTTATCACATTTTGCAAACAAATCATGAATGAAAAGGGTCTTAAGATTGTAACAATTAGAAGTGATCATGAAGGAGAATTTGAACACAAGTTCTTTGAAAGTTTTTGGGATGAAAATGGAATCTCTGACAACTTCTCCTCTCCTAGAACACCCCAACAAAATGGAGTCGAAGAAAGAAAGAATAGATTACTCCAAGAAATGGACAGAACCATGTTAAATGATATGAATGTTGCAAAACACTTTTGGGCTGAAGCAATTAATATTGCATGTTATATTCAAAATAGAGTCTATATTAAAAGGGTCTTGTTATATGTTGAACAAATCATGAATGAAAATATCACATTTGGCCTAACAAATCATGAATGAAAAGGGTCTTATTTTAAACAATTTGGTTGTACTTGTTATATGTTGAACACTAAAGATAACCTTGGAATATTTGATTCTCGATCTCAAAAGTGTACCTTCATTGGATACTCTGAAAGAGCCAAGGCTTATAGAGTGTTTAATAGAGAAACTCATATTGTGAAAGAATCTATACATGTTAAATTTGATGACAAACAGTTTGACCTTGAAAAGTCAAAGCAAGATTATGATAATGCAGGTTTACCGGAACCAAAGGAAGTAGATACAGACAAACCAGAAGAACTTGAAAAATCAAAGGATACAAGCAAATCAGAAGAATATGACAAATATTCAATGGATGAATCTGATCAAGTTAGAAATAGTCAAGATAAGTCAGAAAAAAAGATTTGGATGGATGTACCAGTCATCCCATCCTGAAACTCTAATCATTGGAAGTGCAAGTGATCTTTTGAGGACCAGATCATCACTTAAAGACACTAGTTTGTTTGGCTTACTCTCATCAATTGAGCCTACCTCTATTGATGAAACATTGGCAGATGATGGATGGATTGTTGCAATGCAAGAAGAGTTAAATGAATTCGAGAGGAATGATGTTTGGGATCTAGTACCTAAACCAGAGAAGAACATTATTGGAACCAAGTGGGTTTTTAGAAACAAGCTAAATGAAAAAGGTGAAGTGGTTAGAAACAAGGCAATCTTGTCGCACAAGGTTACAGTCAGCAAGAGGGCATTGATTACACTAAGACATTTGCTCTAGTGGCCAAGTTAGAAGCTATTCATATCCTACTTTCTTTTGCTGCAAATAATAACATTACATTATTTCAATATGGATGTTAAAAGTGCTTTTCTAAATGGTTATATAAGTGAATAAGTCTATGTTAAACAACCCCCAGGTTTTGAAAGTTCTAAATTTCCAAATCATGTTTTTAAACTTAGAAAATCTCTGTATGGTCTAAAACAAGCACCTAGGGCGTGGTATGATAGACTTAGTAACTTCTTGATTAAAAATAACTTTGAAAGAGGACAAGTACACAATACACTTTTTAGAAAATCAATAGAAGATGACATTCTTATTATTCAAATTTATGTTTATTACATTATTTTTGGATCTACTAATGACACTCTTTGCTAAGAACTTTCTAAATTAATGCAACATGAATTTCAAATGAGTATGATGGGAGACCTTAAGTTCTTCTTAGGGATACAAATTCAGCAAAGTCAAATAGGTATATACATTCATCAAACTAAATATACAAAAGAGCTTCTCAAGAATTTTGAGATGAGTGATTGCAAACCTATGGCTACACCAATGCACCCTACTTGTTCGTTTGAAAAAGATGATTCAGGCAAAAAAGTTGACAAAAAAAAAAACCTATAGAGGAATGATAGGATCTCTACTTTACCTTACCGTTTCTAGACTTGACATCATGTTTAGTGTATGTGTATGTGCAAGATTTCAGGCTGACCCTAGGGAATCACATTTAACTGCTGTTAAGAGAATCCTTAGATACCTCAAAGGCACTACCAACCTTACATTGTTCTACAAGAAATCTCCTAAGTACAAACTTAGTGGATATTGTGATTCTGATTATGCTGGAGATAAACTTGAAAGAAAGAGCACTAGTGGAAACTGCACCTTTTTAGGTGACAACTTAATATCCTGGTCAAGTAAGAGACACAACACTATTGCAATGTCAACAACAAAGGCTGAGTATATTTCAGAGAGATCAAACACCACTACATTAGGGACTTTGTTCAAAAAGGGGTACTAAACATTTAGTTTGTAGACACTGAACACCAATAGGCTGACATAATCACCAAACCACTACCTGAAGATAGGTTTGACTTCATCAAGAAAAACCTAAACCTTACATTCATCTTTGACTGATATTGTAATCACTTCAAAGTAGTTTAGTTTTAAATTAGTTTTTATATTTTCTTGTAATATGATATATTCATGTTATTCACACACAAAAAATCTCCCTTTCATGTCTTTTTGTCTGATGACAAAAGAGGGAGAAAGATATTTGATAAAGTGGGGAGAAAATTATACTTAAACATAGGGGGAGCCATATGTTAGAGGGAGTCAAATAAATAGAAAGAAGAGTTGTTATAAAAAATACAAGTTTTGACATCATAAAAAATGGGGAGATTGTTGGAACCAAGTTGGTTTTACATTTAGAGTTTTGATGTTAACAAAAGTATTTTATGAGAACAATATATTTGACTTCGAAGAGTATGAAAGAAGATATGGTCAAGATTTGTAGAAGATTTAATTAACATTTGAAGAATATTTGATCAAGATTTGAAGAACATTTGATCAAAATTTGAAGATTTGATCAAGATTTATCTACAACAAATTACGAATAGAATCAATCTGAACAATTTACAATCTCAATCTAAACAAAAAAGGAACAGAATCAATTTGAAGAATTTACAAACGCAATCTGAACAAATACAATTCAGAATTAAACAAGGACCAAATTCAAGTCCATATTTTAACTATAAATAGATACTCAAGAGTAGTCTTAGAGTTCAAAGAGAGAAATACTCTTTTCAAGTTAGAAATATTTTCTGAGTGTTCTTTTCTTAGAGTGTGAGAGTTGTTATTATTATCAGTTTTCCAGAAGTAACTACTCAAGTTCCAATCCCTAGTATCCAACCCGATAGTGGTTTAGTTCCTTCTTCAATATGGGGTTATTAGGTTGTTAGGAGAAGACTTGGCTTGTAGGGTCAAGGTGGTGTTGTTCCTCAAAAGTCTGGGGTTGTCAGGCTCTTTGGAAAGATTGGCTTAGAGGGTCAGGTGCTTTGTAATTCAAGGTATTTGAATTAGTGGATTAAAGCCTTCTGAATGAGGAGACTGAATGTAGCCAAGTTATGGTGAACCAAGATAAATCTATGTGTCAAATTAACTATGCTTTCATTGTTTGCTGCCTCTGAATCTGATTGCTTCTACTCCAAGTAAGTAACCAAAAACCAAACTAGTTTTTAATTTATTTATAAATTATCAAACAGTTATCAACTTTGGCAGACACAATTCAACCTCCCTTTCTCGTATGTGCACCTTCAATATTGTGTTCTATCACTAGACTACTAGAAGAAATTTAATAATTTATAAACGTTGACAATATATATTAATATTTTGGAGTTCTCAAAATTTTGGGACCCTGTACGGTGACATAACCTGTACAGACTATAAACTGACCATACCTATGATAATATTTACGTTCAAGAGATGTATAGATTAATAATACAATTAACATTTTAATAATTTAAATTATGAATACTAATGTGAGAAATGTTATAAGATAAAGTTATAATTTTACATTATAATATTTCATTAGATTTGCATAGTGCTCATGAATGATAAACACCAAAATATACAGATTATTTTTTAATAGTGAGGTGATTTTTATTAAATAAACTAAAAAAGAACAACATAAAGATAGAGGAGATTGGAATTTCTTGTATTATTCTGTTCTTAAGTATGTGTTTACAAAATATGGTAAAAGTTATATTTATAGTGCACAAATAAGTAAGTGAAAGAACAAGATTAAAAGCTACTAATTAATCCATACACTAATATGAGTTAAGGGAACGAGAGTTATGAGAATATAGAAGACCAAGGAATGCACATGCATTAACACATATTATTCATAACACCTCCCTCTTGGATGTCCATGAGAATATGCCTCATTAAAACCTTGATAAGAAAAACCATGAGAAAAATCCCAGTGAAGGAAAAAGAGTACACCATATTTTCTGTAGAAGTTGTCTCATTAAAAATTGTGGGATGTATTTAATTCTAAAATGATTAATTGTGTTTATAATTCAGTTAAGGTAATTTTGAGGTTGTTAAGAAAGGTAGTTAGTTAGTTGAAGTGCAGTTATACAAACTATTTTCTATGAATTTGTAAACCAAGAACATTCTTGGTTAGAGTGTGTCAAGATCAATAATCAATCTCTGTTTTTTGAACATTTTGATTTTACTCTCTTCTTCTCAATTTCAATTCCTCTTTGATTATACAATTTTTTCCAACAAATGGTATCAAGAGCAAGGTTCTAATATTGGGAAACACGAGTGAAAGTGTGAGGGGATTAAAAATTGGGAAACACAAGTGTAAGTGAAAGAGAGAAAGAAACCATGAATGGAGGGGGATTTCCATCGAATCTGCCAGTTCTTGACGGGAAGAATTGGGAGAGGTGGTCTGCATAAATGAGCTCATTGTTGGGAGCTCAAGAAGTGTCTCAGATTGTTCAAGAAGGCTATGAACAGCTGGGCTCAAATCCTACAGAAAGACAACAAGCCACCCTAAAAAATTGCAAGAAAAGGGATTGCAAGGCGTTGTTTTACATTCAACAAAGTGTGGATACAAACAATTTTGAAAGGATCTCAAAGGTATCTACATCAAAAGAGGCATGTGATATCTTGGTAAAGTATTACACGAGTAGTGAAAAAACCAAGAAAGTGAAACTTTAAATGTTGATAAGGCAATATGAATTATTGCATATGGAAGATGATGAAAGTGTGGCTGATTATTTCAATCAAGTGCAGGAAATTGTTAATCAGAGGAGAACTAATGGTAAATCAATAACTGAAGTGGTGAAAAGATCCTAAGAACATTGACACAAAGATATTATCACATAGTGGTGGCCATAGAGGAGTCAAAGGATCTTGGAACATTGAAGGTAGAAGACTTGCAAGGCTCATTGGAGGCTCATGAATTGAGATTAAAAGAGAGAGGTGCAACTATTACACAAGTGTAGGCATTGTAGGCTCAAGTCAACAAGTAGCATGATTATGATGAAGGGGCTGGAAATTCAAGCAATTAACACAGCAGTGACAATAACAAGAAGAAATCAAATGGCAAGAAGAAGTTTAACAAGAAAGGGATTTAATGTTACAATTGTCAAAAGTGGGGTCACTTTGCTAATGAGTGTAGATCCAAGATGGAAAAAGGATGATGAAGCTCATATGGCAGCTAAGGACTCAGATTCAGATGTAGTCTTGTTCATGGCTACCATAAACAAAGAACATTCTTGGTTGTGTTCAAACGAAGAACGTTCTTCGTCCCAAGTCTAGTTTCCTGATACTAGTTGCTCTAATCAGATGACAAGCCAAAGTGAATGGCTGGTGGATGTTGATACATCAAGAAGAAGCAAGATCAGGGCACAGGTGGCAGAAGAATAGTATGGCTGTGATGGAAGGAAGTTCCCAACACAGTAATCAAGTGAAAATGGCGAGCTCAGTGGAGAAAGAAGGTTCTGCTGCTGTCGATGCAGGTGCCGAGGAAGAACCTGTGTAGATGAGAAAGGAAGTTATGGTGGAGAGGCTGGTTCTCCGTCATATCATAACCATGATAATCAAAATCAATTCAATGAAGGTAGTGAAGAGATGGATGAGAGTGATCCATCAGCCGATGTTGTCAAGTCCTTGGAAGAAGTTCCTAATAACGGTAAGAAACTTGAAGTCCAGGTGAAGGACCTTGAGTCAAAAGAGAATCTACATGAAATCCGGATGAAGGAACTCCAGTTAAAAGAAAAGCAACTTAAAGACCTAGTGGAGGAGTTTCAATCAAAAGAGAAGGAATTTGAAAGCCGGGTGAAGGAGTTTGAATCAAAAAAGGATGAGTTCATATATCGAGTCAAAGAGTTTAAGCATTTTGTAAGCCAAATGGAGGATTTCAAAGCTAAAGATGAGAAACTTGCTGCTAAGGTGGTTGTTCCTGCTAAAAGGAAGTTTGCTAAAAGCTCTGACAGTGATAGTTTAGAGTCTGATTCTAATGACGACAAGAATAAAAAACTTGCAGCTACCATAACCAAGAAAGTGGAGGCTAGTGAAAGGTCATATGATGATTCAAGTGAAAATGATGTTGATAGCAGCTCTGATAAAGACACCAAAATTGAAAAGTTTCTAGTGGAACTCCAAAGAAGAATGAGTAGGGAGTGGAGTATGCTGCAGATGTCAAATAGCCCATTCATCCTAAAAAGTCCACTCATTGTGGAGAAAATATTGATATAGCTAATGATGAGGGGAAATCCAATATTGTTGATGGAGAGTTACAAGCATCAAAAGAGAAAATTGATGACAAATGAGCTAAGGAGTCTGAAGTTGTTCAAAGTAAGGATGAAGGAAAGTTTGAACACCCACAGGAGGAGACAAAACAAGATGGTGGGTCTGGAGAGCCAAAGAAATTAGAAGTTATCCTTACTGCTGAGAAAACAACTGAAGTAGAAGGAGAAAATAAAGACGAAGATAACAGACTCACTTGTGAAGCTGAAGGAGAAACCAAGGAAAAAGAAGCAACAAAAGTGCATGATGAATATTTGGATGATTTTGATGGTAAAGATATTAATGCTGCCAATGGGAAACCTGAGAATAGGCTGAAGTGTGGTGCAAAACCTGATGTAAACAAAGCTAAAGAAAGGAAGACATCAGATCCAAAACAGAATGAGAATGGTGCTAGTAGTAAAGTTGAAAGGGAAAGAATTCTAGTGAAGAAAGTGTTTGAGCAGCTGAAATGTTCAAGAGAAGGATTAACATCAGAGGAAGAATCATATCATCTTCAAGTATTTGGACCAAACAAATTGGAAGAGAAAAAGGAGAGCAAGTTTTTGAAGTTCTTAGAGTGTATGCGGAATCTGTTATCATGGGTTATGGAAGTTGCTGCATTAATGGCAATTGCGTTGGCTAATGATAGTGGAAGACCTCATGATTGGCATGACTTTGTTGGTATTATTGTTGCTGCTCTCATGGCTGGTTCAGCAAGCCAAGTTAATAATCAAGTTAACTTCCTATGATTAATAGATGAAGAACAATCTTGGATTAACATCACTCTAATCATTTTGAATTAAGGAGGAGTGTTGGATGTAGTTAATTCTAAAATGATTAATTGTGTTTGTAATTCAGTTAGGATAGTTTAGAGGTTGTTAAGAAAGGTAGTTAGTTAGTTGAAGTGCAGCTATACAAATTGTTTTTCTATAAATTTGTAAATCAAGAACATTCTTAGTTAGAGTGTGTCAAGATCAATAATCAATCTCCGTTTTCTGAACATTCTATTTTTACTCTTTTCTTCTCATTTTCAATTATTTTTTGATTATACAATTTGTTCCAACAAAAACCTTATCAAGAAAACCCATCGGGGGTAATCAAATTTACAATAGTAACATAATTATTCAAAGAAAAAAGCAAGAGTGTTAAATGAAAATATAGACAACAAGTCAAAAAAAAAACAAAAAAACACTGATAGCCCTAAAAAAGACATGAATTCAGCAAATGAGACAACACAACATCACATAAGGTATATGGAAATTACACAAATAATGCATTAAGCTGCAGTGCAAAGTATACCAATTAAAATTAAACTATCAAAAGGTATCTCATGTTATTATTGAAGTAACAATGTAACTTAGGATTAATCTTGGTTATGAAAACAAATAAGAACATAAAGTTCTTGGTTAGTAAAATTATAGGATTAACTTATCTATAAGATGTATGGTTAGTTGATTATCAACAAATAGAGATAAGGGAAAGAATATCACACAAAGATATATTATGGTTCACCCAAAGTGGGTTTCGTCCAGTTCTCACAATTGTGAGTTTTTCGCTAAGTGTTCAAAACAAGATCGTTCTTGGTTTTCACACAGCCTTTCCAGATCAATCTTGATCTGTTACAATAAGTTACCTTTCAACCTAGAAAGGATTTCCACATGTTACCTTTCAATATTCAACAAGGAATTTTATAGAATACCTTTTAATCATAAAAGGATTTTTACAATTTACTCAAAACTATATTCAACACAATAGTCTTGAGTTACAAAGTGATGATTTGAGGATTTTGTAGAATCTGAGTGTACTCAACCCTTGTTTGAGTTTAGATTCTTAGCTTAAGGACTCAGTAGAATAATTTTGATATTTAGATGGAAAACAAAATTGAACCTTTGCTTTTGCTTGAAAAGCTTATGAACTTTTGATTATGATTATGATATTGTAAGTGATAGATTGCTTTGCACTTGAAGCTCTGCCTTATTCTTGATCTTGAGGTTCCTTTTATAGGCTTCAAGAAGGCTCATGACAACTCATCTATCTGTTGAATAAAATCCAGCTGTCTTGTGTCATTTTAAGTGGATAAGTGCTATCTTAAAACAGGAATGTTCTTGCAAAACCTGAATGATCTTCATTGTTCTTTTGAGGGGTTTTGAGGTTAAGCTTCTTTGACAACTATCTTGAAGTATTGCCCTGCTTTCTATCACGTGTGCAGGCTGCTCAAAGATGTAGATGCAATGTCCAATCGAGTCAGTCAAAATTGTACTTGCTACTTGCTCAACTTTGGAGAATGATCTTACTTGTTTGATTATGATGTATAGCTTTTGCCTTTGTTCTTTGGAATAATTCTTTTATTGATGTGATCCTTGTATACTTCTAGTATCTTTCTAGAGAATGATTGAATACATTAGAAATGACCTTTTCCTTAAGAGCATGAACATTCTTGGTTTTGAAGATAACTAAGAACTGTGAAGAACGATCTTCGTTTTTCCAGAATTATGTCAGAATGTTCTTCGTTTATTTGAATGAATTTTCTTCTTCTAATATGATCTTGAGTTGATATGCTTAATACTTATCCTTGATCAATACACTCAAAAAAACATGTTAAACAACAAAACACTTATAGACATAATTAGAAGTCTTAATTAACTTTTGTTTAATTATCATCAAAATATTTAATTTGGGATTTTGTTTCAACAATTACAACAAATTATTGACTTAACAAACATATATGGAAAGTTTTCTCATGGCTAGTTCACATCACTCCATACTAGTCCAACCCAGTATTGACAAAATAATCTTCATCTTCACTTTATTACATTACATCTGAAGGCTTATTAATAATTGTTCCAGGTATATCTTCCCTTACCAAATTTTGTTCACCATCATTATATGGTTTATTCATATTCATCAAAAGGATCATTTTGATAAACATCTTGGGCCATTAAATATGATTGGTCACCCATGCTATATAAATCTCTTGGAATTGTTTTCATAACATAATGCCTATGTGCATCATGTGGATCTTGGTCATAGAAACATTGGTGGACATGAGAAGCTAACACAAAAGGATCATTTTGGTAACACTTTTTGTTGAAATATACACAAATCATATTTAAACAACACAAAGTTGAATAGGCCATAATAGTCTAACTCGACTATGTCTTTTATTACTCCATAATAAGTGACAACTTCTATCTTAGGATTTTCATCCTTAGAGCTTGCAAAACATGGAGTCAATGAAACCAAAATTTTGGGTTTTGCATCTCGTTTCATAGCATAAAACCTATATCCATTGATGATGTAACTTGAAACCTCTTTTCTATATCACTTAGACCTCTAAAGAAATCTTTCAACTGAGTTGATACATCATCTTCCAATGCTTGAATCTTAAACCACTCACTAAAATCTTTGCTTAGGTAAAATCTTTGCTTAGGATTTTGGCCTTTTTCCATTTTCTACCTTTATTTCGCTTACTAATAATATCATCATGTTCCGTACAAAGATAACATATTATCTATTAGAAAAACTATAAAATAGGTTTTATGTCAATATGGGATCAATAAACCATTATGGTACCTGATGTATATGTCAACTTCATCATAATTGAATAAGAGGTATCGACGGGCTTAGACTTTTGTAGTTGGACATAGAAAAAATGGTTTACCATTTTTCTTCCCCCTTAAAGGACGACCAATGCATGAAAAGTAATCCTCTTCACACAAATTACTATTGTCATAATTTCGACTCTTTCTATTCAACCTTGTTTCTACACTCTTGTGCAAATATCTCAAGCAAAGAGTTAAAGCTTTTTTAGCCAAATATGTCTCGACATTGGAACCTTTTGGATGAGCTCTGTTACAGACATATCTCTTAAGTTTACACAAGTTTCTTTCAATGGGATACATCTATCGGACCATTATTAGGCAAGTGGACCATTATGTCAAAAAAACTAGGAGGAAAAATCATCTCCAACTAACAAAGTATCTATGAAATTTCTACTTCTAAGAAATTTAAATCTTGCTCTTGGATAACTTTCTTACATAGAAATCGAAAAAATGACCCAAGACGATTGAGAGGTTCAGCTACTACATTAGGCAAGGTGCGTCTTATTGCTACTTGTAATAAGTAATGTAACATTAAATGTGCATCGTGACTCTTGTAGCCAAATATTTTCTTATTACCAACTTGCACACATTTTGAAATGTTTGATGCACTCCCATCTTGTAATTTGGCAGCCTTCGTTTTGTTAAAAGATTTAGGAACGTTTAAATCATGCATGGCTTCTTTCAGTAATTCTAAAAGGAATGTGAATGATTCATTGCTCAACCTATGTAGACACTTCAACAAGCAAAGTCGAATGATGAATGATAAAGTAGAAAAGGTTTTTCGTCCAGGGTTTAATTCCTATTTTGCCTCATTTATCAAATTGTAGAAATTTTTAGCACCCTCATTGGGACATTTGCTACTCCCATCTACTTAAACTACATTTTTGAATGTCGTTATGTGAGTTATCTCACTACAAGAAAATTGACTTCTAGTGACAAAAAAAGTTTGTCACTAGAAGTCAAAAACTGTAGGTAAAAGTCAATAATACTTTGAGTGACACTCAAATCCACCGTCAACTTTAAGGGGGCGTCTTGCTACACTTTGAGGATTGTCACTACATGTTTTGAGAACTATCACTACAGGGTTTTGATTTCTACCTACAACAATGACTGTCACTAAAACCTAGATAAATATAAATAAAGAATTGATCTATTTCTACGGTTTGACTGTCACTAAAAACAACATAAATATAAATAAAAAATTGATCTATTCCTACGATATTGTCTGTCACTAAAACCTAGATATATATAAATAAAAATTGATTTATTTCTACGGTATTGTCTGTCACTAAAACTTATTTATTATTATTTATTAAATTAAATTTATTTTATCTCCCTATTAATTGTAATTCTAAATTATTAATACCAATAAGTTAAATTTAAATTTCTAATTTTTTTTTATTAACTAATGTCATTGAAACATACAATAAAATATAATTCAATTTTACTAATTCTATTAAACGCATGTTACTTGCATTCCTAGCATTTTAATTATAGCACTAACACGAGTATCATATCCTTGTGGCAATATTGAAATGAACTTATGAGAATTAGAAGCTTATAAATAGAAATCTCATAGAAAAATATTTCTCCACTAGTTAGATCATAAAATCTTTGCTCACACTTCCTAATCTTGATGGATACACAAAGTCAACATTCTTAAATTCAACTTATCCTAACACTTTTTCTAAAATCTCTCTTTCGATGTTTTCAGAATCTATCTTTGGAACTCTATCATTTCCATTATTCTTTGTCCTACAACACTTGCTTATGAGAAATATTTCAGATTTGATAAACCAACTCCTAAAACTTTGCCACACAATAAAAAATATATATAATTAACAAAAATCATAAAATAAATATTATAACTTAAATCATAATTTAACAACAGTTGGTAGTGTGTTATTACACTATGAAGAATGAAGGCTATCACAAACCTATTACCTCCTACCTCAAAATATAAAAAAACCGTAAAAGAAAAAAAACTAACCAATTGCATGCATCCTAAGCTCACTTGAAGTAGCTAGAATATCACTAGAATGGGGGTTGAATAGAGATATTCATGGTTTTAAAAATTCTTGAGTTTTAAAGCTTTATCCTTTTCGAGAGGATGAATATTAGAGGTTGTAAATTTAAAGCGTAGAGGTTTAGTTGATTACCAAATGCAAAAGAGATAGAGAGAAGATAATGACACACACAAATTTATACTAGTTCACCCAATGAAGGCTACGTCCAGTCCTCACACACTTGTGAGATTTCACTAAGTATCAAAAACGATTAACCTCTCCCTGAGGTTGGTTACATTTTGTGTATTCTAGAGCTTCACCAAACTTACAATCTTTTCTCTCATATTTTAACTTCTCTCAAGTGTATCTCACTTGGAAATTACAAGATGATATGATGTAGTTTGGGTTGTTTCTCTTTGTTCACACTTTCTAAAAAGATATTTCAGAGATCTAGTGTAAGATTATAGAAAGTATGATGAGAGGATAAAAATGCTCTTTATAGCCTTAGACTTTTTCTTTTCATGCTTAGTTGAATGTCTTGAGAGAGATTTTGTCTCAACAATGTCTCCCTTTTTTATAATGACAAAATTCTTTAGATTATGATTCTATTGAAAGAAATTGTATAAGAGCTTTTTGTAAAAATGATCCCCCTTAACTTATGCATAGTTTTTCTTGAATTCTTCCAAGAGGTTTTATGTGTGATTCAGATGCAACATATTGCGATGATCATCATCAGCTTGAGGATAATCATATTTAATGAATTAGGCTCCTCAATTTTTTCATTGTTGAGATACAACGCACTTGTTTATGTGAGTGACTTCAAGCTTGACCACTTCCGTTCTTTCAACAAAAACTCAAATGCAAACATCAGTAGATCACCATTTAGAAAACATAACATTTATTTCTTAAGGTTTGTTGTCATTAAAACACATATCAAAAAGATTTTTTACTTCAACAATCTCCCCCTTTTTGATGATGACAAACCTTTAGAACAAATCCTTAGTTTTCTAGATGGATAAAATAACAAATGAAAGAATGTTCATAGATATGCAATTAAACCCCCCCTAAACATATGCAAGAGGTTTAATTTGTTAACAATCTTCATTAATCATTTACATCCTATATTTTTATTCTATATACTCTCCCCTTTTTGACATCTATCAAAAAGTGTGAGAGGGTGAAGGATAATTATAGGTAACAAGAATATGGATTGATCACATAAATATCATCACGTAGTTGAAAGGTTCATTTTCATATCAAATTTTTATTTAACATTAAACCATAAAGTATGTAAGAAAACCATTAATTATTTCAGTCAACATTGCAATCAAGATATAGACAATGATAACTAAAATAATATATTCAAATCATATTAAAAAATTATACCCTATTTCAGCACATCTAAAGTTTTAGTAATTGACTCTATACTCTCCAAAATTTTAGAAAAAGTGATTTGACCTCAAATTCAATGCATGTTTCAAGAGAAATAATAATGTCAAAAAAATAAAGCTCCCCCTGAGTTTTAACCACATTTTTATGTTAAAGAATGAGTCAAATATAAGTTTAAGAACACAATATGAGGACTTCAAGCTTCTTGGACCAGATTTGAAATTTATAGACAATAACACCAATTATAATCATAAATGTCAATCATATATCCTCTTGTAGAATTTCTTTCAAAAATATAAATCCTAAATTAGGATATCCATTTAAAACATGTTAAAGAATGATATTTGAAGTATAATGCATGTTTATTTTTTCGAAAAGCCAAATAAAATTTCATACTTATGCATCAAAGTATATGTTAATCAATATATGTACACGTAGTTGGATTCATCCAAAATTTATATAGAGATAAAATGCACGTGCATAAGACTTATATAAATAGGATATGTCATAAACAATTCCCTACAATTCAGGCTTATGCAAAGATAACATGATAATTAAATCATGGATTATTTTGCAATGCGTGAGAAAATATCATGCAATAAACTATGCTTAACAAAATCGTCCTCCTTTTTTTTTTATAAAAAATTAAAAAACATCAATCCATTTGAAATGCATTCTTAACTTATTATTAAAACACCATGCTATAAACAAACAAATCCCTTATTTATTTATTTATTTATTTATTTATTCATTTGAATAACATTATAAGAATGACTACATTAGAGGTTTTGCAAATGGATTTCATTAGGCATAGATATAAGTCATGATAAAAAGTAATGCAATACATTTATCTTTAAATTAATATAATTGCATCAAAATTTATAACATGTATTCCTAATTTTAAAATCATCCAATCAATCACATAAAATGATTGCGTCATAAGATTAACATCATAAGAATTGAGATTGAGTGTACCTCTTTTAATGACCTAATGATACGAGAATCTTCAATTTTTTTTTGTTGGTCTATCCCCATTCTCATTCATTTTACTGTGAGGACACTTGTTGATGATTATAAATGGATATTTCAATTTTTGTAACATTTTCTAAATGTTGGGTATGTCTATCCTCTTAAATGTTCACTAGAGATTATCATCCTCTTGAATAATAGCTTGAGGTGATGAGGATAGAGAGAGAGAGAGAGAGAGAGACATTGTCATATCAATTTACTTACAACTTATCATCATAGCAAGAGCATTTGTGGCTTTATCTTTTAAAATTTTCAATTGATGATTATGGAGATTCCATTGAAGGAGTATGAGTTTAAGCAAGCTCAACTTTCAAATATCGATGATCATGATAATGATATTTTTCTTCATCCTCACGACCATTCTCTGAGTTTTATCTTTTAGTATGCTCCCCTTGAACAAGCACAAAATCTTATTCATGATTTTGATCGCAAACGCTGCCTCAAAGCATTTGACTTTCCTTAGCAACTTTTTTCATCCTCTCTTTTTATTCAAGAGATTTGACTAGTAATCTTGCATGAAGAGATACAAATAATTTTGGTACCCAAGACATAATGGGTCCTTATAAATTAGTATATCTCTTCTCATGATATATGTTCATGTAATGAAATAATAATCTCGTAAGATAAATTACTACATTTTGGGCATACATCTTAGTCTTATGAGTATGAAAGAAACAGTAAACTAAAATATAAAAATTATTAAAAGATAAAAAGAGTACACATACCAAACAATGAAGATAACACAAAAAGTTTATGTTATGAGAAACTAGTGTTAGAAAGGAGATGATTTTTTTTTTTAGAGAAATAGGATAATAAAAGAAAGTTTTTTTTTATTTAAATTAAACTAATATAAAAAACAACGTTCACGTAGAGAGGATGATATTAAGCAAAGAAGATAACAAAAGTATGATAAACAAATATTATAATAATAATAATAATTAAAATAAAGAATCATGTGTAGAATCTTAACATAGAAAACAAATATACAAAAAATAGTAATATAGACATTTATACAAGAAAACTAAAAATAAATAAAAATATGTTTCAAAAAGAGGCAAAAAAATCTGATTATAAAGCACAACCAAAACCAATGATAAAGGAAGAAAAAAAAGGAAAGAGAAGACAAATTTTTTTTGCTTCTCTTTTGAGGATCAACATTAAGAGAGGATGTCCTCATAGTTATGGTTCAAAATAGAATCCAAGTGAATCTTGAATAATCACCAATTATTACAAGACCATTTTTTTTTCAATACTTATTTTCCTTTCACAAATGCTTCAAAAGCTTTTATCCTTTTCAAAACTATTTTTTTTCGACCTTTCACTTGATCAAGTTTGGATGATTTGCAAGTTATATGACAAACTCTTTTTAATGTCAAAACCACTTATCACTTTCAAAAGAGATAAAACATTATTTGGATGACAATTTATTTAAATATACAACACAAATGTTATTTTTTCTAAACCTAGGAAAAATAATATTTCATGAGGATATTTGTTTTACCACACACTAGTGGAGTTTGAATATAATTAAAAAGCCATTGTCACATAGATGACATATGTCAAAAAATTATATTTTAAACCTTCCACTTATTGAATAGTCTCGATTTTAGAAAATTTATTTTTACCAATGATACATGCACCTTTTATTTGAGCTTTGTCATTATTTCCAAAGGTTACATATCCTCCACATACTTTTCATTGAGATGAAGCACCATCTATCTCCAATCATATGTTTTGAGCATCCATTGCCCAAATATTAAGGCTTTTTCTTGATTGATAGAGGACATTCCTACAACACAAGTTAGTAGTAATTTCGGTACCCATATTGATTTGGGTCCTTGATGGTTAGTGTTTCTCTTTGAAGAGGCTTTCTTCTTATGGTAACATGTAGATTCAAAATGTCCATGCTTCCCACAATAAGAACATATTCTTTTTACTTTCTCAACCTTTTTCGTGAAATAACAATCTTTATGAAGGTGTCCAATTTTTTTTACAGTGAGAGCATTTCCTTTTAATCTCAATATTTTGAGATAAAATAAAATTTTCATAAAGTTTTTGTTTTTGAGAACTTTCAAAACTAATTGCAGCTTTGTCAAATATTCCATTTTGAGATCCCATAATATTTTGAAAGGTCTCAGTGGATTTTACAAAGTTATTAATGTTTTGTGTAAGTTCTTCAACTTTATTTTTTAAGACAAAATTTTCTTTTTGAGTTTTTGGAGGTTGAGGATGAGTTTCGACTATCCTCTCATTAAGAGTTTTTTGTTGCTCAGATATTTTATAATGAGACTGCTGCAAATCTTGAATGATTTTAACATATTCATCATTCTTAGTTTGTAGCTCCTCATTTTGTTTCTTTATCTCAAAAAGTTGGTTTTTTAGAATTGTACACTTTTGAGATAAAATATTTGAGTCATTTAAAAGACTATCTAATTCTACTATCACGACATTACATAAAGAACAAAGTTCACGAACAATTACCTCATTAGTATTTGAATTTGAATTTAGACACATGATAGCTTTTTCCTCTTCTAATTCTGAGGATGGATTTTGGTTTGGAGATTTTTAAGTTCTTTTGAGTAGTTTAACCATCTTTCTCTTTTTGTGATGTTTTCCATTACTTTTTTACATCACTTCTTCCTTGAGCTTTTCCTCCTACACTGTTAAGTGCTCAAACCTTAGAGGCTGAGCTCTGATACCAATTGAAGTAGCTATAATATCACTAGAAGGGGGGTTGAATAGAGATATTCGTGGTTTTAAAAATTCTTTTGTGTTTTAAAGCTTTATCCTCTTCGAGAGGATGAATATCAGAGGTTGTAAATTTAAAGCGTAAAGGTTTAGTTGATTACCAAATGATAAAGAGATAGAGAGAAGATAATGACACACAAATTTATACTGATTCACCCAATGAAGGCTACATCCAGTCCTCACACACTTGTGAGATTTCACTAAGTATAAAAAACGAGGTTGGTTAGAATTTGTGTATTCTAGAGCTTCACCAAGCTTACAATCTTTTCTCTCATATTTCAACTTCTCTCAAGTGTATCTCACTTGGAAATTACAAGATGATATGATGTAGTTTGGGTTGTTTCTCTTTGTTCACACTTTCTAGAAAGATATTTCAGAGATCTTGTGTAAGATTATAGAAATTATGATGAGATGATAAAAATGCTCTTGATAGCCTTAGACTTTTTCTTTTTATGCTTAGTTGTGTGTCTTGAATGAAGAAGAGCAACCTTCATTTTATAGAGATAAGGAAACTTTTTCTTCAAGAAAGTTGTCCTTTATGACCATTATCTCAAGTTGTAATGGTCCTTGCAGTTTGTCTTGAATTGCAAAAACGCCATTGAATCTGTCCTCATCCAGCCTTGTATTTAGGAGATTGATTTTCACAAAGTTGTCTTGGAGGTTAGACCTTTCTAGAAGCTTGGCAACTGGAAAATGCTTTGTCCCTTTTTTCTTTTCCAAGATATGTATTCTTTCTTTACGTAACAAGTTTCACCTTTTGTATTTTGGTACTTTTAGTCATTTTCAATGCAGGAGGACGAAGAGGCAGTCATTCATCCTCTATCGTTCATCCTCAAGTGTTCATCCTCTGGCGCTGATGACTTTGTTTCTTGATGCTATTTGTCTAGAATTTTATCTTCACTTAATTTGTTGACTTGAATCAGTGTTTCAGTGATAAAGTATATTGTCTTCCATAAAGATTCATCCTTTATCGTTCATCCTCTAATAGGAGGATAGAGCTTCTATAAATTAGGACATGACTTGTACTTTTGCCTTTTGAGATTCAAACATATGGGTTAGCAAAATATAGCTGTTTGAGGCTTTGCTAAGTTTCCTTGGACTTGTCTTTATTTGCAAAGCTGCCATTTAGCTTTTATCCTCATGTTTGAGTTATAGGAGGGTGAAGCTTTCATTTGTGATGTGACTTGTACTTTTTGACTTTTCCTTTTCCCAAAACCTGTAGTGTATTGCTTTATCAATCAAGGACATTGTTATTTGTGCTTTTGTACTTTTACCTATTTCCCATGTGAGAGGATGAAATAAATTTCATGAGTCCATCCTCTTTTGTGCTTTGTTCATCCTTTTTCTATTTCTTTTATCCTCTAACATAGAGGTCATCTTTAAACTTTAGCATTGCTTGTCTTTTGACATAGATTCATCTTCTTTTAATTTATGACGTACATTCATCCTCTCTTCAATATTGTTTGTCCTATATCTTAGAGGTTACAATTTCATCATCCACTTGTTTATCCTCTAACGTAGAGGACATATTAAAATGTGTAAAATACACTTCATTTGATCAAGGAGGTGAGGAACCTGTTTTCTAAATTTAATACACTCGAGAGCACATGTTAGATAACAAACATAATCATAATCTTTGAAATAATTTTGTTATCATTAAAACCTTTTAGAGAGATTTTGTCTCAACATCACTGACATCACTCAAGGTTTTCAAATATACTAGCATAAATTTCCCTTACTAATTGAAAATACCAAGTACCAATCACATTTTAACTCGCTAAAACTAGACTCACCATGACGAATCAATATCAAAGTACTCTCAGCTACAAAACAAGTTCACAATACCCACCAATAAGAATACAAAACAAATCACAAAAGAAAGAATAATTCCTTACTTTATGAGCCATGAGAAATGGAGTGTGATGGTGTGGGATCAACAACAGAAGCATTAAAAATGGATGCATCAACGAGATTCAATTTATGGTGGCTAGCATTGAAAAAAAAAGCGCATTGAGATTAATTTCCCGAATATTCTAGATGATCCAAAGGGAGGAACCTCAAGAAAACCCACAGGTCGGAGAATAAAAGTAGTAGCCATTGTCCTGATATTAAAAAGTAACAGAAAAATGGAAAAAATTAAAATCCTTATCGCTTTTCTCGCAATGTGAAGATAGTCATAAGATCGTCAAATTTTAATTTAAAACAACGCAATCAGGATCATACACAATATTAATTTCAAAATGGAAATAGTAACACATATAATATAATAATAATGAAAATAAAACATACAGAAGAAACTTACTGTGAATGACTGTGTAACGTGTATCGGAGTGAGTCAAAGTTGGAGAAAGAGGAGAAGAGAACCTAATCACAAGTGAGTTTCAAAAAACAAAATACCCTACCCAATGTTGGAAATAGCATTCTTCATTATAGTTCACTATCTCCATTCACCTTTTCAAAAGCACCACCAAAAATCAAAATGTGTGTGACACAATGTTAATAGTCATCAGTTATCAATTATCATTTGACATAAATTATACCTGTTCAGCTACAGCTTGTAAAACCTCATTAATTTGTGGATCTTCAGAAAACCGTACTTGGAAAATAGAAACAAGATTTCCAAGCAAATTCTCCAATGTTTTAACTATATGGTTAGCATGAGAGTTAGAGCTAGAACTTGCATGTCGAGGAATCTTGTCAAGACAACGTACATGTCCTCTTTTTTCAGGCCCTTTAACTTTTGAGTAAATATCATTCTTCTAGTTTGTAGAATCTTGAGTGGTTTGAGGATTATTTGAGCTTGCTGCCTCTTCTACCATATACTTCTTTAATTCTTCCTACATTTAACACAAAGTGTCATAGTCAATTACAACATTTAACAACTTGAAACTTTGCATTCTTTAAAGGACGGCTTAGCAATAAAAAAGAAAGATCACTATCTTAAAATTTGCATTAACCTGAAAACAACATAAATTAATCTAAAAAGGGTAGAGAGAATATTCTGAAATTATCCATCATGCATGTTTGTTACAATAAGACTGTTGTTATTATACATCAAAAGAAAGTTACATAACACATTCAAGTTATGAAAGTTAGACACAATAAGACTAATTCATGAAAGCTAATAACATGAGCTAGAATATAAAATTAGGCACACGATCTATTTGTGAATTGTAACAGTAAGATTATGAGAATGAGTTATTTCAAATTTTTCATCAAAGTTTAAAATTTTTACAATTACATCAATTGTCTTTTCAGTAACAATGCTTCCATCTTTTCGAGTTCGAGTATTAATGTAAATTTGTGCTCGTGATGGTTGCTTTCCTCTAGCTTTTGTCGTCTAACATTAGTAACAAGAATGTCAACCATCATATTTGTATTGAGAAATTAATTAAAAAACACCATTAGACATAAACCATCTCATGAATTAGTCGTGGAAGATTCTTGGTTCCCATGCAATGTATGTCCTCATATTTTGTGTGATTCTTTTTGTTCATGTTACTTATTTTCTATATCCAATGAATAAGTAAAGTCAACAATCAAAACAAGCACATGATAAATAATTGTTATACAAACAAAATATTAATGACATGATACATATATTTGTCCATTCTTGGAACATCAATGATGTACTAAAGCACCATATTGAGAAGGATCAATCCTTGTGTCCGGGATGTAGGTAGGTCATTTCCGCTTCTGTCTTACTACTGTCATATCCCTTTGATTTCAAATGATACTTGAATTGCATCCACTTAAACCTCATGTTATCCTTTAGTATCTTCCTAGTTTGCTCGATGAATTAGGAACAAACCGAAACTTTGTCTATCATATGAATAATTAACAAAACACAAATTTCATTAAACATATTATTGCAAAAAAATATTTATAAAACTTGAAATGAAATAGAACTTTTAAAAACTTATACAACACCTGAATAAGTTCAATCATATCAGTAATATAAGACTCAGGCATCTTATTCCAGCTAATATAATTGATTGGAGCACATTAGGATCTCCTTACCAAACTTGCTATTGCATTTAATAGAAATTTTCCTTCCCAGCTCGTAAAATTTTCCCTGTGTTGAAGATTTATTTTTGGCACTTCAACTAAGAATTTATCTAAAAGATAAATAAATAAATATACAACAAGATGTAAAGGAATTAAGATGTCGATGTTCGAAGTGCTTGATTGACTAACCACTTTAAAGAATAGCACAACATCCATATATTTGCATTTGACACTCCAATACTGTTTCTGTGATGCTGTCATTTTTCTCAAAACCTCTGGAGGTATATAAAGTGTCGTCTTGTCATATAAAGGATCATTGGGCCTTCTTCCATTTGCATTCAATAAACAACGTGCTAATATTTATTAAATTCCAAATCAACCAACAACGTGTTAGCATTCAATAAACAGCACTTCTGTTACGATTCAGTAAATGCAACACTAAATTTCAACTATATCTAATTTTTCAGTACATTCTAATTTGGTAAACAATCAGATTCTAATGTGATACTTTCAAATTTTCAAAATGCCTAATCGTGCTTCTATACAGTTTATAATCATATATATAGTTTCAAATTGACCTACAACGTTGTATCGATTCCACCGTACTTTGTATAGTTTCAAATCATAGGTCATTCTGAACATTAAGCTTCAACGATATTTCCATGACATTATCTTCCAGCAAATCATCACAACAAATTGCATCGGTGCTTATTCTTTGAAATGAATGAATACAATAGCAGAAAATATGGAAATCTCAGGAAGTAAGAACTAAGCACCTTCCGTTTTTGCATATTTCTTGAACAGATGAACGAAAACCCTAAGTCTAAGGTATCGATTCGAAGAATGAGAAAAATGATGCGTACCTCTGGTTAACTTTTTCGCCATCATCGACCTTAATCAATTTATGCATGTTAATTTATAAGTTGAGGCTTTCGGATGGCTAACATTTTAACATTCCAAAACATAAAATTCAGCAACAAAAAAAAAAAAAACACACGAAGACCAAAAGAAACTTTAAGAGTGTCAAAATAACAAGGCCAGAACAATTTTGAATGTGAAATTAAGGAAAGCGAAACTTAATATAAAAAATTTAGTGCATTTAGTAGATGAAACTCAAATCCACAAAAACAGTTTTTGCATAGTCAAAAGTATTTAGGGAAGATAAAGAATAAGAAAGGGAGAAATCATATTCTTACCATGTTGTTGCACGCGAACTTTGGGAGGAAAAAGAGTAGATACCGGACCTTCTGTGCTATACCTTGGTTACGTGAATTTCTATTCTACGATAAACCGCAACAAGA
Organism: Cicer cuneatum; assembly: GCA_037974295.1. Classification (NCBI taxonomy): domain Eukaryota; kingdom Viridiplantae; phylum Streptophyta; class Magnoliopsida; order Fabales; family Fabaceae; genus Cicer; species Cicer cuneatum. Next base: position 57,735,666 of record JBBPBO010001985.1, on the reverse strand, counting down.
GTAAGAAGTGAAACAAAAAATTGATGAAAACGCGCGTAGAAAAAAAAATGATGTTGATGAGACTACACAATGACAGATGAGAGATACCGATGTTGATGAGAGTGCAAGAGGATGATGAGAGAGCGGGAAGAAGAGTGGATTTAGGTTTTAGAATTGGGATCCGTTTTGTTCCCTATTAGTTTATTGTTGTTCTCTTTCGTTTTTTTATTTATTAAATTCTCTTTTGGTTTTGTTTAATTAGTTTTAATAATATTAATAATAATGATGAAATTATTTTGAATTTTTGAATAATTTGGGGAAATATAATCATTTTAAGTTTGTGAATAATTTAGAGGGAACACCAAAACTGTTTTCCGTTGGTTATTATAGGGTCACTTTAAGCCACATTTTTTCAGTTTTATCCCAAAGATATGCTTTGTTGTTTTAATTATGTAAAGACAACGTTTCCATATCAAATGCTCACAGTTTTGGTGTGTTGCTTATAAATATTCATAGGCAACACTTCAAAAATGTGGTCTAAAATGCTCAAAGTTTTTTAGTTGTGGTCTAAAATAAATAGGCAACGATTTTTTATTAGAAAATAGAATAATGCTTTGGAAAATGTATTACCATAGCAACATATATAAATTTGTTGCCTTTTTCATTTTGAACTATAGTTCTTAGGCCGTGGACAACTTTGGTGTGGCCTAAAGTAAAAAATGTCTCACAAATAGATATTTAATGTTAAAATGCTTTGAGCAAGAAGAGCTTTTAGTGTTGTGAGAGAAATGCATAACACTGGTGTTGTCCCAATATATCACAAGTGACTTAGATATGCTTTCAACAACTTTGGAGCGAAATATCAAGTTCTTTAGTCACATAGCTTGACAAGTTGCCTCATAGAAAGTAACATATTTTGCCACCATAGTATAGGTAGATGTAAGATTCTGCTTAACACTCTTCCAAGTTATAGCTTCTTGCCATCATAAAAATTAATTCGCTAGTAGACTTTCGATCGTTAGGGAAACCTGCAAAATCAGAATAACCAATGATCTAGAATTGATTGGAATTTTTACAGGTCAACATATAATCTTTGGTTCTCTACAAGTATAACATGACCTTTTTAACGGCTTTCCAATGATCCAAACCTTAGTTGCTCAAGTATATCCTTAAAGCATTGACCGCAGAAGCAATATCGAGACGAGTACAAACTTGATTGTACATTAAACTACCAACAATAGAAGCATGTTTCTTTATCATTTTGAGGACATTGAGATTTAGAGAACATATCACCTTTTTGAATAAACGCAGTTAATAGGGAGCAAGAATTTCAAAATCACTTAAGGAACTTTTCAATATTTCCACTCTAAGACAATAAAAGAATATCATGTGACCTATCACAAAAAATTTGAATGGCCAAAATAGTTGAAGCATCACCAAGGTCCTTCATATCAAACTAGCTACTCAACATTAATCTTGTCTTAGTAAAAAAAAAAATGAATGCAACTACTTGTACGAAGAATGCCAGTGATGTATAACACAAGAATTATAAAATTCCTCCTACTAGTCTTTAAATAAATGCACTAATCTGAGGCGTTTTCATTGAAACCAAAAGAAGTGATGACCTGATCAAACTTCAAATATCATTGTCTAGATGCATGTTTTTATCAATCAATAAATACATTTGTTCAGCATGCATACTAAGTGCTCTTTGTCTACATCAGCAAGACCTTTAGGCTGAACCATGTAAACATCTTCAACAAGCTCTTCATTCAAAAAAGTTGTCTTTACATCTATAAGGTGAAGTTCTAAAGTAAAGTGTGCAACCAAAGTCATAACAACTCGGAAGGTATCCTTGGTAAAGACAAGTGAGAAAGTTTCTTTGAAGGTTATAAGTTTCTCATAGTTATCTAGCTCATTTTCCTACTTTTGACATTGAAGTTGAATGCAATGTTGTACCTAACCAATGTTCCACTTGGGGGAGTAGGAATCATATTGATCCCCTGTTAGGACAGATCTCATAGTAATCCCAATAATCTCTTATTGGGTCGTCTTGACTATCATTCCCCACCAAGTCACAATATTGACAAGGAGGAGGAGTCAATGATTTTAACCGTCTTTTAAGAGCTTCATATTTAGCCTCTAATATATATTCATCCATTGTTTTCCTTTTGTGTAATTTGTTTTTGGTTACCTGTGATGTAATCTCTCATAGTTTTTCTCTTGGCCATGTTTTCCCCCTATAAAACAGGATCAACTACAAACTCGTTTTGAGTAGCAAGTGACCATGCACAAGTAATAAAAAAAATCTAATAAAACTAATCACAACTAAATAAATAAACAATTGTTTTTGTTTTTTAATAAAATAAATTGAAAACAAAACTGAAATAAAAATTACAAACAAAAGATAAATAAATAAACAATTGTAGTTATTTTATTTTAAATAGAATAAAAATAATAACAACTAAAAGACATGCATAATTTATTTTTTTCCAATAACAAAAAGAAATTTTTTTTTCTGAAGTAATAAAAATATTTTTCGCTTAATATTACTAAATTAATTCCCGGAAACGGCGTCAAAAACTTGATGCATTAAAAACATACTTAGAGCAAATGTACTTTATCGCAGAAGTAGTATAAATAATTATCGTATCAACAAAAATTAATTAACAAGTATCAAACTAATTAAGATTATTTTTTATTTACACTAACAATTAATAATGGTCGAATTGATTACAGTAACTAAATAGCAAATACAAAATAGTTAAATATTAAAATCGTAAAGTTGGAGAGAAGTCTAGGGTCACAGTTTCAATTGTAACTTTGATTACCTCCGATTCTAGTTATATTTGAATTCCTTTCTTTTGATTCAATTACTGATCACTTTACTAAAACTATTAACTTGTTTGGTCATTTTTAATTAATATTAATTCTTTTTCCTAAAATAACTTTTTGTTTGGTCATGAAAAGAGTTTAAAATCAAGAAAAACATAAAGCATAAAAAGTTTGAATAGTTAGAAGACTATAATTAAGATTAGTCATACAATAATTTATAATCTCAATTATCCTATAAATCAATTAATTGTAGTATGATTGCTAATAACTAATTGATTAAGATCATGCAAAGGATGAACAATCATAACATGTGATTATAGCAATAAGAAAATTTAATTGAACAATAAAAAATAATTAAAATGAAACCATAGTAGATAACTAAGACGTAGTAAAAAAATATCTTAATTACAAAATTAACCTAAAATCTTATAAGATAGTTTAGTTGCTTATTATTATAAATAATATTAAATCTAAAATAACAGTATTCATTAAATCAAAGGCGAAAAATATAAAACCCTAAAAATAAAAATTATCCAAAACTTGAGACACGTCTCTGGTTCCTCTTTTTTACCTTAAGTACGTTTCCTCTCCTTTTAATCTCCAATTTTTCCTCCGACAACTCACCTCATCATCATCCAATTGCACATTTAAATATTATTATAATATAATAATATATATGTAATTTAAATAATATAATATATTAAAAATAATATTATATGGATTATATAATATTACTTGTATTCTTTTGTTCTGCATAATAAAAATTAAATTAAATTAGAAATTGATATATGAGCTCGTAACTACTGTAAAAATCATCCATAAAATAGCAATAAATTAAAGTTTATCACAATCATTAGGGTTTGAGCTCTTGATTTCCTCCAAGGTTATGAATCCCTAATTTCTTCAAGATTTTCATCAACCTTCATGAATGAACTCATGATTTCCTCTTCAAGATCTATTTCCTTCTCCTTGCTTTTCCCATTTTTTACTACCTTCTCCTTCTATTTCTCTTTCTCTCTCTCTAACTCACAAATACTTCCCCTCCATCACTCTTCATTCCTACTCAAAATTGACGTGAAGGTGTTTACATGGTGAGGAGATGGTGTGGGAAGACTTGGAGGGAGACAGGCAAAATGTGGGATGTGGAGTTTCTTCTCTTCTTTCTCCCTTTCTTTCTCTCCTTTTTTCTCTAGCCTTTTTTTTCTTTTCTTATTTCACTTCTTTTATTTTATTTGGTAAGAAAAAAGTGGGTGAAATTTTCATGTGTTTTTAATTTGTCAATGGATTTAACTAGAAAATCTAACTGTGCCTCTCACATTCTTACTAATTACAAAGTTATCCTATACATGATTGGGTTAATTAGGATTTAGGCTTAATACATCTAATTAATAAATATCTAATTTTTAATGCAATAAAACAATCACGCTAATAAGAATTTTAGTACAATTATGTAATCAAGTTTACAAAAATATTTGAACTCATAAATAACCTTTAAAGATAGCATAAATATTTGGTTCTAGTGATAGAAATATAAAATAATACCTATTAACAATAAGAACGATAAACTTATTATAAAATGTTTGGAGTCTCTCCACCTTTTACAAAAAATTATCCCCTAAATTTGTGTATCCTTCCTAATGACAACAAAAATAATATATTGAGAGTACCTAAAACCGATGATAATTTAGTAAAAATATCACGTTTCGATTTTATACATAAGATTCATAACGTTAATCCATTAAGATATATATTATATATATTGATAAATTTATTATAGAATGTTTGGAGTGTTACACTCTCTCCACCTTTTACAAAAAATTGTCCACAAAATTTGTGTATCCTTCCTAATAACAACAAAAATAATATATTGAGAGAGTAACTAAAACCAATGATAATTTAGTAAAAATATCAGGTTTTGATGTTATACATAAGATTCATACCCTTAATCCATTAAGATATATATACATCAACAATTTAGTTATGACTCTAGTACCAATAAGATATAAATCTACCGCTAGCAAATAAAATAATGGATAACACAAATTATTTATCACGTGATTTTAATATATGAGAGTGCACGTTTAAAATTTGAAGTTTGACTCAAGATGTCAATTCAAATAGAATACCAATTATTTATAACTTGGCAATTGAATTCATACACCTTAATAAAATAGAGGACAAATATAATGAAATAATAATTAGAATCATTAAACACAAATGAAAACTACATTCAAAACATAGTTTACAACTTGTTTTGGTAGATTCATAAATTAATATTACAACTTGAACTAATTTAAGTATTTAACAAATTTTCATCACAACATGTAATTCAATACATCAGATCGTATCTTGGTTTCCTCCATCTGCTAATATAAAAATAAAGGGTTGAGATAAAATCTCAGTGAATTCTGAAAATAAAGAGGGAGGTAGTTTAAAAATATTTCTTTCATAAATATGCATAAAAACATGAAATTATGATGCATCTCGTGATGAAGCTCTTAACTTCAATGATTGATAAAAGGGTAACAAAAATCATTCTTTCATTATGATTTTGAAAACTATGCATCACCTCAAATTTTTTCCTTGAAACAATTAAAAGTAGCTCAATATCTTGATGTGGGTTACCAAGATAATTGAGTCCTGATTGGTAAAGGTGGTCTGGCCAAATCTCAATCAGCGTCCTGATTGTTCTTCTCTACCTGTTGTTCCATGCCTAGAACAAACTTGAATGTCCCACTGTGAATAAGACCATGCATGAGACTTAATGAAAATGTAATGCACTTGAGATGTTATGTATGCAATGCCTTGATAATATTATGTTTGCAATGCATCATTCATCCATAACACTTATACATAACTTAATCAATATATTGAAAATCAAGTGGGAATTACACCCTAAGTCCCTGATCAGGAGCTAAAACCAGAGGTAGACTTAGCTAGAGGCAGAATTCTTGACCAGAGGCATTGTGGAGTAACAGATCAGAGGCAACATGGCCAACATCAAGCTCTAACAAAAGGCATCATGACTAGGTGCGCATGGGTTAGGTAGCGTGATCAGAGGCAAATTCTAGTTAGAGGCAACATAACCAGAGTTAGAAGATACGTGACCAGAAGTAGAGTTAGTGGATACGTGACCAGAAGCATAGTCAGAGGATATGTGACCAAAGGCAGAGTCAGAGAATACGTGACCAGAGGTAGAGTCAGAGGATAGTTGACCATGATCAAAGTAAGAAGATACATGACTAGAGATAGAGTTAGAGGATACAATACCATAGGTAGAGTTAGAGGAACTAGGATCAGAGGCAGCATGATCAGAGGAAAGACAGAAGGAAACATCATAAGCAAAATGGAAGGAGAGAATCAAGAGAAAAGTAGAAGAAGAAATCAAAGGCAAGGTAGAAGAGTATTATCATAGGCAAAATAAAAGCATTCCAGCAGAGGCAAAAACAGAAGTAATTTACTAGAGGAAAAATACATGGAATCATAAAATAGCTAACAGAGAGAAAAATAGAAAGAGTAATCAGAGGCAAAAATACTTAGAATGTTGGAATAACATTCAGAGCTAAACAACATAGGTAAGTAGGAGAAGCATTTGAAACATGCACATTCAGTCTTAGTAGTCAGATTTACGCATCTAAACTATAAATCATTCATCACACAATCATCACCTAATTAGAATAATAGCATGTATTATTTTAAATGCACGAGTATGAGTGCAAGTTTCAAAAGCACCTATATGCTCAAAATATCATTTCCTTACCTTATCTGAATTTTTCAATAACCGATTTGACCTCCATAAATGGTTTAATAAATAAATGAAAATCTTAATTGAATTTTCCCAAGAACCCTCATACTAAAAACTTAATGCAAAATAAAACTCACAGCTTTCAGAATTCTCATCAATTGAAGAATTGTCCCAGCAGTTCTGGTTTCCTCTTCAAGTTATGTCCTCTGCTTCAGCTTGAAATCCCGTTTTTGTTGGTTTGTTTCTTTTCTACTTCACTGATCTTGCTTGATTCTCGAAGTTGAAGAGATTGAATCCCGCATGCAAGGTTGTTGGGCACGTCTGATGTGGTTAATTAAACTGATGTTGTTGGAGATTTTGAAAAAGAATGAAAAATAGAGAATTTGGAGAGATAATGAACAGTGCAGATTTGGGGTGTTTCTCCCTGTTTCTGAAATGAGAAGGAAAGAAAATGAGGAAAATGTTCCTGGGAAGTAATATTAAGAGAGAAAATGGAGGAAAATTCTCTTTATTGTCTTTTAGACATTGCCTCTTTTGTCCACTCCTATTTTAATTAAAATTCCTTATTCTGAAATTAATATGTTGTTACAAAATTTGCTTTCAAAATATAAGTCCACATCTTGTTCATTTAGATAACAATCATGCATGTTATGTTAGAAAATTATACAAAATTTGCTTTCAAAATAGATGCATGTTATGTTCATATTTCTTCAAAAAAAAGTATCTCTTAGTCCAAAATTCCTTTTAGTTAGTGTTCAATTAAATAGGTGATAAAAGAATTTTCCCTGTCATGGAAGTTTAGAAAGCCAATCAATACATACTTAAAACCTCCCTAGAATAAAGAATGTGGTAAGTGTAGAGTAAAGACGAAACAGAAAGTCATAATCGGCTAAAAACATTAGGCTATATAAAAATTTCTGAATTTTGAAATGATTGATAATAATTGAATAAAGTTTAGCAATTCATTTAGGGAAATAATTAAAATTAAGATAAATTGGGAAGCAAAGCTTTTTTAGAAGTGAAAGTCAAATAAATAGATCAAAACTTAAGTCATTAGTTCACTATGTTCCTTGCCAAAGAGAGATAACGGAGGTTGGCAAAATTAGGGGACAAAAACAGTAACAACAAAATTTGTTTCTTCTTTACTAAAGTAGTATATCTAGATCTATCTCTAGGTAAAACAAAATTGTAGTACTACTATTACTCCTAAGGAAAGAGTTTAAAATCTTGGGACATCCAACATGTAAAACAATTTACACGTAAAATCTATGTCAATTAGATATTCGAAATGCCAATGTTGCAAGGGTTGGAAAATAACCAACGTGACCGTAGTTTTAACTTATCAAAGAATTTCAAGATTAACTTGATTACTTGTAAGAAAATTAAAATATGTTATCATATTAATTCCACATATAACTTCTAAGTTATCATGGAATCAACCAATGATTTATTAAAATAAATAAAATAATCAATGATAAGATCAAATAATACACTACACCAATTCAAAGTTAATGTAGAGTTAAGAAATTTTATTTAGACAATTTGTAATATTATAAAGTTCAACTTTTAGTGGGGTGGAAAAAAGTTTAAATCTCAAACATAGTTGAAGAAAATAAATTCATAGATAACTTACACGCCTTATTCAAAAATAAAAATGCATGCAAAACCTTTTTACCTCTCTCCGACTCATTTTTTGAAAAACCCATTATATTCAATACTCATTTTCACCCAATACATTTTTTTTTGTAGTAAACTTCCTCCCAAAACCCTTCCTAGCTATTCATGAATAACCAAAATTTTAGGAAGTATAAAAGAAGAGGGACTCACGTGTCAAAAAGAGGTAGATTCTTAATTCATTTTAAGAGTTATCCAAATATAGTTGAAAAATAATATGCATATCACTATTTCATGATCAAACTCTAGGACTAATAGAGTTTATCAAATGCAACAAGAACTACATGTGTGTTGAAAATTGGGATATTAAAACAAGGCTTGTTTTACTCCTGAAAACAAGTGAGGTTGATACTGTTGTATGAATAAGAGAAGGTATTTTATTTTAAAATAGTTCATTGCAATGACTAGTTTTAATCATAACGAAGACCAAAAGTGAAATAGTAGAAAAATCTATACATGTGAGACTTTTAAAATAACAATAATATTGTGAACAACATTAAGAAGAAGATGTAAAAGTCTGTACTCATAGGTTTGATGTTACAATATAGAAATATAATGTTACACCTAACACATTTATTTGTTATTATTATTGCTACTATTCAAGAAAAAGGTAGTTAAATAATTTAAAGTAAAATTGATTAATATAAAATGTGTAAAATTTATAATAACAAAATTGAAAACAAGAAAGGAAACACTTTTCTAATCAATCAACTTTCAATTTAAAAAAGTTATTTGAATGCAATCACTTCGTTGTTAGAATAATTAAGTTGACAAAATTCTTATTAGTTAATTTGTACTTCAAAATCCCAAGTCATTTATTTAAGAGTGTAGATTCTCTAATACTAAATATCATGACTTCTACATGTCAGGTTAACAAATCAAACCACATCATCATAGGCACATGATAGAATTTACTCATGGATTTTTCTAAATTTCTAACATGCAAAAGAAACAAATTGACAATTGATCAGCCATTCCCTCACATTAGTCAATTCACAAGCAAATCAAATAGATCTTAAATACCATTCACATATAGTAAAATAATAACAAGGAAAAAATGCCAAAAGGAAAGGCATACACTTTAACAAAACCTAAGCACAACTTTGAGAGGTTTTTTTGTTGGAGTCCTAAGTTACCTCTCTAAATTTCTAGGAGATGAGGGGAAACCTTTGGGGTTTGATCTCTTGATTTCCTCCAAGGTTATGAATCTCTAATTTCTCCAAGCTTTTCATCAACCTTCATGAATGAATCTATATTACCTCTACAAATTGTTTTTCTCATGAAAACAAAAGGAGAAAGAAAGGGAAAAAATGGAATAATTAATACCATCTCTTAAAAGCAAATCACATATCTATTGATATTATGTTAAGAAGCATAATTGAACCAAAAAAAATATTGAAATTAAAGTTAATAATAAGAAGAATATGGTGACTTCTAGGAGGAGGGCTCAATTAAGTCCTTCATCAGTGAATCACTAATAAAAATAATTAATCATCATTTGATCAATCAAGCTTACGCATTATATTATACATTTCATACAATCACTCCTCCCTTCTTATTTTTTTTCCCTCTCCCCTCTTACGCCACATTCTCTGTCACGACCACCGTTCGTTATGTACATATTCTATCTCTCTATCCCTTGGAAAATTTCACTCTCTCTCATCCATGAAATTGAATGCTTCAAACCTTCACCAAAAACACTCAAAAGATGAAAGACACACCAAAACCCCAAACTTTTCTCAAATACAAATACCAGTAAATGAGAAGAATGAAATGGATTTTAAGACTTCGGTTATGTTTTCATTGATTAATCCGTGGAGGATTTTGGGAAAATAATGAAATGGGATTTTTCTTTGAAGGGTAGTCAAATGGGTTTTGAGAGTTAAAAAATCCAAAATAGAGGACTTTCATACTTTGCCTCCTTAACCCTCTTCGTCTCAGTCTCATGGCTAGAAAAAATATATCTTCACTCCCACCCTCCATGTAGGAGTTACTATGGGCCCCTTTGTTAAAAAACATATTTTAAAAATAAATTTTTTAATATTTTATGTTTTTTGTCACAACATTTTAAAAAAAAAATTCAAATAAAAAATTTGTTTAAATAGCTTATTTTAAAATACGGTTATAAGTTTTTTATTTATTTTTTACAATTTTTTTTGGATATTAAAATTTCAAAAAAATAAAGTTAAAATGAATAATTATTTTGAGAATCTCTTCATAAAAATTATTTTTAAGAGATATATTTTAAAAAAAAAATGATTTTTATCATGTTAAAATCTATAATGATGAATATCTAAGTTATTTGATGTCAAAATTATTTTTTAACAAATAAACAAATAAATCTAAAAAACTTAAACTATTTTTAAGTAAATTGTCATAAAAATTATTTTTTTAAATATAGATAAAATAATTTTTTTAAAATTTTAAAGAGTCGAGCCTGATGACGCTGGTAGATTAGAGAAATACTCAGCATCATCATCATATATAAATATGTATTCATTTGTTCACAATGCACACTTAGGTAGTTTAAGAAACTAAACCAATTAAGTTCTTGTTCATGCAAAGTTTTACAAGAGTCCTAAAGAAATTTCATCATTAAAGTACCTTGTGAAATTTTGCCATTGAAGAACCATTGGAGAAGAAATGTGAAGTAATGATAGCGTTTCAACAAGTGTAATGAATCATTTCAAGTAATATTTAAAACGGTAGTACTGAATGTTGAACTCAATTCTTGCGTTTTACTATCAAATTGTGTTTAATTACTAAAATTGAACAAAAAATTTTAGAATTGATTGAAATAATATTTGAAACTAAAAAGAGTAATAAAATTGAACTTTTATAAGATGAAAAATGTCAGGGATGAGTTTCACTTCGAGTCCAACATTGGTTTCTAATTTGATCATAGTTACTAAATTTCTTTATTGAATTATTATCGAATTCTCTTTATTATTCTTGCCCTAATGTCTTAGTGAGAGAACCTTTAATTCCAAAGTAACTCTTAATTCCTTAGTGGATTTAATATTAGAATTAAACTTTACAATACAAGAATTATCTTATCAAATATTGCATCTGCAACTAATTTAATTGGTTTCATGACCTGCATCTATCCAAAGACTACAATATCATGAATTTCTCATCTCAAACATTCGTAAAGTCCACTTTTGTTTCAAAATACGAATCATAAAACATTTTAAAGTTGATCAAGCGATAAAAAGCATTAAGCATAAAGATGAGAAAAATAATTCGATAAACTTGTTCATATAACTAGAAATCAAATCAGACAAATAAGAGTTTTATCTTGTTTCACTCATCCCTAACAAATAGGATTTAGTTACTCATGACAGAGATACAAAAGATATAGATTAAAGAACAATTACAAGAAAGATTCATGAATGATTCTTGATGAAACTCATTCAATGGTGTTAGAAACAACCGTATTTGAGTTTCTCTACTAGGGCACAAGTCTCCAAACTTCCAAAATGCCAAAAAGATCCCTAGAAAGTGAAAAAAAAACATGTTTTTATGCATTCTGCAGCTCGCCATGCACCACAAGTACATTTGGACAGATTTAGTAGTGCAGAAATGCGCATCAGGCGCCGGATTTGCACTTCAGGCGCATAACATCTGCAGTCTAACATTTGTTGCATTTTTCTCCTCTTTCGAGTCCGAATTTGGTTCTGGTGTCTTCATGAAAGTTGTAGCTATGGATCTTAGCTTTCATTTGCACATGGTTTGACACCAATTAGAAATCTACAACTCTAGATATGGTAGAAATACTTCACATAAGTCATGTTGATTTCTCACCAAAATTCAGCACTGCACTAAAACAAAGAAACAACGCAAAACTACAGAAAATCTCTAATCAATCAAGGAAATAAGAACATAAACATTTTATTAAATTCAAAAGCTAAAATCAACAAAATATATCAAATAACTCCTTAAAATAACTAATGATTGAAGATATAAGACTAAAAACAGTGAAAAATATGCATATGATGAAGAGTTATCACAACCCCAAACATAGTATGTTGCTTGTCCCAAAGCAACAATTAATTTTAGATTTGGTACTTTCAAAAGTAGCTTAAACTCAATTTCTCAAATCAAATCAATCCTAATTCTCAAAGTTCCAGCTACTACAAAACATTCCTCATGCTCAAAGGTTGCTTACATAAAAAAAAAAAAACAACATTTGTACGCTTAGCATTCCTTCCTCAAGTTCAACTCTCTCTTCACACAATCTCACTTAAATTTCTCTCAAGTGTTTATCAAGAGTTATGAATTTATCACTCAAATCCTAGAACATGCATCACACTACCATAAGCTTGAAAAAAATTCTAGTTAGCAATCACAATGCAACACACATATACACTTTTGGAGGACTTTCGGGTTGTAACGGGGCTTAGATAAGGGCAAGATATTTTGGGATAGTAGGCTTTACTAATTGGAGTTAGGTACACATTTTCAAATTATTCTACCTCTTTTTTTTTTCTTTCACTTTTCATTGTGGAGATTCTCAACATTGACAAAAGAACTAAGAAGATGTTATTTATCAAAGTACACAAACTGATTTTTTTTTCTTCTAACTGATTTTATTATTATTTTTTTTACTTTTATTTTTTGATTTTTTTTGAACCACCACTGCAAACTTAAAAGGTTGCTATCCCATGAGCAAGCCTAAACTTAAAACTTTACCAAGACGAGACAAAAGCTTTCCTACCTAACTCCAAGTAAGGTGATTTAATTACAGTCAAGTCTTTGGCTTGTAATATGGCTAGTAACCAAAAGAAAGGGTCAAACTCAAAGGGGCTAGCTAGCAAATGATAAAATTTGCACAGGGTAGTTATAAAGTCTCAAATGACCAAACAAAATTGCGTCCCTATATGCATAAATCACAAGTGATGCAAGTCAGAATTAGTACAAGTTCTGAAGGGATAACACAGGTCTGGATAATCACACAGTAAAGAATTAAAATATTTAGGCTCAAAAGCTCACATCTAGGATAATAAGAGAGATAATCAACTATCTAAATGATGCCAAACATGCCACTGGAAAATTTATTTATTTATTATTTTTAAAAATGGCAAGTGAGACTTCGACAACCAAAAAGTAATCAACAATGCATGCATTAGTGAAACTCGTCGAATTGAGCAATGATATGAGCAAAGAAATAGAGTTTAAATTTCAAAATCTGAAACAGTTAGTTTAAAACCAACTTCAAGTTGTTAAAAATTCTTCATCATAGTGCACAATTACACACAATTAAAAAGAAACAAATTCAAATAACAAAAATAAGATTGCAAAAATAAAAGTTACCTTTACCTATGGGTTGCCTCCCACGAATCACTTTTTTAAAGTCATTAGCTTGACGCCTCAACTATTGTAAAGGTGGCATATATGACAGAAAGAACACTTCATCGTTCTTTTTTTTTGTTTGGTAGAAATTCCATGAACTTGAGAAATAAATTATGTTGCTTCCATGTCTTTTTCAATTGGACATTAATGAACAAAGCATAGATTGAATCTCGAACTTCATCAATCTCTTTTTTTTCTTTCTTTCCTTGTTCATGTTTTCCTCTTGCTTATCATCTTCTACCACAAAAATGAAATCATCTTCGACCTTCCACTTCTCCTTTATCTTCTCAAAATCAACCACTTGCTCAAATAACTTCTCACATTGACCTTCAAATCTTTCAATTGAAACCATGTTATTCTTCATTAATTCAACCAAAACATCCTTAATGTGAAAGCCCTTGTCATCTATTTCTTTGGATAGAATTTTAGGAGGTAGAATTTGTTCCCAATTGATCATTTTCATATAACACTCATCGTCTTCTGCTTCTATGACAAATTGATCTTCATATGCTAGTGGTGGGACACAGTAATCAAAACAAGTTCCATTCTATGTCCTTCTCCGCAAAAGTCACACATAAGAGACAGCATTTGGGGGTGATATTTTACAAATGTATCTCTCAAGATACGTCCCTCTATTATGCGTAATTCAACAGATAGAAGATAAATATCATACTTTTCCAAAAATTGTAGTATAATATCATCATTACAATATTCCATGCTCTGCAGCGAATAGTCATCACAAACAAAGAAGAAACAAACCACTAGCACATGACATTAGCAACCTCAACAAATAAAAATAGAAAATAAAATAAAAAAACCAGTTTTTTTTCAAAATTAAAAATAAAAGAAAAAGAAAATTTTTATTGCAAAGCAAAAAATTCCAATTAAGTAAATAAATTATAAGTCAATAGTGATATGGCAATCTCTGACAACGGCGCCAAAAACTTGATAGTGTTTCAGCAAGTGTAATGAATCGTTGCAAGTAAAATTTAAAATGGTAGTACCAAGTGTCGAACTCAATGATTGTGTTTTACTATCGAATTGTGTTTATTAGTAAAATTGAACAAAAAGTTTCCGAATTGATTGAAATAATATTTAAAACTAAAAAGAGTAATAAAATTGAACTTTTATAATATGAAAAATATCAAGGATGAGTTTCACTTCGAGTCCAACCTTGGTTTCTAATTTAATCCTAGTTACTAAATTTCTTTATTGAATTATTACCAAATTCTCTTTATTATTCTTGCCCTAATGTCTTAGTGACAGAACCTTTAATTCCAAAGTAACCCTTAATTCCTTAGTAGATTTAATATTAGAATTAAACCTTACGGTACAAAAATTCTCTTATCAAACTACTGCCTCTGCAACTAATTTAGTTGATTTCATGACATGCATCTATCCCTAGACTACAATATCATGAATTTCTCATCTAAAGCATTCGTAAAGTCCACTTCAATTTCAAAATATGAATCGTAAAACATTTTAAATTTGATCAAGTGATAAAAAAATATTAAGCACATATATGAGAAAAATAATTCAATAAACTTGTTCATATAACTAGAAATCAAATCCGACAAATAAGAGTTTCATCTTGTTTGACTCATCCCTAACAAATAGGATTTAGTTACTCATGACAGAGATTCAAAATATAGAGATTAAAGAAGAATTACAAGAAAGATTTATGAATGATTCTTGATGAAACTCCTTCAACGGTGTTAGAAATAGATGTCTCTGAGTTTCTCTACTAGGGCACAAGTCTCCAAACTTCCAAAATGCCAAAAAGATCCCTAGAAAGTGAAAAAAGAACATGTTTTTATGCATTATGCAGCGCGCCACGTGCCGCAGGCGCATTTGGACAGATTTAGTAATGCAGTAATACGCCCCAGGCGCGGGATTTGCGCTTCAGGCGGACAACATCTGTTGTCTGATATTTAATGGATTTTTCTACTCTTTTGAATCCGAATTTGGTTCCGGTGTCTTCATAAAGGTTGTAGCTATAGATCGTAGCTTTCATTTGCACTTGGTTTGACTCCAATTGGACATCTACAACTCCAGATATGGCATAAATACGCCACATAATTCTTGTTGATTTCTCACCAAAACTCAGTGCTGGACTAAAACAAAGAAACAAAAAAAAAATACAAAAAATGTCTACTTAATCAAGAAAATCAGAACATAAACATTTTATTAAATCCAAAAGGTAAAATCAACAAAATATATCAAACAACTCCTTAAATTCACTAATGATTGAAGATAAATAAGACTATAAATAGTGAAAATTATGCATATGATGAAGAATTATCAAGTAACCACCACCATGTATTTAGAAAATAGTAATAAATTCATACATTTTAATTAAGTAGAGGCATTCATTTAAAATACCACAAGTACTATCGTTCAAATTAATTGTAACTACAAGATGTGTATAGTTTACAATCATTCTTTGATGTACTTAATTGACATAAAATATTAATTCTTAAAATAAACACAAAACAGAGCTCAAAATACATAATTTCATAAACATCTATATTGATGCATGATTCTGATTATGGATCCAGCCTTAGCTGATCTCCCCTGCTATAATATATAAGAAAATAAATGGTGAGATAATAATCTCAGTGAATTCAAAAAAGGGAAGGGGAAATTTGAAATTGTTTGACTTAAATATAATGAAAACTTCACATAAATATGAAATCATTTACATTAGCCATACATTCTTTTTCTTTTCTTAATTTAGAAAAGCTTCATGATCCTTTCTTTTCATTCAAGTACGGAAAAACTCCTAAAATTATCCTAAGGTGGGTCACCAAGATAATTGGAGTCTCTCGTAAAGGTGGCCTGGCCATGACCCCAATTGAGGTCCCAATTGTTTTTCCTTTACCCATTGTTTCACGCCTGAAACAAAGCTTTAATGTCTCACCGTATTTCTTTAAATCATGCATGTCATTATCTTAAGTATGCAATGCAACGTATCTTTACATAATGTATGCAATGCATATCTCAATGTTAATTGAGTAAATATGATTAACCTCATTCAACATTACAATTCTGAAATCAGAGTATATAACTATAGTTCACATCAATCATCATAACCTATTCAAATTTGAGGTAGCATGATTATAGGCACATTCTAATCAGAGGCAGTGTGATTAGAGGCTTACTTGGATCAAAGGCAGCATGATCATGGGTAAATTTTGATCAAAGGCAGTGTGATCATAGGCAACCAAAAGAAGAAGAAAATCATAATCATAATAGAAGCAAAGTCAAAAGCATAAACAAATCAGAAATAGAATAGAATCAGAACAGAAATAGAGTCAAAAGCAGAAGCAAATCAGAAATGGAACAGAAATAGAATCAAGAGTATAGACGATTCAGAAACAGAATAGAGAAGCAAAGACATAATATCGTTTAGGGAGGGTTTAAGGAAACATATAAACTCAACAATTAGTCTATTACATTCAACTTAAATTCTATCAATTCTTAACATAATCTAATCAGCCAAACAATAATGCAGAATGAATGATTTTTAAAGAGTTAAATAGAGGTTCTCAAACATTTCTTACATGCTAAAACTCACAATTTTCCCTCACTCTCAAATTTTAATAAAACTCAATATCAACCCATAAAGTCATTTATACAGTAACTGAACTTAAAACTGAACCCAAAAAACCCACACGCAAAAGTGAAACTTGTTCTAAGAAAAGAACTCAATGTTTACTAAGAATAGTCCCTTCAATTCGAGCTGGTTCGTGGGTTATGCCTACTCTATAACCTCTTCGTTCCTTTTGTCTTTTATGCCATATTTCAACTTTAGAGATTCTCCAATTTGCTCTTTATCTTCCTTTAGTACTGTTTTGGTTGATTACTCGAGATTGAGAAGTGAAAATGTAAATGCAAGGGGTCGAGGCAGGTATGGGAGAATTCAGTAGGCTATTGTTTTTTAAAGGTTTCGGAAAATGGGGTGAAAATTGATGGATGAAGGAGACGTTGAATTTCAATTTTTGCAAACATTTATTTAAATATTTGAAGACTAAATTATTCCTTTAAGGTGGTGAAAGGATTGTTACATCCTCTCCCCCTTATAAAATTTTGTCCTCAAAATTTGAGAATGACCTATTGGAAGAGGTAAGGATACTCAGTCATAACATCAACTTCAGTTTCCCATGTTGCTTCCTATGGTGATGATCCTCCCCAAATAACCTTTATTAAGGGAATCATCTTATTCCTTAATTTTTTTTATACTTCTGTCGATAATCTGAATTAGCACAAGATTGTAAGTAAGATTTGGTTTCAACTGAAGAGACTCGTGACTCAATAACTGATAAGAGTCTTGGATATAGTTTTTGATTTGAGAGACATGGAATACATCATGCAAACCTATAAAACAGAGTGGTAAGGCTAACCTATAGGATGAGAGACCTATTCTTTGGGGAAAACTAGATAAACTGGAGAAAGTTTGAAGATTGTTGGTTTGGTGTGGAGAACGTTCCCAAGCAGTTTCAGCTACTGCTTCAGTGAGTACAGGGGATTGATGTGGTGAGGCTGGGGTTGGCTTAGGATTAGCTCTTCTTCTTGCTGAGCGCTTTCTCTTCAATGTTTTTGATGGAAAAGAGGATGAAGGAACACTCGTTTCAGATGTGGTTTTCCTCATGTGAGAGATGTTCTTAGAGGAAAACTTGGAGATTTTAATGATGCTCTTCTCATTTATGAGAGGTATTTGGAAGTGCCTAAATATTCTGGTTAAGATCATCCCATAAGGGACAATGTTCTTTCTATAATCTTTGTTGGTAGCGGCTACCATATGTTGGATGATGATGTGGGGAAGATTGAGGCGTTTGCAGTTGAGGAGATGGAAGATGATCATAGCATCGTTATCAGATACATACTCATGACTTCCACAGTGGGGAAGTATGGCATGTTGGCTAATGTTGTTGACCACCTTTGGAATAGGCTTGAGGTATGTTGATAGGTAAAGAGTGGACCCTTCTTGGAATATATCAAATAGCACATCTGTCTTTTTCAAGCTTAAAGCATCATACCATTTTTCTCCAAAGATGGCAGGTCCCTCTGTTGGAAGGTTGAGAATGGAGGCCAGAAAGTCTGGTGTTAATTTTATTTCAATCACTTTAACCTTGGAGATGATCAAGGACTTATCAGGGAAGGTCTTGGCTTGACAGTAGAAAGCCCTAATTACATCTAGATAGAAACATTCAGATATTTGTAGAAATGACGTCCAACCCAAAACATCAGTGTGATGTTTTACGGCATTTCCATCTATAACCAGATTGTCAAGAACGACTACTCTTCCAACACCTATAAGGCATTGAGCCCATTTTTCTTTGAAGATTTTGGATAATTTGGAGGGAATAAGAGGGGTGTTCTTGGATTTTGGAGAATGTTGAGAAGCAGGTGGAGATAGTTCAGGTGATGGAGAACGTTCTTGGTTTTGGAGAGGAGAATGTTCTGGAGATTGTTTTTCAACAAGGGGAGAACATCTCTGTGTAATTTGTTTTGAGGTAGTAGATTTCTTTTTCTAAGGATTCCTTAATTTGTTCTTTGCTAGGAATTGAGAAAGGGTAATGGTGGATTTTACCTTCAATGAAGGTTGGGATGGTTGTGAGGAAGAAAAGATTTCATCTTTGATTTTTCTTTTTTGGTTTGGGGGAGTAGATTGTGATGATTTAGAGGAGAATGATGGTTTAGAAGGAGTAATAGGTTTTGATGGTTGCTTTTGTGGAGGAGTTGATGACTTATCATAATCGGTTTATGAATCAGAAATAACAACGATGGTTGATTTGGTTGATCTAGGTTTTGCTGTACCTATTCCAGATATTATGCGCATAGAACGAAGTTGAGCCTTAGTGGGTTTAGTTACTGGCTTTCTCAAGTGACGAAGGACTTGAGAAACGTGTGGAGTAGGGCGTTGAAACAGTGGAGGAAGCACTGTTGAGAGTGGTCGAGGGGGAAGAGCAATGGGACTTGATTCTCTGGAGGAGGACAAGTAATCAAAAAAGGTTTTATCAGAGAAGTTTGGTGATGGTCTTGGTGGTGGTGATGGAGATCGTTTTTTATATGGAGAAGAAGAAGATGGGGATGTAGATGGAGATTTAGGGCATGCATTTTTACGTGCAGATGATTTAGTTCTGGCCATTTGGAATTTTTGGAGTTTTTTGGTTTCAGAAAGCAAGAAGGAATTTTAGGGAAGATGAAGGTTTGGTTTCAGAAGGAAGTTTGAAGGGTTTACATGGGATTGTTCAACAATTGTTTCTTATTAAAGAAGAAAAAATGCAATAATGATTTGAGCCTAGGGAAGGAGGATGAGTGGATGCAGAGAGTCACTTGACAGCTTGTCAGTGCGGCTTTTGGTGGCAGGGGGATATGAGCATTAAATGCCAAGATTTCCCTTTTCCCTTATTCTGCGCAAGAAGGAAAGTGACGACGTAAAGGAGAAAGTTGATTTAAAAATGGAGAAAGATGCCTGTAAAACGGAGATTGATAAACGTTCTTCGTTTTCTGCAGAACCAGAATTTAATGAGAATTTTCTAGATTTCTCACAATTTTCAGTTTTTCCTTAATTGAATTAAAACTATCCTCAACTAGAGGCTTTGTAAAAATGTCAGCAAGCTGATTTTGAGTATCTACAAAGATTAATTCAATGTGTTTCTTGTTAACATGATCACGAATAAAATGATGTTTTATTTCAATTTGTTTTGATCTAGAATGCTGAATTGGATTTTTAGATAAATTGATTGCACTGGTATTACCACAATAAATTGGAATACTTGAATAACTTACAAAGAAGTCTTCAAGTTGATTTTTAATCCAAAGGACTAGTGAGCATCAATTTGATGCTGACACATATTCAACATCAGTGGTTGATAAGGCTATTGTGTTTTGTTTTCTGCAAGACCAGCTTACCAATGCTTTACCCAGGAACTGACATGCTCCACTTGTGCTTTTGTGTTCAATTTTATCTGCAGCGTAATCAGCATCGCAATAAGCTACAAGATCAAAATGTGAACCTTTTCTATACCAAAGGCCAAGATTAGTAGTACCATCAAAATATCTAAAAATTTGTTTTACGACTATTAAATGTGATTCTTTAGGTGAGGATTGAAATCTAGCACTTTGTCCTACTGCGAATACAATATCAGGTCTATTGGAACCAAGAGTTTTGATGTTAACAAAAGTATTTCATGAGAAAAATATATTTGACTTCAAAGAGTATGAAGAAGATTTGAAAAAGATTTGATCCAAATTTGAAGAGAATTTGATCAAAATTTATCTACAACAAAAAAGAAACAGAATCAATTTGAAGAATTTACAAACGCAATCTGAACAAAATACAATTCAGAATTAAACAAGGACCAAATTGAAGCCCAAATTTCAACTATAAATAGATACTCAAGGCTGAAGAAGAAAACCATCGAAAATCAGAAGAGAGTAAAAGAACTCAAGATCAAATTCCAAATTCATCTTAGAGTTCAAAGAGAGAAACAGTTGTTCAAAGGAGAAATATTTTCTTAGTGTTCTTTTCTTAGAGTGTAGGAGTTATTATTATTTATCAGCTTTGTTAGAAGCAACTACTTAAGTTTCAATCTTTTATATCCAACCCAATATTGGTTTAGTTCCTTCTTCAATCTGGGGTATCAGGTTGTTAGGAGAAGACTTGGCTTGTAGGGTCAAGGTGGTGTTGTTCCTCAAAAGTTTAGGGTTGTCAGGCTGTTTGGGAAGACTGACTTGGAGGGTTAGATGTTTTGTAATTCAAGGTATTTGAATTAGTGGATGAAAGCATTCTGAATGAGGGGACTGGATGTAGCCAAGTTAGTGGTGAACCAGGATAAATCTATGTGTCCAAATATTTATGCTTTCATTATTCGCTGCCTCTGAATGTGATTACTTCTTATCCAAGTAATTCATACCGGCCTTCATCAAATCAGCAAAAGGTTTTCAACTTTGACAAACACAATTCAATCCCCCTTCTTGTGTTTGCACCTTCAATTGGCATCAAAGCTCGGTCTCAAGGCTAAGCACTTTACAATGTTTGAGAAAAGATCCAAGGATTCAATATGTCTGGATTTAGTGAAGAAGCTGTCGAAGGAAACATAAATAGACCACCTCTATTTGATGGAGATCGTTTTGAGTATTGGAAAGACAAGCTAAGAAGTTTCTATATTTCACAAGATCCTGAACTTTGGGACTTGGTGGAAGATGGTTATATTGCTCCGAAGAATATTGATGGTATTGAAATTCAAGGAAAAGAGATGAATGCTGACTAGAAGAAGATGAACAAGATGCATCATAAGTCTAGAACATTCATGATAAATGCAATCACCTTCAAGGAATTTGACAAGTGCACCCCCAAAGAAACAACAAAGAGTATTTATGATAGTTTGATTCTGACCTATGAAGGAAAGTAGCAAGTTCAAGAAGCAAAGGCCAACCTCCTAGTCAAAAAGAATGAGTTGTTTAAGATGGAAGAAGATGAAGACATTGAAACAATGTTTTCTAGATTCCAGACCCTGGTCTCGGGATTAAAGGTACTTGAGAAGAGTTATACTACTGCTGATCATGTTAAGAAAATCCTTAGGAGTCTGACAACCAAGTGGAGACCTAAGATCACTGCCATTCAAGAAGCAAAGGATCTAAATACTCTAAAGCTAGAAGAATTAATCAGCTCTCTCAGATCACATGAAATTGAGCTTGAAGAAGATGAGCCCAAGAAGAAGAAGAAGAAAACTCTAGCATTGAAATCCAAGCAAAAAAAGGTTCTAAAAGCAACATCAGAATTAGAAGATAATGATTTAGATGATCAGAATCTGAACTCAGAGGAAGAGGAGATTGCTTTCAAATCTAGAAAGGTTCGAAAGATGTGGCACAACAGAAAGAAGAAATTTCCCCAAAGATATTCCAACCATTCCAACAGAGGAAATGATGATAAATATGACAAGAAAAGCATCATCTGCTATGGATGCAATGAACCTGGACATATCAAGTCACAATGTACAAATATGGAGAAAGGGAAACACCATAGGAAAGATTCCAGACCCAAGAAAAAGAGTTTGATGGCTACATGGGATGATTCTGATGAATCCTCTAACGATAAACAAGCAGATTTGGCTATGATGGCTCACACCAACTCTGCCTCTGAATCTAACAGAGATTATGACTCTGGAAGTGAATCAGTAGATGAAGAAATTGAGGTATTTTCTGAGTTTACTCGATCTGACTTAATTACTGCTATAAATGATTTTTTAGATGATAATCACAAATGGTCTTTAAAACTGAAAACAGTTAGGAAAGAAAATACAATTCTAACCAAAAAAGTTAATGTTTTAAAGAAGCAAAGTGCAAACTTTAAAATAGAAAATGCAACTCTTAAGACTGATATTACTGAACTTAAGACAGATAATGCAACTCTAAAAACTGATATTACTGAACTTCAAACAGAGAATGCAAATTTGAAAACTAATATTGCTGAATTTAAGGATGAAAATCTAACTCTAAAAAGTAATCATAGTTCAACATAAATTGAAAATAACACATGTAACTCTGATATGCATGAACAAGTATTTCAAGATTATCTTGCTAATGGTATGGAAAGAAGCCAATATGCTTCTAAGATTTATGGAGTTAGTAGAAATGGTAATTGAGGTACCTAAGAACACAATTATCTTTGTTGCATATGTCCTCAACAATCAAGTTACAACACCAATCATGGTACTTGGACAATGGATGCTCACGACATATGACGAGAGAAAGGTCTATGTTCCAAGAACTAACTTTGAGCAAAGGAGGCATAGTGACTTTTGGAGGAAAGCAAAAAGGCCAGATCATTGGTCAAGGTACAGTTGGTAATGGTATTTCCCCTTCTATTAAGGATGTCTTGTTTGTTAAAGGTCTTAAGCATAACTTATTAAGCATTAGTCAGTTAAGTGATAATAATTATGATATTATATTCAATCAAAAAACATGAAAGGCAATTAGTCAGAAGGATGGATCTGTACTCTTTATAGGTCAGAGGCAAAACAACATTTATAAGATAAATCTGTTTAGTCTAGAGAAACAAGAGGTTAAGTGTCTTATGTTAGTAAATGAAGAGAAACTAATTTGGCACAAAAGATTAGGTCATGCAAACCTTATATTAATTTCAAAAAGGAATAAACTTCAACTAGTAAGGGGGTGTACCTAAGCTTAGTTACAAAATTGAAATCATGTGTGAAGCTTGTCAAAAAGGGAAAACAAACAAAAAACTCCTTTACCCCTAAGAACTCAATCTCTACCTCAAAGCCCATTGAGCTCTTACATATAGATCTCTTTGGGCCAGTGAAAACAACCTCTCTAAGTTGAAAGAAATATAGCTTTGTTATAGTAGATGATTACACTAGGTGGACATGGGTAAAAAATTTAAGAAAAAAGGATGAATCCCATAAAGTATTTATCAAATTTTGCAATGAAGTCATGAATGAAAAAGGTCTTAAGATTGCAACAATTAGAAGTGATCAGGGAGGAGAATTTGAAAACAAGTTTTTTGAAAGTTTTTGTGATGAGAATGGAATCTCTCACAACTTCTCCTCTCCTAGAACACCCCAACAAAATGGAGTTGTAGAAAGAAAGAATAGATCACTCCAAGAAATGGCCAGAACCATGTTAAATTATATGAATTTTGCAAAACACTTTTGGGCTGAAGCAATTAATACTGCATGTTATATTCAAAATATAGTCTATATTATATCTATATTGAATAAAACACCATATGAATTGTGGAAAGGTAAAAAGCCTAACATCTCTTATTTTAAACAATTTGGTTGTACTTGTTATATGTTGAACACTAAAGATAACCTTGGTAAATTTGATTCCCGATCTCAAAAGTGTACCTTTATTTGATACTTTGAAAGATCCAAGGCTTATAGAGTGTTTAATAGAGAAACTCCATTGTGGAAGAATCCATTCATGTTAAATTTGATGACAAACAACTTGACCTTGAAAAGTCAAAGCAAGATGATGATAGTGCAAGGTTACCAGAACCAAAGGAAACAGATGCAGAGAAACTAGAAGAACTTGAAAGAGTAGAGGATACAAGCAAATCAGAAGAATATGACAAATCTTCAAAGGATGAATCTGATCAAGTCAGAAATAGTTAAGATAAGTCATAAGAAAGATCTGGATGGAAGTATCAGTCATCTCATCCTGAAACTCTAATCATTGGAAGTGCAAGTGATTCTTTGAGGACTAGATCATCACTTAAAGACACCAGTTTGTTTGGCTTACTCTCATCAATTGAGGCTACCTCTATTGATGAAACATTGGCAGATGATGGATGGATTCTTGCAATGCAAGAAGAGTTAAATGAATTTGAGAGGAATGATGTTTGGGATCTAGTACATAGATCAGAGAACAACATTATTGGAACCAAGTGGGTTTTCATAAACAAGCTAAATGAATAAGGTGAAGTGGTTAGAAACAAGGCAAGACTTGTCGCACAAGGCTACAGTCAGCAGGATGGCATTGATTACATTGAGACATTTGCTCTAGTGGCCAGGTTAGAAGCTATTCGTATCCTACTTTCTTTTACTGCAAATAATAACATTACATTATTTCAAATGAATGTTAAAAGTGCTTTTCTAAATGGTTATATAAGTGAAGAAGTTTATGTTAAATAACCCCCAGGTTTTGAAAGTTCTGAATTTCCAAATCATGTTTTTAAATTTAGAAAATCTATGTATGGTCTAAAACAAGCACCTAGGGCGTTGTATGATAGACTTAGTAACTTCTTGCTTAAAAATACAAGTAGACAATACACTTTTTAGAAAATCAATAGAAGATGACATTCTTATTATTCAAATTTATGTTGATGACATTATTTTTGGATCTACTAATGGCACTCTTTGCCAAGAATTTTCTAAATTAATGCAACATGAATTTCAAATGAGTATGATAGGAGACCTTAAGTTCTTCTTAGGGATACAAATTCAGCAAAGTCAAAAAGGTATTTACATTCATCAAACTAAATATACAAAAGCGCTTCTCAAGAAGTTTAAGATGAGTGATTTCAAACCTATGGCTACACCAATGCACCCTACTTGTTCACTTGAAAAAGATGATCCAGGCCAAAAAGTTGACCAAAAAACCTATAAAGGAATGATATGATCCCTACTTTACCTTGTTGCTTCTAGACCTGACATCATGTTTAGTGTATGCGTGTGTGCAAGATTTCAAGCTGACCCTAGGGAATCACATTTAACCGTTGTTAAAAGAATCCTTAGATACCTAAAAGGCACTACCAACCTTACCTTGTTCTACAAGAAATCTCCTGAGTACAAACTTAGTGGACACTGTGATTCTGATTATGCTGGAGATAAACTTGAGAGAAAGAGCACTAGTGGAAAGTGCACTTTTTTACGTGACAACTTAATATCATGGTCAAGTAAGAGAATTATTTTGGATGAAACATCAACTAGAAGACTACAAAATCCTAGAAACCAACATTCCCATCTATTGTGATAACACTTTTGTCATTTCCCTAACAAAATACCCTATACTACATTCTAGAGCTTAACACATAGAAATCAAACCCCACTTCATTAGGGACTTTGTTCAAAAAGGGGTATTATACATTCAGTTTGTAGACACTGAACACCAATGGGCTGACATATTCACCAAACCACTACCTGAAGATAGGTTTGACTTCATCATGAAAAACCTAAATCTTACCTTCATATCTAACTGATATTGTAATCACTTCAAAGTAGTTTAGTTTTACATTAGTTTTCATATTTTTTTGTAATATGTTATATTCATGTTATTCACAAAGAAAAAAACGAGAACAAAAATGAAAAAATAAAAAAAGTCTCACTTTCATTCTCACTTTCATCGTGTCTTTTTGTTTGATGACAAAAGGGGGAGAAATATATTTGATAAAGTGGGGAGAAAATGATGCTTAGACTTAGGGGGAGTCAAAGAAATAGAAAGAAAAATTGTTATAAAAAATACAAGTTTTGTCATCATAAAAAAGGGGGAGATTGTTGGAACCAAGAGTTTTGATGTTAACAAAATTATTTTATAAGAAAAATATATTTGACTTCAAAGAGTATGAAGAAGATTTGATCAAAATTGAAGAAGATTTGAAAAAGATTTGATTAAAATTTGAGGAAGATTTGATCCAAATTTGATCAAAATTTGAAAAAAGATTTGATCAAAATTTATCTACAACATAAAAGGAACATAATCAATTTGAAGAATTTACAAACGCAATCTGAACAAAATACAATTTAGAATTAAACAAAGACCAAATTAAAGCCCAAATTTCAACTATAAATAGATACTAAAGGCTGAAGAAGAAAAGCATCGAAAATCAGAAGAGAGTAGAAGAACTCAAGCTCAAATTCCAAATTCATCTTAGAGTTCAAAGAGAGAAACACTTGTTTGAAGGAGAAATATTTTTTGAGTGTTCTTTTCTTAGAGTGTGGGAGTTATTATTATTATCAGCTTTGTTAGAAGCAACTACTCAAGTTCCATTCTTTTGTATCCAACCCTATAGTGGTTTAGTTTCTACTTCAATATGGGGTTTTCAGGTTGTTAGGAGAAGACTTGGCTTGTAGGGTCAAGGTGGTGTTGTTCCTCAAAAGTCTGGGGTTGTCAGGCTGTTTGGTAAACTGACTTGGAGGGTCAGATGTTTTGTAATTCAAGGTATTTGAATTAGTGGATGAAAGTCTTATGAATGAGGGGACTGGATGGAGCCAAGTTAGTGGTGAACCAGGATAAATCTAGGTTCCAAATATTGATGTTTTCATTATTCGCTGCCTCTAAATCTGATTGCTTCTTATCCAAGTAATTCATACAGCCTTCATCAAATCAGCAAAAAGTTTTTAACTTTGACAAACACAATTCAACCCCCCTTCTCGTGTTTGCACCTTCAAGGTCTACTGGCAGTTAGATAAAGTAACGAACCAATCATGCCTCTATATTCCTTCTTAGAAACAGATATTCCATTTTCATCTTTGTCTAGTTAAGAAGAAGGATGCATGTGAGTAGTCATGATTTTTGCTTATTCATTTTGTACTTGGTTAACAAATCTTTAATGTATTTTTCTTGGCAAATAAAGATACCATTTTCAGATTGTTTAATTTGTAAGCCAAGAAAATACCTTAACTCTCCCATCATGCTCATTTCAAATTCACTTTGCATGAGTTTTGAAAATCCTTCACACATTTTTTCATTTGTTGATCTAATGATGATATCATCGACATACACTTGAACAATAAGTACAACATTTTTCTCAGTTTTCTTAAAGAGTGTAGTGTCGATTTTTCCTCTAGAAAATCCATTTTTGATTAAGAAGGAACTTAATATTTCATACCAAGCTCTTGGTGCTTGTTTTAAACCATAGAGAGCCTTGGTAAGTTTGAAGACATGATTTGGTTTTGATTGATCCTCAAAACCTAGAGGTTGTTTTACATAAACTTGTTCATTTAAAAACCCATTTAGAAAAGCACTTTTAACATCCATTTGAAATAATTTAACAAGCTTATGAGATGCATATGCAAGAAGTATACGAATAGCTTATAACCTTGCAACATGAGCAAACATTTCGTCGTAATCTATACCTTCTTGTTGATTGTAACCTTAAGACACTAGCCTAGCTTTGTTACGAACAACCTTACTTTCATCATCCAGTTTGTTTCTGAATACCCATCTTGTACCAATGATTGTTTGGTCTTGTGGATCAGGTACCAATGTATAGACCTCATTTTTCTTAAACGGAAGCAGTTCTTCCTTCATGGCATCTATCCAGGATTGATCTATTATAGCTTCTTTGATTTATTTAGGTTCGATTTGAGATATCATTGCCATGTTACTTTCATCATTCTTGAATGATTTTCTTGTTCGGATTCCATCTGATGTGTCTCCAATGATTTGTGTTTGAGGATGATCTCCAATTGTTCTCCAGCTTTTTGGTGGAGAATGAAACGGAAATTGTTTATCAATCTCGGTTTCCTACAAATCATTCTGTTGCTGCAGGCCAGTTTTAGCTTCTTCTTCTTTATCTTTTTTACTCAAACCCAAATCATCAAATTCATCAAATAATATATGCATACTGATTTCTACAACCTTAGTTCTTAGATTAAACACTCTATAGCCTTTAGAGTCAGTTGCATAACCCTAGAAGATTGCTTTGTCTGAGTTTGCATCAAACTTTCCAAGAACATCTTTGTTGTTTAAAATATAACAATAGCATCCAAAACTGTGAAAATAAGAGATATTTGGTTTTCTATTTCTCCAGATTTCATAAGGAGTTTTATTGATGATTTTTCTAATGGATACACGATTTAAAATGTAACAAGAAGTGTTAATGGATTCTGCCCAAAAATATCTTTCAACAATTGATTCTGTATTGATGATATTTGAAGTGTTCTATTTTTTCGTTCAACAACTCCATTTTGTTGAGGAGTTCTTGCACAAGATAGATTGTGAAAAATGAAAAGTTCATCAAAGAAGTTTTTAAAAGAGACATTTATGTATTCTCCTCCATGATCACTTCTTACAGAAATGATGCTGGATTCTTTTTCATTATGTACCTTTTTGCAAAATGTTTTAAATTCATTAAATGCATCATCTTTTTGTTTTAAAAATAGTACCCAAGTGTATCTTGAGAAATCGTCAACAATAACAAATTCATATTTCATTCCTCCTACACTTGTTGTTTTGATTGGCCCAAAAAGATCTATGTGAAGTAATTCAAGAGTTCTATTTGTAGTTATAAAATCTTTTGAATGAAAGCTGCTCTTGACTTGCTTTCCATTGCATAAGCTTCACATATTTTATCTTTATCAAAATTAAGTTTAGGTAATCCTCTGACAAGATATAGTTTCAAATTTTTGAAATTGTTTTCATACTTATATGTCCAGTCCTTTTGTGCCATATCCATTTACCTTTATCGAATGACATAAAACAGGATTCATCAGGTAGTTCTTCGAGATATAGGGCATATAAATTTTTCTTTCTATTTCCAGAAAAGAGGATTTCACCATTTTCAGTTTTTCTAACTTCACATGCCTTTGGTTTGAAGATAACTTCAAAACCATTGTCACATAAGTGACATATGCTCAAAATATTGTGTTTCAAACCTTCAACATATTGCACATCAATTATTTGAGTAGAGTTTGCCTTACCAATAGTTCCTTTACCTTTAATCTGGGCTTGATTGTTGTTTCCAAAAGTAACCGATCTTCCATCTTTTTTAATGAAGGACATGAAGTAGTTTTTATCTTCTGTCAGGTGTCTTGAACAACCACTATCCAAGAACAAAGGATTTCTCTTGACATTTTGAAATCCAACCTACATAAGAGTTTACATCAACTTTAGGAACCCACTTTGTCTTGGGTCCTTGAGAGTTAGTTTTAAAGGTTTCTTTCTTTTTAAAATAACAGATTGATTCTTGGTGACCAAATTTGAGACAGTAGGAACATTTAATTGTTGATCTTGGAATTGATTTAGAAATCTGAGTTTTAAACGGTTTTAATCTTGATTTTGATGAAATCCCAAATTGTTCTTCGTTTCTCAGACTTTCTAGAGAAAGTTCAGTTTTTGTTCTAGAACATTCTCCATTTTGAGAACAACCTTGAGAACGTTCTCCTTTCTACAAGTTTTGAAAAACTTGTTCTGCTTTATTTGCAGAATACTTTTCCCTTTTAAAAATCCTTTTGTTTTTAATATTTTTATTTCTTTTCTTAAAGTAGCAAGCAAATTCCAGATGTCCAAGTTTCTTACAATATGAGCATTTGGTTTTACATTTTTCTATCTTGCTTTCTAGAATAAAAAAGTTTTCATACATTTTGGTTTTTTGAGTTTATTTAAAACCAAGACCAACTTTATCAAATATTCCTACTTGAGATCCCATGACTTTTTGGAATGTTTCAGTAGGTTTAATAAAATTTGATAAGTCAGTTTTAAGAATTTCATTTTCTGTTTTAAGGAGAACGTTCTCCGTTTTGACTGCAGAACGTTCTTGACCTTTCTGACTTTCATACTTTTGTTGTTTTGATTCTCTCAATTCTTGAATGGTGTTCTTGAGTACATCAATCATAGCCTGACCTTTTTCTTTTTCTTCTTTTTCTTTGAAAAATTGTTCTTTTAAAGAACTACATTTTTGAACAAGAAAGTTTGAATCATTTAGCAAGTTGTCAAATTATTTTCCCATTTGTTCACATAAAGAGCAAGGTTCAGAATTTGTTACCTCATCTTCTTTTGTATTTGCCATCAAGCATATGTTGGCTTCTTCACCTTCTTTTGTGTCTGATTCTTCTGAATCATCCCATGTGGCCAACATTGATTTCTTTTTAAAAAGAAATCGTTTTGGTGTTTTCTTATTTAAGGGACATTCAACTTTGTAATATCCTAGTTTATTGCAACCAAAAAATGTTATATGGGTCTTGTCTACTTCTGTTTTTGGATTTTTGTTTGGAAATGCTTTCTTGATTTGATCTCTTTTTCTCATAATTATTTGTATTCTTCTGGTGAGAAGGGCAATTTCTTCATCAGCATATTCTTGTCCAGTTTCTTCTGGTTTTTCTTTAGTTTGTATTGTGATGCTTTCTTGAGATGCCTTCAGAGCAATTGCCTTGCCTTTCTTTACTGGTGTATCTTATTGTAATAATATTTCATGTGCTCTTAAGGTTCCAATTAGTTCTTCCAGGGGAAGTGCTTCAAGATTCTTGGCTTGGCTTATATCTGTTACCATTGGTCTCCATACAATTGGAAGACATCTCATGATCTTTCTTACTCTGTCTTGTACTGAGTAAGTTTTGCCAAGGGAACGCATCTCATTTACTATTGTTGTGAATCTTGCGTACATCTCATCAATAGTTTCTCCTTCTTGCATCTCAAATAATTCAAATTTTCAATGTCTATTCTTGTTTCTTTGACATGGTTTGTTCCTTCATGGTGAGTTTTCAATGTGTCCCATACTTCTTTAGAAGTTTCACATTCATCTACTCTTTCACTTTCTTCCTTGCTCAAAGCACAAGATAAGAATAATTGAGTTTTAGAGTTTAAGAGTACCTTAGCTTTATCATCAACTGTCTAATCTGCTTTTTTCTTTTCTCCTGAAGTTGAATCTTCTTGATTTACTCTTGGAATGTAGTTTCCATTAATTATGATGTTCCACATTCATGTGTCATGTGATTTCAGAAATAGCTGCATTTTGCTTTTCCATAAATAATAGTCTGTGACATCAAAGTATGGTGTTCTGTTTGAGGATCCTCCTTCAACAATGTATTTTGCTTTCGACATTCTTCTGGATCTTTTTTCTCTAACACTTGTTAGGTGTTCTTTTTAGAAACCGTGCTCTGATACTAATTGAAGTAGCAAAGTCAATTTACAAGGAAGGGGGTTTGAATTGTAAATCTTCTTATTTAAAATTTCCTTAAAAAACATAAGATTTTAACTCAAGAATGATCTTGGTTAAGAAAACAGAAAAAAGAGAACGATCTTGGTTTTGATCAGAAAACGGAGAATGTTCTTGGTTAGTTAAAAATCAGAAAAATAGTTTGTCTTTTTAACTTGAAAATCAATCATACTTAATAAAAAGATAAGGGATAAAAGATACCACACAAGGATATATCTTGGTTCACCCAACTCGGGCTACGTCCAGTCCTCACAATTGTTCACCCAACTCGGGCTAAGTGTTAAAAACAAGAACCTTCCTGATTTACAACACCTAGTCTAGATCGATGTTGATCAGTTTACAAATTGTAATCTTTCCACCCAGAAAGACACACAATCAGTTCACCTATCAATCTTTAGATAGGAGTTTACACTTTACCTTTTAACCATAAAAGGATTTCTTACAATCTACTCAAACTATACTCAACACTTACAGTCTTGAGTTTTTACACAATAATAATAAGATTGTTTGATAGAATTTGAGATGTCTCAACTCGTGTTTGAGATTAGATTCTTTACAAGAGATTCAGAACAAATATAACAAGAGATTGAAAATAAAATCAGTACTGACTCTCTTTGAGAATGGGAGAATTTCAAGTATGTGAGTGTGAATGATTTGATTAGATTAATTAGCACTTGAACTTATGAATTTTCCTTGAGTATTGGCCTTTTTTATAGGCTTAAGAGCATTTAATGAAGGTCAAAAGAGCTGTTGGTAGTGCTCTATCAGTCTTGACCAAAGACCAGAATATATGATTAAAAAATGTTTGACTGGCTTGAATTCTTCGTTCTTGATCAGATTTCTTGAGTTTAATTATCCTTTATACTTCAGATATATTTGTTGATGCTATTGGCTTGATCTAGAGTTTTGATTTCGTAAAAATAGCTTGGAGAATGATAATAAATTGTTGCAAAAAGTATACTGAAAATTATGGAGATTGATGATCAATCTGGAGATTTTAGTCTTGAACTTTTTGGAGATTGACAATCAATCTGGAGACTTAGTCTTGATCATTCTAGACGTTTTCCTGATCATTCTTGAATTTTCCCCGATATCTTGTATACTTCTAGAGCGTTCAATCTTTCTTGGCAGTTAAGCTGGAGACTGTTCAGACTTGTTTGGACTTGCTTGATTCATGACCTTGTCCGTTTGTAATTTGAATGGTTTCTTTGACGAATCATATTTGTTCCTTGTCAAGTACTGATAATATTGATGTTAATACCAGAAGCAATATGTTTATTTAATTGATGGAGAATGATCAAGACAGCCTATATTTGAATTAATACACTAAAAAACACAAGTTAAATTAACATAACATTTAGAAGCATAATTAACATTCTTAATTAACTTTTGTTTATTTTCATCAAAACTTAAATTGAGAGTTTGTCTTAACAGGTAGTACTAAGGTTCAAACGGATCCCTAAGGATTTT
Organism: Cicer cuneatum; assembly: GCA_037974295.1. Lineage (NCBI taxonomy): Eukaryota > Viridiplantae > Streptophyta > Magnoliopsida > Fabales > Fabaceae > Cicer > Cicer cuneatum. Next base: position 57,702,205 of record JBBPBO010001985.1, on the reverse strand, counting down.
TGGAAAGCTTTCCAAAACATATAAGTGAATTTAGAGGCCCTATCTAACACTGTATTGGAAGGTATCCCATGTAATCTTACTACTTCTTTTATAAACAACCTGACCAATTTAAAGGCATTGTAATTGGCTTTGACATGTAGAAAATGAGTTGACTTAGTCAGTCTATCTACAATTATTCAGATGGAATCATATCCTGATTGGGTACAAGTCATACCTACAACAAAGTCTATGGATATAGAGTCCCATTTCCATTCAGGTATTTCTAATAGTTGTAATATGTCTGCTAGCCTCTGATGTTCTACTTTCACTTTTTACCAGATTAGACACTAAGCCACAAAGGTGGCTACATCATTCTTCATACCTGGCCACCATTAGTTTTTCCTAAGGTCATGATACATCTTTCCGGATCCAGGGTGAATGGATAAGTGACTCTTATGAGCTTCTTCTAATACCACCCTCTTCACATTTTTATTTTTAATAAATTTGAACCATTGATTAAATCTAACAATACTTTTGTAGTGGTCCACTTGGGAGGAACTTACTTAAGCTCTCACTCTAAAAGCCACCATCTTTAATATATTAAAATACAATAATCAACTCTAGGAATAGATAAATTATCCATCTAGAATTCCCTTTTCTCTTTTTCTATTCCTACTTTACTTAATATTCTCCGTCTATTTTTTAAGATTTATTATCGAGTTGAATTTAATTCAAATTCTATTACAATAGAAAGTGATTAAAATATTTCTATTGTAGTACATGTGAAAACAGCAACATATTCGTACGGTTCTTGATTATAGAGTTGAATAAAAAAAAGCAAACAACCAAAATCAAATATTCTTCATCTCAATATACATACCAAATTGTGTCCACTAATATATACGTATCTTCCTAACTATCTTTTACTTTATTTATTACTTTTTATTATTTTTGCCGATCAATAAAAAAAAATCAGATAAAATCACCATATATACAAAGACCTGTACATAACAAATATACTAAGGTGGTAAGTTCACAATAATTACTCTCTCTATAATGTGATATAAATAAAAATAAGTTAAAGAAAGTGAATGTATGTGGTTCATAGACAAAATACATCTATTTTTTTACTCTTTACTTATATAATAAGACAAAGGAAGTATCTTCTAAAAAACTATTTTCATTGACATTGGAATGCAGTAATTTATTTAATTAAAGGTATTTAGTTGGATATTTCAAAAATCAACTCATTTAATTAAATAATGATTAAAAAAATTAAATGCATTTTTATTCATGATTACACATGCTGCAATAAGATATGAATATGGTCGGAAAGTCTACACTAGAAACTTTAACATGCAGCCATTTATGTATATATAAAGTCATTTACTTCGGATCATAACTAGAGTAGAAGCGACCATTTATATATATATGAAGTCCCTTACTTCATATCGTAACTAGACTAGAAGCATAAACCTCATGTTATTTTATTCTTATTGGCAATTGGCAATTACAGCAGTAGGGAGGAAGCTAAGTTTGGTCTCATTGATACTCGACTAAGAATTGAGATAATTAAGTAAATATTAATATGAATACAAATAATCTGGCAACACAATTCAATATGATTTTTGACATTGTTATGTTAGATTCAAGTGTGAGTGGTTAAATTTTACAACGACTAAAAAACGTGATAAATATGAGATATTATAAGAAATAAGACTCATATACCTAATGTCTTAAGGTTTTTTATTTAGATATTGTGTCAAAGTCTCCTGTGGCGCGGAAAAATTTGGCTCGTTGCTTCCGCGCTCCCCAAATTCTCCATCAAGTGGTATCAGAGCCAAGAGCAGGAGTTAGATCCTGGTTTGGATCAAGTATATAGGATGTGAGAGACTCACACTTGAGGGGAGAATGTTGGATACAAGTATGAGTGGTTAAGTCCACATCGACAATGAATGAGCGAAATCTTGGATATATAAGAGAGATTACCCATGTACCCATTGTTGGATTCAATTGAGTGGTTAAGTCTTACATCAACTAAAAAACGTGGTAAAGAGGTCCTTATTGGAATGAATTTACTAATTCATCATACAAGACATGCTTTTATGAACATTATTGTAATACTAAATAGTCTCTAAGCATGAGAAACGGATGACGGGCACTCGTTAATTTGTGGCTCTTCCTTAACTTGGGCTCCTTATGCTTTAAGCACTCTTCAGATAGGGAGAAAAGGCAATATGTAGTGTGTCTGGTACATTGGGGACTATAGCCTATCTATAGAGTGATGAACAATTAGGGTTCTCATTATTCTCAAATAGGTCATCAGTGACATTGACTCATATTTGAGCCTATATCAATTAATTAAATAACCAATCATCAAAATAGAAATCTAATAAGTCTTATTACTTAATTTGATCATTAATCAATTAAGACTCCTAATTGATAAATAGCTAATATAATTCAATAAATATATGTGCCCGCAAAATAATATTGGCACATAATAATTAAATTATATTTAATAAAAATATTCCAACAATCTTCCATTTGCGCAATATATTTTAATAATTATATCAGAATTCTTAAGCGCGCATCCAAATGCTATTTATCTTTAGATTTCTCCTTTACAATTTGGTTCACCTCAAACATCAACAATGGGACCACCGCGACAGTCATCACTGACGTGTAATGTGATTAAACCCCGATGACCACCACATCATTGCACTTAATGACATAGATCGATATGGATGAGTGACATATAAATTTCATGCAATGTCATCTCTATATCATACTTATTTTCAATTAGTGCAACTGGAATCTCTACTGAGATTAAACTTAATTTCTTGAAGTGTGAATTCAATATTTGCACACACGATATAGGAACAGGTATAATAACCCCATAAACTTTATTTCTCTTGAGATATAGAACAAAAAGTCTATATCGAAAACAAAAGTATATAACACAAAGGGAGATATGAAGGTGCAAACACGAGAAGGAGGGGTTGAATTGTGTTTGCCAAACTTTGAATCTTTTTGTTGTTTTGTTGAATGTTGATGTGATTTACTTGATGAATAAATAATCAAACTAAGCAGCGGAAAATAACAGCATAAGAACACAACGATTTATCCTGGTTCACCATTAACTTGGCTACATCCAGTCCCTTCATTATGAAGGCTTTAATCCACTAATTCAAAACCATTGAATTACAACACCTGACCCTCCAAGTCAGTATTCCCAAACAGTCTAACAACCCCAAACTTTTAAGGAACGATCACAACACCTTGACTCTACAAGTCAAGTCTTCTCCTACCAATCTAACAACCTCAGATTGAAGGAATCTGCACCACTATCGAGTTAGATTACAAGGATTGGAACTCTGCAAATTTTCTTCTAGAAAGCTGATTGCTGCACTAATTCTTACACACTTTTGTTGCTTCTGGAAAGTTGATTGTTACACTGAATTTCTCTCTCGAAAACACTTAGAAAATATTGCTTTTGCACTCAAGTGATTCTCTCTTTTGAACTCTCGGATTGTGTTGAATATGAAGCTTGAGTTCTTGTGTTTTTCGATGCTTGATGTTGTTGCCCGAAGCCTCCTTTTATAGCTTCATATAGGGTTTTGTCCAAGTTAAATTCAAAATAAATCTTGCTCAGATTTCCTTCGAAAATTCTATTGGCCAATCCTGTTTCACTTAAATTAAAATCGTATCTTTTTAAGCTTCAGATTACATTCGAATTTCTTCAAGCTTCAGTGATTTTTTGAATCAAATCCCCTTAATACTTTGATCAAATTTCTATCAAAATTTAATCAAGTCTTCAATGATTTGCATCATTATTTAAATTCTGGACCGTATGATCTTATGATCTTGACCAACTCTGGACCGTGTAGTCTGATCCGTACCATTCTGTGATCCTTTGATCTCGACCAACTCTGGACCATGTGATATGATCTATACGATTCTGTGATCCTCTGATCTGGACCATTGATCTTATAATCTGGACATTTATCCTCTAATCTGGACCAAGTCTGGACTAAGTCTTATGTTCTGGACCATTGTATCTTCTGATCTGGACCAAGTTTGGACCAATTTTTATGTTCTGGACCATGCTATCTTCTGGTGTGGACCAAGTTTGGACCAAGTCTTTTGTTCTGGACCATGCTATCTTCTGGTCTGGACCAAGTCTGGACTAAGTCTTATGTTCACGGCCATGCTATCTTCTAGTCAGGACTAAGTCTGGCCCAAGTCTGACTTATGTTTCCTTCTAGTCTGGAACAAGTCTCCCTCTAACAAGCTTCCTTCTGGTCTGGACCAAATCTCATTCTAGACTCTGCTTCCTTCTGATCTGGGCCAAGAAAGATATCCTCTGATGATGTTATTGTTTCTTCCCTTTGATGATATCCTCTGGAGGTATCTTCTGGTATCCTCTGGATGTTTCCTCTAGTATCCTATGGATGTTTTCTCTACATGTATCCTCTGGTGGTGTCATCCTCTGATTTTGCACATCCTCTGATTTTTCTAATAAGTCAAAGTACGATTTACATAAAATACTTTTGTTAACATCAAAACTTTAATTGAAAGAACCAACTTGGTTCCAACAATCTCCCCCTTTTTGATGATGACAAAACTTTGTATTTTTTATAACAACTTTTCTTTCTTTTGACTTTGACTCCCCCTAAGACTAAGCTTTACTTTGAATATTTTCTCCCCCTAAGTCGAATGCCCCAAATACTTGATCAAATACATCTTCTCCCCTTTGGTTATCAAACAAAAACGATTGAAGGAAGAAAGGAGATCCTGTGAATTTTTTTTTTGTTTTTTTTTCATCTTCTGACCTTTTTTTATAATAAAAGTACACGAAAATAATACATATAGCAATAAATTAAACTAAGATAAAAACTTACTAAGCTACTAATCAGGGATGAATGTAAGGTTTAGGTTTTCCTTGATGAAGTCAAACCTATCTTCAGGCAACGGTTTGGTGAATATGTGAGCCCATTGATGGTCAGTGTCTACAAATTGAATGTTAAGTACCCATTTTTGAACATAATCTCTGATGAAGTGGTGTTTGATCTCTATGCGTTTGGCTCTAGAATGAAGGATATGGTTTTTGGTTAGGTTGACAGTTGAAGTTTTGTCACAGTTTAAAGGGATGTTGGTTTCCATGATGTTGTAGTCTTCCAGCTGATGTTTCATCCAAATGAGTTGAGAACTGCATCCGGCTGCTGAAATGTATTCAGCTTCTGCTGTTGACATGGCAATGGTGTTTTGTCTCTTGCTTGACCAGGATATTAAATTATCTCCCAAGAATGTGCAGTTTCCACTTGTGCTCTTTCTCTCAAGTTTATCTCCAGTATAATCAGAGTCACAGTATCCACTCAGTTTGTATGTAGGAGTTTTCTTGTAGAACAAGGTGAGGTTGGTAGTGCCTTTTAGGTATCTAAGGATTCTTTTAACGGAAGTTAAATGGGATTCCCTAGGGTCAGACTGAAATCGTGCACAGGCACATACACTAAACATAATGTCAGGTCTAGATGCAGTGAGGTAAAGGAGAGATCCTATCATACCTCTATAGGATTTTTGATCAACTTTTTCCCTGAGTCATCATTTTCAAGTGAGCAGGTAGGGTGCATTGGGGTAGCCATAGGTTTGCAGTCACTCATCTTAAACTTCTTGATAAGCTCTTTTGCATATTTTGATTGATGAATGTATATACCTTTTTGACTTTGCTGAATTTGTATTCCTAGGAAGAACTTAAGTTCTCCCATCATGCTCATTTGAAATTCCTGCTGCATCAATTTAGAAAATTCTTAGCAGAGAGTGCCATTAGTAGATCCAAAGATAATATCATCAATATAAACTTGAATAATCAGAATATCATCTTGTATTGATTTTCTAAACAGAGTATTGTCTACTTGTCCTCTTTCAAAGTCATTTTTAAGTAAGAAGTTACTGAGTCTATCATACCATGCCCTAGGTGCTTGTTTTAAACCATACAAAGATTTTTTAAGTTTAAAGACATAGTTTCGAAATTCAGAACTTTCAAAACCTGGGGGTTGTTTAACATAGACTTCTTCACTTATATAACGATTTAAGAATGCGCTTTTAACATCCATTTGAAATAATGACATGTTATTATTAGCAGTAAAGGAAAGTAAGATACGAATAGCTTCTAACCTGGCCACTGGAGCAAAACTCTCAGTGTAGTCAATACCTTCTTGCTGAATGTCGCCTTGTGCAACAAGTCGTGCCTTGTATCTGACAACTTCTCCTTTTTCATTCAACTTGTTTCTGAAAACCCACTTGGTTCCAATAATGTTCTTTTTTGGTCTTGGAACTAGATCCCAAACATCATGCCTTTCAAATTCATTTAACTCCTCTTGCATGGCAAGAATCCATCAATCTTCCCTCAGTGCTTCATCAACAGAAGTAGGCTCAATAGATGAGTGTAATCCAAACAAACTGGTTTCTTTAAATGACGATATGGTTCTTAATGGATCACTTGCACTCCCAATCATTAGAGTTTCGGGATGTGACTTATCTTCATATTCATCCTTTGATGTTTTGTCGGGTTCTTCTGTTTTGCTTTCATCCTCCACCTTTTCAAGATCTCTTGGTTTGTCTTCATCAGCTTCCTTTGGTTCTGGTAAACCTGCACTATCATCATCTTGCTTTGACTTTTCAAGGTCAAGCTATTTGTCATCAAATTTGACATGTATGGATTCCTCCAAAATATGTGTTTCCCTGTTAAACACTCTATAGGCATTGGATCTTTCAAAGTAACCAATGAAGGTACACTTTTGAGATCGAGAATCAAATTTTCCAAGATTATCTTTAGTGTTCAACATATAACAAGTACATCCAAATTGTTTAAAATAAGAGATGTTAGGCTTTTTACCTTTCCACATTTCATATGGTGTTGTATTCAATATTGATCTAATATAGACTCTATTTTGAATATAACATGCGGTATTAATTGCTTATGCCTAAAAGTGTTTTGCAATATTCATATCATTTAGCATTGTTCTGACCATTTCTTGGAGTGTTCTAATTTTTCTTTCTACAACTCCATTTTGTTGGGGTGGTCTAGGAGAAGAAAAGTTGTGAGAGATTCCATTCTCATCACAGAAATTTTCAAAGAATTTGTTCTCAAATTCTCCTCCATGACCACTTCTAATTGTTATAATTTTAAGACCTTTTTCATTCATTATTTGCTTGCTAAAAGTGACAAACACTTTATGAGATTCATCCTTACTTCTTAAAATTTTACCCATGTTCACCTAGTGTAATCATCTACAATAACAAACCCTATACTTCTTACCCCTTAGAGATGCTGTTTTTACTGGCCCAAATAGATCTATGTGTAATAGCTCAAGGGGCTTTGAGGTAGATATTGAGTTTTTAGGATTGAAATAATTTTTTGTTTGTTTTCCCTCTCGACAAGCTTCACACATGATTTCATTTTTGTAGCTGAGCTTAGGTAGACCTCTCACCAGTTGAAGATTATTTAGTTTTGAAAGTAGTATAAGGTTAACATGACCTAATCTTTTATGCCAAATAAATTTCTCTTCATTTACTGACACTAGACACTTAACTTTTTGTTTCTCTAGACTAAATAGATTTGTCTTCTAAATATTGTTTTGCCTATAACCTGTAAAGAGTACTGATCCATCCTTCTGACTAATAGCTTTGCATGTTTTTTGATTAAATATAATATCATAACTACTATCACTTAATTGACTAATACTTAATAAATTATGCCTAAGACCTTTAACTAGTAGTACATCTTTAATAGAGGAAGAAGTACCATTACCAATCGTGCCTCGACCAATGATTTGGCCTTTTTGCTTTCCTCCAAAAGCCACTGTCCCTCATTTGCTCAAAGTTAGTTCTTGAAACATAGAATTTTCTCCTGTCATATGTCGCGAGCATCCATTGTCCAGGTACCATGACTGGTGTTTCAACTTGCTGAGGACATCTCTTTTTCATCTTCTGATGATTCGCTTCCAGAATCAACATCAGTGTCGTATCTAGAGGCAGAATGAATATGAGTCATCAGTGCCAATTCTGGTTCTTCTGATTCACTTCCAGAGTTGGATCTAGAGGCAGAATAAGTGCGAGCTATCAGAGCCAATACTAATTCTTCCGATTCACTTCCAGAGTCAGATTTTATGTTGGATCCAGTGGTAGAATTTATGTGAGCCATCATGGATAATTCATCTTCTTCATCTTCAGAAGATTCATCATAATCATCCCATGTTGCCATCAGATTCTTCTTCTTGGGTCTAGAGTCTTTCTTCTGATTTTCCCTTTCTCTAGATTTCTACACTCTGACTTGATGTGCCCAAGTTCATTGCATCCGTAGCAGATAATGCTCTTCTTGTCTTGTTCATCCTTTCCTCTATTGGAATGCTTGGAATACCTCTGGGGAAACTTCTTTTTCTATTCTACCACATCTTCAAAACCTTCCTAGTTATGAAGGCAATGCCTTCTTCTTCTTGTTTTTGATTCTGGTCCTCAGAATCATTATCTTCAGATTATGCTTATGCTTTTAGAACTTTCTTCCGTTTGGATTTTAAGGCTAGGGTTTTGTTCCTCTTCTTGGGTTCATCTTCTTCAATCTCTATTTCAAGTGAGTTAAGGGAGCTGATTAATTCTTCCAGCTTCAAAGTGTTCAAGTCCTTTGCTTCCTGAATGGTATGATCTTTGGTCTCGACTTGGTTGGCAGACTTCTAAGAATTTTCTTCACGTGGTCAGCAGTGGTATAGCTCGTCTTGAGTGCTCTTAATCCCGAAACCAGAGTCTGAAATCTGGACAACATTGCTTCAATGATCTCATCTTCTTGCATCTTGAACAGCTCGTACTTCTTGACTAGAATGTTGGCCTTTGCTTCTTGAACTTGGTTGCTGCCTTCGTAAGTCAGAACCAGACTATTATAGATGCTCTTTTTTGTTCCTTTGTTAGTGCACTTGTCGAACTCCTTGAATGTGATTGCATTGATCATGAACATTCTGGATTTGTGATAGCAATCTTCCACCAAGTCCCAAAGTTCAGGATCTTGTGAGAAAAAGAAACTCTTCAGCCTGTCTTTTCAGTACTCGAACCTTTCCCCATCAAACATAGGTGGTCTGTTGATGTTTCCTCCAACAGTTTCTTCATTGATTCCAGACATATTGAACCCTTGGATCTTTCCTCAAACATTGTAAAGTGCTCAGTCATGAGACCGAGCTCTGATGCCAATTGAAGGCGCAAACACGAGAAGGGAGGGTTGAATTGTGTTTGCCAAACTTTGAATCTTTTTGTTGTTTTGTTGAATGTTGATGTGATTTACTTGATGAATAAATAATCAGACTTAGCAGCGGAAAATAACAGCATAAGAACACAACGATTTATCATGGTTCACCATTAATTTGGCTATATTCAGTCCCTTCATCCTGAAGGCTTTAATCCATTAATTTAAAACCTTTGAATTACAACACCCTACCCTCCAAGTCAGTCTTCCCAAACAGTCTGACAACCCCAAACTTTTGAGGAACGACAACAACACCTTGACTCTATAAGTCAAGTCTTCTCCTACCAATCTGATAACCCCAGATTGAAGAAGGAATCTGCACCACTATCGTGTTAGATTACAAGGATTGGAACTCTGCAAATTTGCTTCTGGAAAGATGATTGCTACACTGATTCTTGCACACTTTTGTTGCTTCTAGAAAGCTGATTGTTGCACTGAATTTCTCTCTCGAAAACACTTAGAAAATATTGCTATTGCACATAAGTGATTCTCTCTTTTGAACTCTCGAATTGTGTTGAATATGAAGCTTGAGTTCTTGTGTTTTTCGATGATTGATGTTGCTGCCTGAAGCCTCCTTTTATAGTTGCAAATAGGGCTTTGTCCAAGCTTAAATTCGAAATAAATCTTGCTTAGATTTCCTTCGAAAATTTTATTGGCCAATCTTGTTTCACTTAAATTAAAACCGTATCTTTTTAAGCTTCAGATTGCATTCGAATTTCTTCAAGTCTTCAGTGATTTTTTGAATCAAATCCCCTTAATACTTTGATCAAATTTCTATCAAAATTTAATCAAGTCATCTTCGAATTTTAATCAAGTCTTCACTGATTTGCATCATAATTTAAATTCTAGGTCGTATGATCTTCTGATCTCGACCAACTCTGGACCATGTAATCTGATCTGTACCATTCTGTGATCCTCTGATCTCGACCAACTATGGACCATGTTATCTGATCTGTACCATTTTGTGATCCTCTGATCTGGACCATTGATCTTCTATTCTGGACATTTATCCTCTGATCTGGACTAAGTGTGGACCAAGTTTTATGTTCTGGACCATGCTATCTTCTGGTCTGGACCAAGTCTGGACGAAGTCTTTTGTTTTGGACCATGCTATCTTCTGGTATGGACCAAGTCTGGATTAAGTCTGGACCAAGTCTAGATTATGTCTGGACCATGTATGGACTGAGTCTTATGTTCACGACCATGCTATCCTCTGGTCAGGACTAAGTGTTGACCAAGTCTGACTTATGTTTCCTTCTGGTCTAAAACAAGTCTTCCTCTGACATGCTTCCTTCTAGTCTGGACCAAATCTCTTTATGGACTTTGCTTTCTTCTGATCTAGGCCAAGAAAGATATCCTCTGATGATGTTATTGTTTCTTCCCTTTGATGATATCCTCTGGTATCCTCCGACGGTATCTTCTGGTGACATCCTCTGGTATCATCTGGATGTTTCCTCTGGTATCCTCTAGATGTATCCTCTGGTGGTGTCATCCTCTTTTTGTGCACAGCCTCTGATTTTTTCTTCTAAGTCAAAGTACGATTTACATAAAATACTTTTGTTAACATCAAAACTTTAATTGAAATATTTGCACACACGATATAGAAACAGTTATAATAACCCCATAAACTTTATTTCTCTAGAGATATAGAACACAAAGTCTATATCGAAAACAAAAGTATAGAACACAAAGGGAGATAGACTCTCACTAATCTAAGGCATCCTTAATGACAACAACCAGATGAAAGACTTTAGTTTGTCAAACTTTGTATTAGCAGGTTAACTAGCATAGAGTTTGTCTCTATATGTTCTATTCTTCAACAACAATAACATGTATGTCAATACATTTGAGTGGTCTTTCAAAACTTTTAACTATAAGGAACCAAGCGACAAAAATAAATCAGGTATTTCATGAGTTAAGGTGTCCACTTAACGTAGACATCCAAAATATTAGAGTCGAACATATTGATGATCTCCAAATTGTAAGATCTCTGATTGATGAGCAGAAACTCTATTATTCTCTTTAACAATCCTTATGGTTGCCCTTGTCAACATTCAAACATGAATTGCTCAAGTATCTGCTAAATGATATTAGTATATAAGCTATTTCCAAATGTGTATAAATAAAATCATTTATAAGACTCCCCACAACTAAAGCATAGAGGAATACTTAAGTTTCTAAATCTCCATATTTTCTATTGGACAAACATTGAGACAAAAATAGTCTCCCTTTAGTGATTGAGGTATCCTATAGTATAATGTCTTTTGCGTCAAGTATATTTACAACTTTTTTTATATTTCTCTCTTGTGAGAACCCAAGGATAACATAAGAATGATATTTAAGTATCATAATACCGAATACAAAAGAGACATCCCCAAGATCTTTCATCACTAAAATTCCGTTAGACATATCTTAGTTTCATGCAACAAGCATATATCACTATTAAATAAATATAGAAAATCCAACAAATTATACTAGAAATATAAACTTACTCCCATTGACTTTGTTGAGGATAAAACCATTTTGATATATGTTTTAATGACAACAAACCTTATGAATTAAATGATTGAGTTTTATGAATGGTGATCTACTAATGATTGCACTTGAGTTTTGTTTAAGGAAGATGAATTGCATAAGTGAACAAGCAAGAAGCCATTCACATCATCAAAGTGCAAGAATCTCAAAAAGAATATATCATATATCAACTATTCAAGTGAGAGATTATTACATCTTCAAGATAACATCTTCATGAAGAAGATGATGAAATACATTCAAACAACAATCAATGATCACATTATGCTATAAATTAGAAACAAGATCATTTGAAAGAAGTAAAATCAAATCTGAGAAACGAAGAATGTTCTGGTTATTAAACATAAAAAACGAAGAATATTCTTGACAACATTCTGAAAGAACGAAGATCATTCTGGACAGCAGTCTGAAAAAACGAAGATCATTCTGGACAGTAGTCTGAAAAACTAAGCATGTTCTGGTTGTTAAAACTGAAATCTGAAAAAATAGAGAATGTTCTCCTTTTCACAGCTTTAAATCCAATAACGTTCTAGTTTTGACAGCATTAGTTCAAGAACATTTTGGACAAAGATTTCATTAATAAAGATCGTTCAAGGTTTCAAAAATACATCAATCTACATGGCAAAACATCAGTACTGATTACAAAGGAATAGAACTGTATACTCAAGATCATTTTGGACAAAATCGTTCAAAGAGGATCAACAAAGGCAAAACAAAATCATCAAGAACAAACAACCTCAAGATTGATCTCCAAAGTGATGAGTTGTGAGCAAGGACACAAGTATATTGTACTTACAATATTGTGCATAAAGTAGTGCATCACTGACGCAAGTACAGAGAAGCATGACATACAAAAAGTAGCCATAAGGTCAAAATCCAGCAACTCATACAAACAAAACGGAGAACATTCTTGACAGAGGACTGGAAAACAAAGAACGTTCTCCACAGCTTCATTACAACAAAAATGCTTAAATCATCCTTTAATGAAAAGAAAGCTCCTACGATTTACAAGTACATTTTCAATAATTCACAAGGAATTTACAGAGCTCACAATAGCAATAAAATCACTCCAAAAGATCAAAGGTTAGAAGGCATGACTCAAAGCAAAAATGACAAGATCATTTTCCATGTTCAAGAGCGATTATTCTTCAGCTTCTGAGATATGAATCAAGAACGTTCTTGAATCTTAAACATCAAGATAACTTTAAGACATCTATACTCTTGATAAAGAAACCTTCAAACAATCTCCAAAGTACATGACAAAGAAAGCATGATATCTGGAAGTTCTGTAGAAAACATCAAAACCGAAGAATGTTCAGTTAAGAACATTCTTGGTTTGAAATCTGACTTTTTTCCACAATCCAACACATGACAGTTGTACCTTTTGCAACGGTTATCTTAGCTGTCATGAACCTCCTTGAAGCCTATAAAAGGAACCCCAAGCTCAAGGAAAAATTAGAGCTTCAAGTACAAAGCAATACATCACTTACATACACTTACATACTTGAAAGTTTCTCAATCACAAACAAAAGATTCAGTTATGTTTTTCTTCTTCATATTAGAATCATTCTACTGAATTCTTTTGTCAAGAATCCAATCTCAAACACGAGTTGAGCATACTCAGATTCTGTCCAAAATCAGAGCTTCAAGTACTAAGCAATTCATTACTCACTTCAATCATACTTGAATTTCTCTTACTCACATACATTGAATTGGTTCTAATTTTTCCTATTCAATTCCTAGAATCATTCTCGTGTATTTCTCTGTCAAAGAATCATAACTCAAACAAGTGGTGAGCCTTCTCAGATTCTTACAAAACACTTTAAATCATATCATTGTAAACTCAAGGCTATAATGTGAAGTATAGTTTTGAGTAAGCTTGTAGGAAATCCTTTTATGATTAAAAGGTGCACTGTAAAATCCTATCTAAAGATTGATTGGTGATTTGATTGAACTCCTTTCTGGGTGGAAAGGATTTGTTTTTGTAACAGATCAAGGTAGATCTGAAATAGGGTGTGTAAAACCAAAATTGCTCTTCGTTTTAGCACTTAGTGAAAATCTCACAGTTGTGAGATTGGACGTAGCCCGAGTTGGGGTGAACCATGATATATCTTTGTGTGGTATCTCTTCCTTTATCTATTTACTTTCAGTATGTTTGATTATTTAGTTAAGTAAATAAATTAAATTGTTAATTTTAACTAACCAAGATAAATCTTGAGTTATTTTCTTAAGTTTTTAACAGGAAATTTTAAAGGGGTGAATTTACAATTCAAACCACCTTTCTTGTAAATTGACATTGCTACTTCAATTGGCATCAGAGCTTGGTCTCTAAAGATTAAGCACCTAACAAGTGTTAGAGGAAAAGATTCAAGAAGAAGAAGTAATGTCTGAAGCTAACATGTGCCTAATGGAAAACTTAGAAAGTAATGAGGTAACCGTCTCTGAACTCTGTCATTCATGTGAACAAATGGAAAAATAAATTGATAATCTTTTATGTGATTCAAAGTTTCTTGCTCAAAAATATGAGTTATTAAAAAAACAACTCCGTAAAGAAAAAGACGAAAAAGAGAAAGCCCAAGCTATGAATGACGAACTCAGAAAGGTCATTTAAAGTCTACAACAATCTTATTTAAAAATGGTTGAGGAACAAAAGGCTCTCAATGAAATAACTGTTGGAACCAAGTTGGTTCTAAGTACTTAGGATTTTGATGTTTACAAAAGCACTCCATGTAATCTTATTTTGTACTTAGAATTATTATATAAAATGTCACCAGAGGCAGAAGATGACACCACCAGAAGATACATCCAGAGGAAGCAACTAGAGGATAGAAATGTCACCAGAAGGTTAGGCCAGATAATGCATCCAGAAGGTACCAGAGGATGCATCCTGAAGGCACCAGAGGATACACCTTCAGAGGATGTCATCAAAGAAGAATAGATCAGAGGATGATGATACTAAGCAGAAATCAGAGGATGACGTCACCAGAAGATGACATCACCAGAAACATAAATCAGAGGATGATGTCACTAGAAGCAGAAATCAGAGGATGACGTCACCAGAGGATGTCACCAAAAGATGACATCACCAGAAGCATAAATAAGAGGGTGATGTCACCAAAAGATGTTGTCACCAGAAGCAAAAATCAGAGGATGACGTCACCAGAGGATGATTCATCAAAGGAATCTGTCAGAGGAATATGTTAGAGAAAAATGCTCAAAATAGAATTGGAGCAAAAGACTCGAGAAACAGAATCTGTGACACCCTAAATCCCAAATTTATTTAAAATTATTATTTTTTCTTTCAAATTTTAATTTAAAAGTAATAGAATATAAATAAATAAATAAATAAAACTTTTGAACGATTTCTTTAAGGCAAAAGTATCACTTAATCATGAACAATTCATATTAATCCAAAGTTTCCATCAGCTTAACAATTCGATGGTCATAACAGAATCAAATTAAATTCTTTTGAAGCACACGTACATAAGTTACTGATAATTATAAATGTAGTCCCAACCCGATGTTACTATCAGAGCAAAATTTCCCAAAATTACAGATGTTCAAATATGAAATTAACAGAAGGAGTGTGATAAAAGTCTTCAAGATGAGACGGCTTCCTACACCCTGGGAGTATTAATCTTCACCTGCAGCTTGCAGCTCGTCTGCGTCCATCGCAAACGCCAAACACAACAACGAGGGGTGAGTATCGAAATTATGTAATAGTATAAAGTAAACGAGAAGAACACGTAAGTAATCAAATTAACACAAACATGAGAACATTCCAGAACATAATATCAAGGTTAATCTAATTCAATCACAATAAAACAGTCACAGGGAAATGTTATGTATGTCCTATACTTTATACTTCTTCATCACTTGGTACCATTCTACTCTGAAGTACTTGGTTAGGAGGCCTGATACTATGCCACTACAAGAGTGGACGGACAATTCATGAATGGCCAAGTCCTCATAGATCCCCTCAACTCAACCCGAGACACATATACGCGACGATCGGGGTACTCTTGTTTTGCACGGTAGCTCCCGGCGTTAGGGAATAACCCACTAATCCACTTAGGAATTCCCAACTAGATGTACCCCCAAGGTCTATCAGTCTTACCTTACGGTTTGACTGTAGCCCTCCACGATCAGGCTCATTCAGTTGTACTTCCCTGAATCACTAGGTTTGTCAAACCCTCCCTATATGATGACAAAATAATCCTCACTCCAAAACTATAGCATCTATCTCATACGTACTGGATTATCATAACTCAATAATTTTCAGTTGTACTTCACAATATTCATCATTATATATACAAATATATATTAGTCAATCACAATAAAACCCCAATATTTGGTCTACACTACTCACAATACACAGTCCAATCACATAATAAGAAATCAAATAGGTGGGACATTCAAGTAATATCATAATTTCAATCAAATTACAAGAACACTCGAGTACATATCATTCATACAATAACAATCTGCATAAGGTTCATAAAACTGGACATTATGAAACCTTGATATACATAAATTCACAGCAATTCTATAGGTTGCTAAAATATGTTTTAGTCCTCCCTATTACCATCCATATATTATTAATTAATTATTATCACTCAATAGGGCTCGACCATACGTAGTAAGCCCCAGATGAATATTTGGGAATTTCAGTATTCCCGTTCATCTCATGTCATTTTATACACATAATATCGAACCTCATCTCACCCCTTACCTTGGCTGATGATTTTTCTCAACGAAGCTGATCCGTTGATGTAATGTATCGCGTCTTCGCCAATCACCGTCTCTAACAGCCTAGTCTTTGAAATCAATGTATGATTTTGATATTAAGAGTTGCAGCTGGATGCAACAGCGCAGTAGTCAATTCAATTTTTTCTTCCTAATAGAACGGGGAAACAGAGATACGGAATGCACGAAAGCCTCCTTTATTCACTTATATACCTATCCATACGTACTAGTAGTATTAGGTATATTATTACGCTTATTATCAGACCTATACACTTAGCCCATGACCCATATTATTATTAATATTATTAATATTATTATTATTATTATTATTATTATTATCATTATTATTATTGTTATTATTACTACAATCATAAACTCACTCTACTAATGGTTAAGTTAATGGACTAATGTAGCAACACACACGTTTAATTCTTATTTTCTTTTATATATATATATATATATATGTTTTTAAAACAAAATTGAATATTATTAATATTAATAATTTAAATAAATCATTAGGGCGAACACATAGGACAAACACGAAGGAAATTATCGCACATATCAACATACGGATAATAATAGTTGTGCATTATATTTTATAATTAAAATATAATAATAAGAAAATGGGGTGTTACAGAATCTAGCTAAAAATATGCTTAAAACAGAATCTGAGAAAAATGCTCAAAACAGAATTGGAGCAAAAGACTCGAGAAACATAATCTAGCTAAAAGCATGCTCAAAACAGAAGCGGAGCAATATTCTCAAAACAGATTAATCGAAATACACTCCAGAAGTAAAGCCTCAGTGAAGTCCTAAAGTTCATCTATAAAAGGAAGCTCAAGGCAGAAGACTTAGCATCAAAAATACTTTAGAGTCATACACTTTCAAAAGCAAAGTACTTGAGTTTTCAGTGAGGTCAATTGTGAGTATCCGCTTTCTAGAAGCAAGTACTCTAAGTTTTTCTTTCCCTTGTATTAGGTCTAAGTTGTTGAAGTAGAGTCTAAAATCTGAGGGAGTCAGAAGGAGTAGCAGATTACTTAGCAATTAGATTTAAGGTTCTTTTCCTCAAAAGTCTAGGGTTGTTAGACTTTTTGAGAAAACTAACTTGGAGGGTCAGTGGTACTTTGTAATTCAAGGTTTTTGAATTAGTGAAATCCTTCAAAGTGAAGGGACTGGACGTAGCCTAGTTAACGGTGAACCAGTATAAAATTCTGAGTTTTTATTTACTTTATATCCGCTGCTAACTGTGTTTTAATTCATACATAACAAGTTTTGTTTAAAAACTTAAAAAGTATTCAAGTTAGTCAAACACAATTCAACCCCCCTTCTCGTGTTTGCACCTTCAATAACCATAAAAAATCATCTTCCAAAATGTTCTGAAACTAAGGAAGAAAGTACCTCTTTAAAAATAGAAGTTCATGAATTGAAAAATGATTTAACCAACTTGGTAAAAACCACTAAAACATTTCAAAAAATTATCAAAGCATGACTCAAAGCAAAAATGAAAAGATCATTTTCCATGTTCAAGAACAGCCATTCTTTAGCTTTTGAGTTGTGAATCAAGAATGTTCTTGAATCTAAAAATTCAGCATAACTTTGAGACATCTATACTCTTGATAAAGAAATCTTCAAAAAATGTCCAAAGAATTTGGTAGGGTCCTATAAATCGAGGAGTAAGCTTTCGAATTTCTAACGCCCGACCAACCCCAGTTGTTGGAGTAACTCTCAGAAATACATGATCACCTTCTTGAAACTCGAGGTTTTTCCTTCTTTTATCATGGTAACTCTTTTGCCTACTCTGAGACTCTCTCATCTTTTCTTGAATCATTTTTACTTTTTCAGTAGTCTGTTGGACAATCTCAGGTCCTAACACAAGGTTATCGCCATCTCAAACCAGCACAGAGGGGTTCTACACCTCCTTCCATACAACGCTTCAAAAGGGGCCATTCCAATGCTAGAGTGGAAACTATGGTTATAGGTAAACTCTATAAGTGGTAAAAAGCTATCCCAACTTCCACTTTGTTCCAACACACAAGCTCTCAATAAGTCTTCCAGGGATTGATTGGTTCTTTTAGTTTGACCATCTGTTTGTGGGTGATAGGCTGAACTCATCCTAAGGTTCGTACCCAAAGCGCTTTGTAAACCTTGCCAAAATTTAGAGGTAAATCTAGGGTCTCTATTTGACACTATACTCGATGGGATTCCATGCAACTTAACAATTTGCTTTATGTATAATTCAACTAACTTTTCCATAGAATAAATTATGTTTATCGGAATGAAATGAGCAGATTTGGTTAATCTATCCATAATAACCCAAATAATGTCATACTTTTTTGGAGTTCGAGGTAAGCCTACAACAAAGTCCATAGAGATGCTATCCCACTTCCATTCAGGAATACTCAAAGGTTGCATCAAGCCTGAAGGTTTCTGGTGTTCTACCTTAGACTTTTGACAGGTCAAACAAGCATATACAAACTCAGCAACATCTTTTTTCATCCTAGGCCACCAAAATATCTTCTTGAGGTCCTTATACATTTTTGTGGCTCCAGGGTGAATACTTAAACAACTCCTATGTCTTTCCTCTAAGATTATCTTTCTTAACTCCTCTACATCGGGTATACAAATTCTATCCTTAAATCTCAAAATTCCATCCACACCCATTTTAAAATCAGGTTCTCTCCCCTGGTCAATCAGTTGTAACTTATCCAAAAGGTATAAGTCCAACTTCTGACTCTTTTCAATCTCTTCTAATAGTCCACTAGTCACCTTTAACATTCCCAATTTAATACTTTCTGGTGTCAATTCACAAACTAAGCTAAGGTCTCTAAACTGTTCCAGCAACTCGTTGTGCTTAACCATTAAAGCGGACACACTCAAATTCTTCCTACTCAAGGCATCAGCCACTACATTGGCCTTTCTAGGGTGATAGTTAAGTTCAAAATCAAAATCCTTAAGAAATTCCATCCACCTACGTTGCCTCATATTCAATTCCTTCTGGTCAAAAAGGTACCTAAGGCTCTTATGATCACTAAAAACCTCAAATCTAGATCCGTACAAATAGTGTCTCCACATCTTAAGTATAAAGACAACTGCTGCTAGTTCTAAGTCGTGGGTAGGGTAGTTCTTCTCATGAATCTTCAGTTGTCTAGAAGCATACGCTACGACTTTTCCATTCTGCATAAGCACTCCACCTAATCCTGAGCCACACGCGTCAAAATATACTACAAAGGGTTCGCTCAGGTTAGGTAACACTAAGATCGGTGCAGAGGTCAATCGTTTCTTAAGCTCTTGGAAACTATTCTCACAATGGGTATCCCACACAAACAATTCCCCTTTCCGGGTCAACTTAGTTAAAGGTAAGGCCAACTTGGAGAATCCTTCTTTGAATCTACGATAATAACTTGCCAGTCCTAGGAAACTCCTAATCTCAGTCACTGATTTTGGTGTTTTCCATTCTAAGACACTCTCTACCTTAGTAGGATCAACAGCTATTCCTCCTTTTGAAATTACATGTCCTAGGAAACTCATTTCCTCTAACCAAAATTTACACTTAGACAGCTTGGCAAATAATTGTTTTTCCTTAAGGGTTTGTAAGACTATCCTTAAATGTTCACCATGCTCTTCCTTAGTCTTAGAGTACACTATGATATCATCCATAAACACAACCACAAATGAGTCTAGGTAAGAATGAAAGATTCGGTTCATGTAATCCATAAACACTGCTGGTGCATTAGTAACACCAAAAGGCATGACCAAGTACTCATAGTGGCCATAACGGGTCCTAAATGCGGTTTTGAGACATCAGAAGACTTCACCCGAATCTAATGGTAACCTGATCTCAAATCGATCTTACTAAATACGCAGGATCCTCTCAATTGGTCCATAAGATCATCTATCCTAGGTAGTGGGTACTTATTCTGGATTGTCACTTTATTAAGTTGGCGTTAATCCACACACAACCTCATAGATCCATCCTTCTTTTTAACCAAACAACACAGATGCACCCCATGGTGACATACTAGGTCTTATAAATTGTTTATCTAAAAGCTCCTCCAATTGTTTCTTAAGCTCAGACAATTCTAAGGGAGACATCCTATATGGTGCGATGGATATGGGTCCAGTACCTGGTACAAGGTCAATGTTAAACTCGACCTCACGCTCTGGTGGTAAACTATTGACATCTTCAAGGAATACTTCAGGGAATTCACGCACAATAGGAACATCTTGTACTACCACTTTTTCTTCAAGTTCCAACGAGGATAGGATCATGTATAACTGGGCATCTTCTTTCAAGAGTGCCTTCACTTGGTTGGCGGATATATTGCTAGGCTTCTCTCTCTCTCTCTCTTCTGGTTCCATGAATTCAATAGTTTTACTAAAAAAATCTACGCGGACTCGATTAGCAGATAACCAATCCATACCGAGGATCACATCAACTAGACGTAAAGGTAAACATACTAAGTCAACTCGGAAGTCCTTTCCACACACATGGATAGAAATATTATGACAAACACTAGAGGTGTCAACAGAGTCACTAGTTAGGATATTCACAATCAAATCATACTGCAAACGAGACACAGGTAGTCCTAAATGTCTAACACAATCAAGAGACATAAAGGAATGAGTAGCACCACAATCAAATTGCACAAACAAAGGAGTATCACTTATGAGACACGTACCTTGGATCAAGTTATCTTTCTCAGTTACTCCTGCACCACTAAGGGCAAAGACTCTTCCATTAGACATAGGTCGGCTGGCTTGGGAACTCTGGTTTCTGGATTAAGGAGTCTTCTTTGGATAGGGGCATGTGGTGCTGATGTGGCCCTGTTGTTGACAATTAAAACAAGTAACTGCAGCATCTCTGCACTCAAATGCCATATGACCTTGCTTACCACACTTGTGACATCGAATAAGAGTAGCAGGATCACTGTTGTTACTACTGTTGTTGCTCGAGACTTGACTCCGGTTGTTGCTATTCACATAGCTAACTCCTCTTCCATTCGGGTTTCCTCTACCACCCCCATAACTATAACTGTTTTCATTTCCTTTTCCATTACCATTACCATTTCCTCTTCTAGTTGGAGAACCGTGTTGGTGATAATTCGAACGACTTTCAAATTTACTAGGAGGGAAAGAGTAAGGTTTTCCCCTATTATGATGCATAAGCCTCTTGTCCTTCATGGTTCCCGTGTTTCGATAATGTGCCTTTTCAGCACGACTATCCTCATCATAGATCCTACTCTTATTCACTAGGGTAGGGAAGTCACGGATCCCTTGCATTCCAACCTGCTTCTTGATCTCTGGTCTGAGTCCCATTTCAAACTTGATGCAGTTAGATTTTTCTCCTGCTTCTCCTACATAGAGTGGATAGTACCTGGACAACTCCTCAAACTTAGCGGCATATTCTGCCACTAACATATTACCTTGTTCTAACTTGATAAATTCCATTTCCTTCCTATTGCGGATGTCTTCAGGAAAATACTTGACTACGAACATGTTTCTGAATACTGTCCAAGTAATTACATTCCCTACATTATCTAAACGCTGGCGCGCATTATCCCACCAATGTTCAGCTTCTTCTATCAACATAAAGTTCCCAAATGCACTTTTTGGCCTTCGGGACATGCCACTTTTCTAAAAAATTTCTCAATCTCTTGCAACCACTTCTGGGCTCCATCTGGATTATAGTGACCTTCAAATGATGGAGGATTAGCCTTATGGAATCGATCCATTACCATGAACTCATTTATTTGCACATTTCCTTGATCACTAGTGTAACTATTAGCTTGAGCAACAGCTTGAGCAGCAACCTGTGCAGCTTGAGCAGCAACTTGTGCAGAGGCTTGCGCAGTAGCTTGGGATTCAACCAAAGCCTGTAGAGCCTCCACTGTAACTCCTGCCATGGACTCTAGAGCCTCAACAATTGCAGTGTCATTCCTCCCACTAGTTATCACTACCTGCATCAATTAGATAGGCCAATTGAATACAGTGGAGTACTTAGGGAGAAAGGAAACTAACTTAGTTCTACACTACTAACACAATAACAATCATAGTAACAACACACACATAACAGAGCACACAAGGAAACATAGTGAACACATAACACACCTACGGTCTGATTGGACAGACCTGCTCTGATACCACTAATGTGACACCCTAAATCCCAAATTTATTTAAAATTATTTTTTTTTTCTTTCAAATTTTAATTTAAAAGTAATAGAATATAAATAAATAAATAAATAAAACTTTTGAACGATTTCTTTAAGGCAAAAGTATCACTTAATCATGCACAATTCATATTAATCCAAAGTTTCCATCAGCTTAACAATTCGATGGTCATAACATAATCAAATTAAATTCTTTTGAAGCACACGTACATAAGTTACTGATAATTATAAATGTAGTCCCAACCCGATGTCACTATCAGAGCAAAATTTCCCAAAATTACAGATGTTCAAATATGAAATTAACAGAAGGAGTGTGATAAAAGTCTTCAAGATGAGACGGCTTCCTACACCCTGGGAGTATTAATCTTCACCTGCAGCTTGCAGCTCGTCTGCGTCCATTGCAAACGCCAAACACAACAACGAGGGGTGAGTATCGAAATTATGTAATAGTATAAAGTAAACGAGAAGAACACGTAAGTAATCAAATTAACACAAACATGAGAACATTCCAGAACTTAATATCAAGGTTAATCTAATTCAATCACAATAAAACAGTCACAGGGAGAAAATGTTATGCATGTCCTATACTTCATACTTCTTCATCACTTGGTACCATTTGAAGGAGCAAACACGAGAAGGGGGGTTGAATTGTGTTTTACTAACTTGATTACTTTTCCTGTTTTTATACTTTTAAAACAAAACTTGATGAATAAAAAACAGAGTTAGCAGCGGATATAAAGTAAAAATAAAACACATAATTTTTATACTGGTTCACCGTTAACGAGGCTACGTCCAGTCCCTTCACCTTGAAGGATTTCACTAATTCAAACCTTGAATTACAACAGTTCCACTGACCCTCCAAGTCAGTCTTCTCAAACAGTCTAACAATCCTAGACTCTTGAGGAATACAGCACCTTGACTTCCTAAGTCAAGTCTTCTCCTGCCAATCTGACAACCCCAGATTGTAGAAGGAATTACAACGCCTTGAATCTAATTGCCAAGTAATCTGCTACCCCTTCTGACTTCCTCAGATTGTAGAATCTACTTCAACAACTTAGATCTAACATAAGGGAAAGAAAATAACACGAGTGCTTGCTTCTTGAAAGCTGGAACTAACAATTAACCTCACTAAAAACTTGAGTGTTTGCTTTGAAAGTGTATGACTCTTTTGTGATTTTCGATGCTAAGTATTCTGCCTTGAGCCTCCTTTTATAGATGCAGATTAAGACCTCTTCCAAGCTTAATTTCGAGCTGAATCTTGCTGGATTCTCTTGCAAAAATATCTTGACCAATTGGGCTTTATTTAAATAAAAAACATATCTTTTTTAAGCTTCAGATTTTCTTTCAAAAATAACTGGCCAATCATGTCTTTAGATTCTTCCCGCCAACAGCTCCTAAATTCCACAATACCTCACTTTATTTTTGTAACAAATCTTTTCAATAGTTTGATCAAAATAAATTAAAATCTCCACCGTTAATCCTCATGATTAAATCTGGACCATTTGATCTTTTGCGCTAGTCCACATCTGGACCATACTAAGTGATATGCTGTGATCCTCTGATTTCGGCCACTGCTGGACCATACTTTCTAACCTTCTGATCTCGGCCATCCTAGTCTTGCAAATTGATCTATTGTGATCCTCTGATCTCGGCCACTGCTGGACCACACATCCTGACCTTCTGATTTCAGCCAACACTAGGCCATGGTCTGATCTTCTGATCTCGGCCAACACTGGGCCAAATACTTAAATCTGAACCATTGATCTGAAAATCTTCCCTCTGATCTGGACCAATTCAGGACTTGGTCAGGATTAAACTGAAATTAAATCTGGATAAATAATATATCAGTCTGGACATTTTACCTTCTGTTTTGGATCAGTTCTGGATCAATTCTGGAGATTATTTCTTCTGGTCTGGACTTAGTTTCATACCCTGAACTATGCTATCTTCTGGTCTGGGTCAAATCTGGATTAATTCCTTTGTTCTGGACCCATTTATTTACCCTCTGATTAAGTCTGGATCAAGTCTGGACTGTTTATCATTTCATTGCCAGGCCATCTTCTGGTCAGAATAACTTCTGGAATAAATCTGACATTTGACATATTCTGGTCTGGATCAAATCTCCCTATGGCAGGCTTCCTTCTGGTCTGGTCCAGGTCTCCTTCTGACTTTGCTTCCTTCTGATCCGGGCCAGCAAAGATATCCTCTAGTAGTGTTTTGACATCCTGGTGTATCCTCTAGTAATTCCAGGATGCATTCTGGATGCTTTTTCTGCCTCTGCAAACATCATTTTCTGGTGGTATTTAATGTAATAATTCAAGGTACAAAATAAGATTACATGGAGTGCTTTTGTAAACATCAAAATCCTAAGTATTTAGAACCAACTTGGTTCCAACAATCTCCCCATTTTTGATGATGACAAAACCTTAACTTATTTTGCCAGTTTATAACTCGAAGACTTGAATTACTCCCTCTCAGATCAATCTCTCCCCCTAAGTATGATATTGAATTTTTCTTCTCCTTTTCAACTCCTTCTCTTTTCACTCTTTCTTTTCTTCTCTTCTCCTCTCCTTTTCAACTCCTTCTTTATTCGCTCTTTCTTTTCTCTCTTCACATTGCCTTTCCTTTTCAACTCCTTCTCTTTTCACTCTTTCTTTTTCTCTCTCCCTGTTTCCTCTCCTTTTCAACTTCTTCTTTTTCACTCTTTCTTTTTCTCTCTCCCTAATTCTTCTCCTTTTCAACTCATTCGCTTTTCATCTCTTTCTTTTTCACTCCTCCTTTCTTTTTATCTCTCATTTTCTACTTATTTCTCCTTTTCTCTCTCTCTCTCCCCCTATTTGTCATCAGCCAAAAAGAGGTCCTACTATTTTTGTATTTTTTTCTCTTTACAAATTACAGAAAGTAAAACAGAAAATAAAAGACAGAAAATAAAATTACAAGAAATTTAAAAACTCCTAAGATGACTACTTGAGCTAGTCAGATATGGAGGTAATGCTGAGATGCTTCTTGATGAACTCGAACCTATCTTCTAGTAATGCTTTGGTGAAGATGTCAGCCCATTGATGATCAATGTCCACAAACTGGATGCTTAAAGTCCCTTTTTGAACATGGTCCCTAATGAAATGGTGTTTTATTTCAATGTGTTTGGCTCTAAAGTGTAAGATAGGGTTCTTGGTTAGGTTTATGGCTGAAGTGTTATCAAAGAACAAAGGGATATTGGTTTCAAAGATGTTGTAATCTTCAAGTTGATGTTTCATCCAGAGTAACTGTGAACTGCATCCTGCTGCTGATATATACTCAGCTTCAGCTGTTGACATGGCAATTGTGCTTTGTCTTTTCCTTGACCAAGAGATCAAATTATCACCTAAGAATGTGCAGTTGCCGCTTGTACTTTTCCTTTCCAGCTTGTCTCCAGCATAGTCGGAATCACAAAAACCTTTGAGTTTGTAGGTGGGGGTTTTCTTGTATAACAAAGTAAGGTTGGTGGTTCCTTTAAGGTATCTCAAAATTCGTTTGACAGTAGTTAAATGGGATTCCCTAGGGTCAGCTTGAAAACGGGCACAGACACAAACACTCTATATGTTTTCTGGTCTACCTTTTGGCTGGTTTCATCTTTCTCAAGTGAGCAGGTTGGGTGCATGGGGGTGGCCATAGGCTTATATTCACACATTTTGAACTTTTTAACAAGTTCTTCAGTATATTTAGATTGGTGAATTAGTATACCTGATTTACCTTGGTGAATCTGAATTCCCAAGAAGAACTTGAGTTCTCCCATCATGCTCATTTGGAACTCTTTCTGCATTAGGTTAGAAAACTCTTTGCACAAAGTGCCATTAGTCGATCCAGATATGGTATCATCAACATAAACTTGAATAATCAAAATATCATTTTTAATGGATTTCCTAAATAGAGTATTATCAATCTAGCCTCTATTAAATTCATTCTTTAGCAGAAAGTTACTAAGTCTGTCATACCATGCCCTTGGTGCTTGTTTTAAACCATATAAAGATTTTTTAAGTTTAAAGACATGGTTTGCAAAATCAGAGTTTTCAAATCCAAGGGGTTGTTTGACATAGACTTCCTCACTTATGTAGCCATTGAAGAATGCACTTTTAACATCCATTTGATACAGCATTATATCATGATTAGCAGCAAATGATAAGAGAATTCTAACTGCTTCTAACCTGGCCACTGGAGCAAACGTCTCAGTGTAATCTATACCTTCTTGTTGACTGTATCCTTGAGCTACAAGTCTGGCTTTGTTCCTTACCACTTCACCTTTTTCATTTAGTTTATTTCTGAACACCCACTTGGTTCCAATAATGTTTTTGTTTGGTCTGGGTACCAGATCCCAAACATCATTCCTTTGGAATTATTCAGCTCTTCTTGCATTGCAAGTATCCAACCTTCTTCTGCCAAATCTTCATCAACATTGGTTGGTCTGCATCAACTTCTGTTTCTGGAAGATCTGTAACAGCTTTTTATTCTGATAAATCAACTTCTGGTTCTGGTAAATCTGTAACAGCTTCTGATTCTAATAAATCAGTTTCTGGTTCTGGTAAATATCCAAATTTCTCTTCAGATTTATCTTTTGAAGATTTGTCATGTGTTGTTGACTTGCTTGTATCCTCTACCTTTCCAGGTACTTCTGTTTCTTCTGCTTCTGCTTCTGCTCCCTTTGGTTTTGGTGAACCTGCACTATCTTTATCTTGCTTTGATTTGTCAAGATCAAGCAGTTTATCATATAACATAATATAGATCAAATAATTTAAAAATGAACTCACTACAGCCAAACCATTAATTCTGCTTCGGGTGATTTCTGCTTGTTTTTGAACCCACTGGAATGGTGTTTCTGCTGAAGTGTTCAATTCGTGTGAATCACCTGGTTCCTCTGACAGTTTGAAAACCTCTATGTCAGCAGTTTCAATTTTACTCTGAAAATCCTCTTGCTTCTGATTTTCAGATTCCTAATCTGTATGTTCTGTGATTACATGGTTTGGATGAGGGGATTTGAATTCCCTTCCAGGTTTGTAGTCTTGATGAATCTCACTGGAGTGTTTGAAGAACTCTCCTGATTCTGATTCCTCTCTTTCTGCTTTGGCTGATACACCATGTTCCTCTGGTGATTCTGGAACTTATGGTGATTCTGGTGATTATACTGATTCTGGTAATTATGCTGGTTTTGGTTCGGGTTCTGGTACTGATTCAGATTCTGGTTCCAGTGTTGGTTCTGGTTCCAGTTCCTGTGCCTCTGATACTGGTTCCAGTTCTGGTTCCAGTTCCTATACCTCTTATATTGGTTCCAGTTCTGGTTCTGGTTCCAGTTCCTATTCCTATGATACTGGTTCCAGTTCCTGTTCTGATTCGTGTGATATCTTTGATATTTCTTGTTCCTCCTATGATTCTGGTTCTGGTTCTGATAGGTATTGTGTTGACCAGTTCTTCTTCTACCAGAGTCACTTGGCTTCTGTTTGGTAGATGTTGGAACATAAACCTTCTTCTGCTTGTGCATTGCCAACATCCATTGTCTAGGCACCATTGTTGGTGTCTCCTTCTGGTTGCTCAAAATATCTGCAACATAGACAATTTGATCTTTTGGTACCCAGAACTGATTGGGTCCAGGTTTGTTAGTCTTAATAGCTCTCTGATCTTGTTAAGATATTACCATTGGACAAGATAATTCATAGTGACCTTTCTTAGCACAAATATCAGAATGAACAGTTTTAGTATCAGCAATAGTTTCTATAAAACCAAGACCTCTCTTTCCAATGTTACTGTTTCCATAAATCATAGATGCATATTTACTTCTTTCCATTCCATTAGAAATAAAGTTTTGAAAAAATTGTTCATGCATATCAGATTCATAAACAGTTTTGGAAGTGGAACAAGCATTACTTTTGAGAGTTTGGTTTTCAGATTTGAGTCTTGCAACTTCAGTTTTAAAATCTTGGTTTTCAGTTGCATACTCAGAATTTCGATTCTTTAAAACTTGGATTTCTTTGGTTAGATTTTTCTTATCTTCCCTAAGAGTTTTCAGTTTTAAAGACATCTTATTGTTTGCATTTAACAAGTCTTTTACAGCATCAATTAATTCAGATTTAGAGAGATCAGAAAATACCTCACTGTCTTCATCTTCTGATTCTGTTCCAGAGCCTGAACTGTATCCAGAACTTGAGTTGGTATGAGCCATCAGAGACAGAATTGCTTCCTCTGATGTGCTTCCAAACTTGCTCGAATGACTACTTCGTTCATTCTTCCCTCTGCCTGCTTTCCTTCCTGAAATCATGCCTTTATGAGGTCCAGAAGTAGACCTGATGTGCGCCATCATTGTTGTTTCTGCCTCTTCTTCATCAGACGATTCTTCTTCTGATTCTGATACATCCCAGGCAGCCATCAAACCCTTCTTTCTGTATCTGGAACTCTTCTTGTGCTGTTTGCTTTTTTCCAGATTTGGACATTCTAACTTGATATGTCCAGGTTTATTGCATCCATAACAAACAATACTCTTCTTGTTAGATTCTTCCTTTTCTTTGTTGTTATGTTTCTTCTTGAAGCTTCTTCTCTTCCTGTTTTCCCAGATCTTAACCATCTTTTTGGTTAAGTAAGCCATATCATCACAGTCACTGTCACTATCCTCTGATTCTGATGCTGCCCTTGCAGCTTTCTTCTGTTTCGACTTAAAAGCCAGATTCTTCTTCTTCTTAGGTTCATCTGCATTCAGCTCTATTTCATGAGACCTGAGGGAGCTGATCAGATCTTCAAGCTTCAAGGTATTCAGATCCCTAGCTTCCTGTACTGCAGTAACCTTTGGTCTCCATTTGGCTGGTAAGCTTATGAGGATCTTCTTGACATGATATGTTGTTGTGTAGCTTTTCTTCAAGACCTTCAGTCCAGATATCAAAGTCTGGAATTTGCAGAACATTCCATCAATGTTTTCATCATCTTCCATCTTGAACATCTCATACTGTTTGACCAGTATGTTAGCCCTTGCTTCTTGAACCTGTTGGCTTCCTACATAGGTCAGAACCAGACTGTCGAATATGCTCTTTGCTGTTTCTTTATCTGTGCATCAATCAAATTCCTTGAATGTGATGGCACTGATCATGATGTTTCTAGACTTGTGATGAAGTTTGTGTAATATGCTCTGATCTGGTTTCATATCATCCATGTCTAGTTCTTTAGTTGGATCTTCTGGATCAGTAGGTGCAGTGTATCCTTTGTCTACCATCTTCCATAATTCAGGATCTTGAGATATGAAGAAACTTCTCATTCTGTCCTTCCAATACTCAAACCTTTCTCCATCAAACAGTGGTGGTCTGTTGATGTTGCCTCCCAGTTCATCTCTGGATTTGCCATGTTGAACCCCTTGGACCTTTCCTCAAACACTGTTAAGTGCTCAGCCTTGAGACCGAGCTCTGATGCCAATTGAAGGCCAGATATTGCATCCAGAAGGTACCAGAGGATGCATCCTGAAGGCACCAGAGGATACACCTTCAGAGGATATCATCAAAGAAGAATAGATCAGAGGATGATGATACTATGCAAAAATCAGAGAATGACGTCACCAGATAATGTCACCAGAAGATGACGTCACCAGAAGCATAAATCAGAGGATGACGTCACCAGAAGCATAAATCAGAGGATGACGTCACCAGAGGATGTCACCAAAAGATGACATCACCAGAAGCATAAATAAGAGGGTGATGTCACCAAAAGATGATGTCACCAGAAGCAAAAATCAAAGGATGACGTCACCAGAGGATAATTCATCAAAGGAATCTATCAGAGGAATATGTTAGAGAAAAATGCTCAAAACAGAATTGGAGTAAAAGACTCGAGAAACAGAATCTCTGACACCCTAAATCCCAAATTTATTTAAAATTACTTTTTTTTCTTTCAAATTTTAATTTAAAAGTAATAGAATATAAATAAATAAATAAATAAAACTTTTGAACGATTTCTTTAAGGCAAAAGTATCACTTAATCATGGACAATTCATATTAATCCAAAGTTTCCATCAGCTTAACAATTCGATGGTCATAACAGAATCAAATTAAATTCTTTTGAAGTACACGTACATAAGTTACTGATAATTATAAATGTAGTCCCAACCCAATGTCACTATCAGAGCAAAATTTCCCAAAATTACAGATGTTCAAATATGAAATTAACAGAAGGAATGTGATAAAAGTCTTCAAGATGAGACGGCTTCCTACACCCTGGGAGTATTAATCTTCACCTGCAGCTTGCAGCTCGTCTGCGTCCATCGCAAACGCCAAACACAACAACGAGGGTGAGTATCGAAATTATGTAATAGTATAAAGTAAACGAGAAGAACATGTAAGTAATCAAATTAACACAAACATGAGAACATTCCATAACATAATATCAAGGTTAATCTAATTCAATAACTATAAAACAGTCACAGGGAGAAAATGTTATGCATGTCCTATACTTTATACTTCTTCATCACTTGGTACCATTCTACTCTTAAGTACTTGGTTAGGAGGCCTGATACTATGCCACTACAAGAGTGGACGGACAATTCATGAATGGCCAAGTCCTCATAGATCCCGCAACTCAACCCGAGACACATACGCGACGGTCGGGGTACTCTTGTTTTGCACGGTAGCTCCCGGCCTTAGGGAATAACCCACTAATCCACTTAGGAATTCCCAACTAGATGTACCCCCAAGGTCTATCAGTCTTACCTTACGGTTTGATTGCAGCCCTCCACGATCAGGCTCATTCAGTTGTACTTCCCCGAATCACTAGGTTTGTCAAACCTTCCCTATATGATGACAAAATATTCCTCACTCCAAAACTACAGCATCTATCTCATACGTACTGGATTATCATAACTCAATAACTTTCAGTTGTACTTCACAATATTCATCATTATATATACATATATATATTAGTCAATCACAATAAAACCCCAATATTTGGTCTACACTACTCACAATACACAGTCCAATCACATAATAAGAAATCAAACAGGTGGGACATTCAAGTAATATCATAATTTCAATCAAATTACAAGAACACTCGAGTACATATCATTCATACAATAACAATCAGCATAAGGTTCATAAAACTGGATAGTATAAAACCTTGATATACATAAATTCACAGCAATTCTAGGTTGCTAAAATATGTTTTAGTCCTCCCTATTACCAACCATATATTATTAATTAATTATTATCACTCAATAGGGGTCGACCATACGTAGTAAGCCCCGGATGAATATCTGGGAATTTCAGTATTCCCGTTCATCTCATGTCATTTTATACACATAATATCGAACCTCATCTCACCCCTTACCTTGGCTGATGATTTTTCTCAACGAAGCTGATCCGTTGATGTAATGTATCGCGTCTTCGCCAATCACCGTCTCTAACAGCCTAGTCTTTGAAATCAATGTATGTTTTTGATATTAAGAGTTGCGGCTGGATTCAATAGGGCAGTAGTCAATTCAATTTTTTCTTCCTAATAGAACGGGGAAACAGAGATACGGAATGCACGACAACCTCCTTTATTCACTTATATACCTATCCATACGTACTAGTAGTATTAGGTATATTATTAGGCTTATTATCAGACCTATACACTTAGCCCATGACCCTTATTATTATTATTATTATCATCATTATTATTATTATTGTTATTATTACTACAATCATAAACTCACTCTACTAATCCTTAAGTTAATGGACTAATGTAGCAACACACACGTTTACTTCTTATTTTCTTTTATATATATATATATATATATATGTTTTTAAAACAAAATTGAATATTATTAATATTAATAATTTAAATAAATCATTAGGGCGAACACATAGGACAAACACGAAGGAAATTATCGCACATGTCAACATACGGATAATGATAGTTGTGCATTATATTTTATAATTAAAATAAAATAATAAGAAATTGGGGTGTTACAGAATCTAGCTAAAAATATGCTTAAAACAGAATCTGAGAAAAATGCTCAAAACAGAATTGGAGCAAAAGACTCGAGAAACATAATCTAGCTAAAAGCATGCTCAAAATAGAAGCGGAGCAATATTCTCAAAACAGATTAATCGAAATACACTCCAGAAGTAAAGCATCAGTGAAGTCCTAAAGTTCATCTATAAAAGGAAGCTCAAGGTAGAAGACTTAGCATCGAAAATACTTGAGAGTCATACACTTTCAAAAGCAAAGTACTTGAGTTTTCAGTGAGGTCAATTGTGAGTATCCACTTTCCAGAAGCAAGTACTCTAAGTTTTTCTTTCCCTTGTATTAGGTCTAAGTTGTTGAAGTAGAGTCTACAATCTGAGGGAGTCAGAAGGAGTAGCAGATTACTTAGCAATTAGATTTAAGGTTCTTTTCCTCAAAAGTCTAGGGTTGTTAGACTTATTGAGAAAACTGACTTGGAGGGCCAGTGGTACTTTGTAATTCAAGGTTTTTGAATTAGTGAAATCCTTCAAAGTGAAGGGACTGGACGTAGCCTAGTTAACGGTGAACCAGTATAAAATTCTGAGTTTTTATTTACTTTATATCCGCTGCTAACTCTGTTTTAATTCATACATAACAAGTTTTGTTTAAAAACTTAAAAAGTATTCAAGTTAGTCAAACACAATTCAACCCCCCCTTCTCGTGTTTGCACCTTCAATAACCATAAAAAATCATCTTCCAAAATGTTCTGAAACTAAGGAGGAAAGTACCTATCTAAAAATAGAAGTTCATGAATTGAAAAATGATTTAACCAACTTGGTAAAAACCACTGAAACTTTTCAAAAGATTATCAAAGCATGACTCAAAGCAAAAATGAAAAGATCATTTTCCATGTTCAAGAACGGCCATTCTTTAGCTTTTGAGTTGTGAATCAAGAATGTTCTTGAATCTAAAAATTCAGCATAACTTTGAGACATCTATACTGTTGATAAAGAAATATTCAAAAAATGTCCAAAGAAACCATGACATCTGCAAGTTCTATTCTGCAAAAAACAGCAAAAACAAAGAATGATAAGTTAAGAACAATCTTGGTTTGAAATCTAACTTTTTTCCACAATCTAACACATGACAGCTGGAACTTTTCTAACGGTCATATTAGCTGTCATGAACCTCCTTGAAGCCTATAAAAGGAACCCCAAGCTCAAGGAAAAATTAGAGCTTCAAGTACAAAGCAATACATCACTTACATACACTTACACACTTAAAAGTTTCTTAATCACAAACAAAAGATTCAGTTCTGCTTTTCTTCTTCATATTAGAATCATTCTATTGAATTTTTTTTCAAGAATCCAATCTCAAACACGAGTTGAGCATACTCAGATTCTGTCCAAAATCAGAGCTTCAAGTACTAAGCAATTCATTACTCACTTCAATCATACTTGAATTTCTCTCACTAACATACATTGAATCAGTTCTGATTTTTCCTATTCAATTCCTAGAATCATTCTCGTGTATTTCTATGTCAAAGAATCAAAACTCAAACAAGTGTTGAGCCTTCTCATATTTTTAAAAAATACTTCAAATCATATCATTGTAAACTCAAGGCTATAGTGTGAAGTATAGTTTTGAGTAAGCTTGTAGGAAATTCTTTTGATTAAAAGGTGGACTGTAAAATCCTATCTAAAGATTGATAGGTGATTTGATTGAACTTCTTTCTGGGTGGAAATGATTTGTTTTTGTAACAGATCAAGGTTGATCTGAAACAAGGTGTGTAAAACCAAGATTGCTCTCTGTTTTAGCACTTAGTGAAAATCTCACAGTTGTGAGGACTGGACGTAGCCCGAGTTGGGGTGAACCAAGATATATTTTTGTGTGGTATCTCTTCCCTTATATATTTACTTTCAGTATGTTTGATTATTTAGTTAAATAGATAAATTAAATTGTTAATTTTAACTAACCAATAACGTTCTCCGTTTTCTGGTTAAAACTAAGAACGTTCTCCGTTTTCTAGTTTCATAACCAAGATCAATCTTGAGTTATTTTCTTAAGTTTTTAACAAGAAATTTTAAAAGGTCGAATTTACAATTCAAACCCCTTTTTTCTTATAAATTGACATTGCTACTTCAGACTTTTTAATACCCATAATTTTCTGCAATAGTCATCTCAAAACCGAATGAGATAGAGTGTTTCAATAATAGAGTGTTTCAATAATACCAAATAGAATTTCTTTTTATAGCCAATCATTTGTAACACCTGATGCTCTAGTTCTTGAGGGTGTCGAGTTTGATATTCATAAACAATTTCATCAACTTGATTAAGAGGAAGAACCATAATATCCTTTTGAGGACCAAAATTTGCTACATTAATTGCAATTATATGAATTGGTTTGAAACTGATTCTTCTTCACTCAATTTTGTTCTTTTGACCATGTCTCTCCCCCCAAACTCAATATCCTCAAAGAACTATGCATCTATTGTCTCAAAAAAAATTCTTTAATATGGGACTCAAAATTTATATTTCTCAAACCTTTCAAATATTATAAATTTTTGCAAGCCATAACTGAATTGACTCTAACTATATACAAATTCAAAAGATAAAATGAATCAATTGTATCAAAATAAAACTCAAAAAAATTATTTTGATTTGTTTGTAAAGAAGCTAAAACAAAATTTTATCAAAATAATGATTCAACCAAAATGTCTTTTAAATATAAGGATATAATGACAATCTAAAATGAGCAAAGCCTTCATCTTTACCGACTTTGCCCTTTCTAAATTGATGTCTTTCAACATCAATAGGCATTTATATTTCCTTAATTTTTTTTATTTGCCCTCATCTTCTTAAGGTATTTTCCAAATAAACACTATTTTATTTTCTCTTGCTTCGCTATTTTCTTTCTTGCATACTTTATGAAATGAACTCATTAAATTATCATTTAATACTTTAACAA
The DNA here is from genome assembly GCA_037974295.1 of Cicer cuneatum. Classification (NCBI taxonomy): domain Eukaryota; kingdom Viridiplantae; phylum Streptophyta; class Magnoliopsida; order Fabales; family Fabaceae; genus Cicer; species Cicer cuneatum. Next base: position 57,666,600 of record JBBPBO010001985.1, on the reverse strand, counting down.
TTAAAAACTTCATTGTACAATTAGAATATCAAACACTAAAATTTCGATCAAGTAATCAAATAGTCAAAATTTTAACGTATTTACAAATTTTATGCTTATATTTTTTTTGCCTAATAATATTAATGAATTACTAGATCTCCAATTAGTGCTTGTTATTTGCTTTATTGTTTTAAAAGCACTTTAATTTAAGCAAAGAAAATATGACAAATATATGTTATCTTCATTAACACCTCTAATATCTGTAAAAAAAAAAATTTATATTCAAATGACCTATATGTTTTGAAGAAAACTCATTTTTCATACTTAATTATCACTTTAGAAATACTAAATTGTGAGAGAACGAGAGTTTCTATGTCCTTATACAAGATCTAGATCTAAGAACAATATTGATGTTCTTCTTTTTCCTAAAAGTAATAACTTTTAAGAAATAAAAATTAATTCTATATATTTAATTGAACAGAACAAGAGTAGTGAAATATACTCACTAAAATACCAAGTGCACCATTATTATCAAGTCTTTAAACAATAACATTAACTGCGAGTGGTATTTTGTTAACAATTAGCATTGTTAAACAATAAATCTTATAATCGTCACACGTTTACCTTCGTAGATGTAACTTAAAATCGGTCAAAAATATACAGATTTAACTACACATACAACATTAGTTGGCACATTAAAAATTAATTATAAGGACATGCACTATTTTTCTTTATTTGTAAATTAAAATACTAAAACAAGATACCAAGCGCACCATTAATCCGCAATCTTTTGACTGCATGCAGTATTCTCAACGCAATGATTAAATATTGGTAATAAGTCATGTCAAATAATTGGTGTCTTTTGACATTCTCATAACCCACATGGATAGTTCTGTATTATATCTTTTGTAATTCTCATTGAATTAATTGTACGCAGCAGAGGTTGAGGTTGCTTTGTGCTACTTGTTGTTTCAACCAATTCAACAAAAAGTATTAGACAATTTAATAAATTGCATCTATGTAACTAACTGACCAAATTGTGCCCTCTTTCAGGCCGACGACATCTCTAATGAATAATTTCATACTATGTCTTTTATAATTTTTGTTGAGTCAAATATACGCAACAAAGTAATGTGGTTTGGTAACCATAAGATTACTTGACAACTCTTAGTGTAAGATATACTCACAACCAAACAAAAATAGAATGAATATATCATAAAAGCATGAATAATATATATATTTATCATGGATGAAGACTTTATAATAATATAGTCCTCGTATCAGCATCGTTGAATCTACGACTTCGTGGAAGGTGAATCAACTCCTTATCAACTGAATCAATTTTTTTTGACAAATGGGTTAAATATTTTTACCATTACATCATAATAATTCATTGAATACCAATTCGAAGGGGAACGCAAATTTGAGGAAAAACTGTTTCTTAATTATCGAACCGGTATTTGGTTGTCAGCTCATATTTCTAGATATTTGAATTCATCCTTCTTTTCTTTGTGTCTATAAAAGCAGTCTGAGTAAGCAAAGTTATAAGTTTATTTACAAGTGTCTGATCAATAAGGTTAAATTTGTATAGCTTCATTGTAACTTTTTATTTTTATTTTTAAGTGATAATAGGTAAAGGTCAACAAGATGTTTTGGTCACTTTGTTGGATATGGAAGTGTTAAGAAATAAATTTATTATAATTTTATAATAATAATAAATATTATTTTTAATAAATTTCTTAACTTTCTCTGGTGTTTAAATGATTATTTTATCATATTGTTTTTGTTTACATTTTATTTTTTTATACTTATTGTTTATCTATTTTTTGTAGGTAGAATGAGTGTTGACACTAGTATCAATAACGGAGATATGTGTCTCGCTATTGGTGCAAATACATACACAATTCTCTAAAATTAAAAAAATATTTCGCTTATTGATAGCGTTTCAGCAAGTGTACTGAATCGTTGCAAGTCATAATTAAAACGGTAGTACCGAGTGTCGAACTCAAAGATTGCGTTTTACTATCGAATTATATTTAATTACTGAAATTGAACAAAAAGTTTCTAGATTGAGTAGAATAATATTTTAAATAACAACAGTAATAAAATTGAACTTTTATAAAGAGAAAAATGTCAGGGATGAGTTTCACTACGAGTCCAACCTTGGTCTCTAATTTGATCCTAGTTACTGAATTCCTTTATTGAATTATTACCAAATTTTCTTTAGTATTCTTGTCCTAATGTTTTAGTAACAGAATCTTTAATTTCAAAATAACCCCTAATTCCTTAGTGGATTTAAAATTAGGATTAAGTTTTACAGTACAAAAATTCTTTTTTTAAACTGCTGCCTCTGCAACTAATTCAATTGGTTTCATGACCTGCATCTATCCCTATACTACAATCTCATGAATTTCTCATCTCAAGCATTCGTAAAGTCCACTTCCGTTTCAAAATACGAATCGTAGAACATTTTAAAGTTGATCAAGCAATAAAAAGCATTAAGCACGTAGATGAGAAAAATAATTCAATAAATTTGTTCATATAACCAGGAATCAAATCAGATAAATAAGGGTTTCATCTTATTTCACTCATCCCTAACAATTAGAGTTTAGTTACTCATTACAGAGATTAATGAGATAGAGATTAAAGAAGAATTACAAGAAAGATTCATGAATGATTCTTGATAAAACTCCTTCAATGGTGTAGAACAGCTGTCTCTGAGCTTCTCTGCTAGGGCACAAGTCTCTAAGCTTCCCAATTGACAAAAAGATCCCTAAAAAATCATTATGCATTATGCAGCGCGCCATGCGCCCGAGGCGCAGGCCATGCGCTTCAGGCGCATTTAAACAGAATCGGCAGTGCAGAAATGCGCTTCAGGCGCATGTTTTGCGCTTCAGGCGCACATCATCTTCTATCTGACGTATACTACATATTTATACTCTTTTGATTCCGAATTTTGTTCCGGTGTCTTCATGAACGTTGTAGCTATGGATATTAGCTTTCATTTGCACTTGGTTTGACTCCAATTGGACATCTAAAACTCCAGATATCACTGAAATACTCCACATAGGTCATGTTGATTTCTCACCAAAATTCAGCATTGCACTAAAACAAAGAAACGACGCAAAACTCTGAAAAATCTCTACTTAATCAACGATATAAGAACATAAGCATTATATTAAACCCAATAACTAGAATCAACAAAATATATGAAATAAATCATTAAATTAACTAATGATTGAAGATAAATAAGACTAAAAACAATGAATAATATGCATATGATGAAGAGTCATCACTTATTTAGTGAAACGAGAAATTGATGTTAGTATCATATCTGACACTGCAAAGACGATTGGAGGCTCTAGAAGCGCTAATGTATTGTTATGCGGAGGAATAAAGTTACATACGGAGAATGAATTATGTTCCTTTAAGTCTCATAAATTTATTAAGTTTCAAAGATATATGTCTAAATGGATACCATATTGAAACAAAAAATGAAGGAGGTACTAATTATCTTTGTATCAACAAAACATGATTTAGATAAAACATGTGTGTATTGAAAAAGTTGTTTGTTTTTTTTCTTCTAGTTTTTATTACACTTATAGTTGTACAATTGAAGCACCTGTAATTATAAACTAGAAGTTTACAAATGATAACTTTATTATTTGGCATGACTGATTGGGTCATCTCAGGTCTATAATAACACACGAAAAATAATTGAAATGTGGTCATTAATTGAAGAGTCATGAGATTCTTCAATCAAATAAGTTCTTATACACCTCTTTCTCTCAAGGAAAATTGATACTTTGAATCATAAAAAAAAAATTAGAAGTGAATCTATCAATTTTTTAGAATGTATACATGGTGACTTTGTAGGACAAGACACTCACCATGTGGAGCATTTAGATATTTTATGATTGTAATTTATGCATCAACTAGATGGTTACATGTTTATTTGTTGCCAATTTAGAACCAGACGTTGTGACACCCTAAACCATAAATTAATATTTTTGAATTTTGACATTGAAATTCTTCAAAAATGAAAAATAAAAAAAAATTTATAAATTTTCAAACATTTTTATAAGGTAAAGAGGATCACGTAATCACTTAACACATCACATTAATCCAAAAATATCCATCAAATTTAACAACTCGAAGACATAATATTAGACAACAAAATTCTTTATATTGTTCGTATTTTGTTAAGATTTCTTTCGCAAATTCTTCATATGAAACTTCCTTCCCATTGCTTGCTTTGATCTAGGCGGGAACATAGTGTTAGACCCGTTCTTGAACTTTCACAAGTAGGAATATGACTAAGTCCAATTTAGTATTTTGTCCTTTGTCAAAATCTAAATTATATCTTTGCAAATAATAAATGCATCTTCTTGTGAGTTTTTCTTCTTGTAAATAATTCTTGATCATATCTTCTTGTAAATAATTCATATCTTCTTGTAGATAAATCTCGATTAAATCTTCTTATAAATAATTCATATCTTATTGTGGATAAGATGTTGATCACATCTTCTTCAAATCTTGACCATATCTTGTTTTCAACTTGGTCAAAGATTTTCTTCAATTATAAATCTGAATCAAATCTTATTTTAGATTGTCTTCAAAAGCATGAACTGTAAGACCCTTAATTTTAAAATTAAATTATGGATTTAATATTAAATATATTTTGGGATATTTGTAAAATCTTTAATATATGTATATTTATATATATATATATATATATAAATATTTTTTAGATTGACTAAAATTATTGGACGAATGATAATTTAATTTAATTACGAGTAATTAAATATCGGGCAGTTGATCAAGATTTTATTTGCCAATAAAGTTGCGGCAGGAGTATTTAGTTACTTGAGGGTCAAGTTTAATTATAATATTATATATATACATATTAGGTGGCAAGGAGTATGGGTATATATATGTTTGTGTGTGAGAGGCAAGCAAAGGAAAAAATCAGTAACAAAAAGAGAAAGACTTATTCCTCTCTCACCTGCCGTGTGTTTTCTTTCTTTTCCTTCTTCTTTCTTCTTCTTTTCATTCTGTTTGTGTTGGTGGAAAAATAATCCATGCTCAAAACCCATATTACTTCGAAATCCAAGCCTCAAATCGAAGAGTGTCAAGAAGGAAAGTTACTCCTTTCATCATTACGGTGCTAGTGAACCAACTTTGGTAGCGACGATGCGAGCGGGAGTTTCGCCATCGCGGTAACGAAAACGAGCGAGAAAGCGTAACCAAGGTAAAGGGCTCCTTCCAACTTTTTAGATTGCATGTAGGGACTTTAAATGCATGTTTGATGGATGATTATTGTGTTATGTTTGTTAAAAAACGTGATGTTATGTTTTGACAATAAAACTGCCATTGCATGTTTGTTGTGGATGATCAAAATGCATTGTACAGAGATATTGTTGTTCTGTTGTTGTTGTTGGCTTTGTTGTTGTATTGATGATGTTTTTGTTGTTGTGTTGATGAGCAAGAAATCATTTATGTTGTGTTGATGATATGCTGGGTTTTGTGGTTAAAGAAGTTGTGATGGTGTTATGGTGTTTATGTTGGTTTTCAAAGAAAAGAGTTTTGGAAACTGAAGTGAATTTTCTGGAAAATCCCACTATTTTTTAAGATGTATTCAGATACGACACTGGCGTATTCAAATACAATTCTGCAAAGTTCAAGTTTTTATTCAAATTTTGAACCTCGTATTCGAATACGACACTCCTTATTCGAATACAAATACGGGATTTTTGCTACTGACTTAGCATTTGTATTCGGCTACAACCCTATCGTATTCGAATACAGAATTGCAGTTTTTGCTTCTGACTTCACATCTGTATTCGGCTACGACAACCTTGTATTCGAATACAAAATTGATGATTTTGCTACTAACTTCGCATCTGTATTCGGCTACGACAACCTCGTATTCGAATACAGAATTGCTGATTTTGCCACTATTTTAGCATCTGTATTCGACTACAAGGAAGTTGTACTCGAATACATATTGGATTTTATCAAAAATTCTATTTTTAAACATTGGTTTAAGCACTTAACTATTTGGAAAACATTTGTAAGGCATGTGATGAATTATATGAGGTTCTTTGAGATTGTTTGATGTGGTGATGAAGTGTCTGGGTCCCATATTGCATTTGCATACTGATTTCAGTGAAGAGAAACAGAGCATGCTCATGCATTCCATAGTCAGGTGGTGACCGCGATGGGCCACAGAGTTTGATGCGGTGACCGTGATGGGCCGCGAAGTTAAGTAGTGACTGTGATGGACTATGGAGTGGTCGCGTGTTCGTGGTGGTCCATTCTATCCGTGCGAGGATTTAACTTCTGTGTGTAGGGCCTGTGAGAGGCTAACACACGTAAATCGTGCTAGTCTGTGATGCGTCTGCACCTTGGTAATTAGTATCTTGGCCTGTGATAGGCGGTACAATTACGATTTACACCCCTTCGAGGAGGGTTTTGTTGTTATGTGGTGACCGTGATGGGCCACGAAGTTAAGTAGTGACCGTGATGGGCTACAGGGTGGTTCCGCGTGTATTTGACGGTCTATCTTATCCTTACAGGGATTTAACTTATGTGTAGGCCTGTGATAGGCTACACCAGTAAATCGTGTTAGTCTGTGATGCGACTGCACCTCGGTAATTAGTATCTTGGCTTGTGATAGGCGGTACAATTATGATTTACGCACCTTTCAAGGAAGGATTTCATCCTGGTAATTCCAGAGTTGTGTACATTGGCATAGACACATTGTATTGGGTTGGTTGACTTGAGTGTCATGATTGTTATGAATCAATGTGTGCAAGTATCTTAAAAATTCTAAGTGCCTAATGAGTTATTGTGATTTGTTGATTGTATTTGGACTTGCAACATGAATTATATATTAAATTGTTTGTTTCTCAAAAATGTAGATGTTTTACATTTTAATAAGTAAGCATACTTATTTATCACAGTTGTTATAGCATTGGAACATGCCATGTATGTACTTGTTGTTGGAACCAAGTTGGTTCTAAGTACTTAGGATTTTGATGTTTACAAAAGCACTCCATGTAATCTTATTTTGTACTTAGAATTATTATATTAAATGCCACCAGAAGATGTGAAGGTGCAAACACGAGAAGGGGGGTTGAATTGTGTTTGTCAAACTTGATTTCTTTTGCTGTTTTGTTGAATGTTAATATGAATTATTCGATATATAACTAATCAGATTCAGCAGCGGATAATAATAACATAATAACACAGCAATTTATACTGGTTCACCGTTAAATAGGCTACGTCATGTCCCTTCCTCCAGAAGGCCTTTTCACTAATTCAAACTCCTTTGAATTACAACACCATTGACCCTACAAGCCAGTCTTCCCAAACAGCCTGACAACCCCAGACTTTTGATGAACAACAATACCTTGACTATACCAACCAAGTCTTCTCAAACAGCCTGACAACTCCAGACTTTTGAGAAATAACAACACCTAAACTAAACCAGCTAAGTCTTCTCAAACAGCCTGACAACCCCAGACTTTTGAGGAACAACGACACCTTAACTAAACCAGCTAAGTCTTCTCAAACAGTCTGACAATCCCAGACTTTTGAGGAACTTCACAACCTTAAACCTACAAGCTAAGTCTTTTTCTAACAACCTGACAACCCCATATTTTAGAAGAAACTTCAACACTATCACTATCGGATTTAATATAAGGGATCGAAATAAGAACTGAGTAATTACTTCTAGAAAGTTGATACTCACAATATGCTCTAGAGTGTGTACTTCTGAATAATTTATGATGACGATCAGCTTCACACTCTAAGAAAAGAACACTTAGAAAATATTTATCTTTTAAGCATGTGTTTCTCTCATTTGAACTCTCTAAATACTTATGAATTTTTACTTGAGTTCTTCTATTTTTTGATGCATTAATCTTCAGCATTAAGTCTCTATTTATAGTTGAACTTTAGGACTTCACTGATGCTTTACTTCTGGAGTGTATTTCGATTAATCTATTTTGAGAATATTCTGGAGTAGTTTGCTCAGATTCTGTTTTGAGTTTTTTGCTCACTGATGCTTTACTTCTGGAGTGTATTTCGATTAATTTGTTTTGAGTATTTTGCTCCGCTTCTGTTTTGAGCATACTTTTAGCTAGATTCTGTTTCTCGAGTCTTTTGCTCTAATTCTGTTTTGAGCATTTTTCTCAGATTCTGTTTTGAGCATATTTTTAGCTAGATTCTGTTTCTCGAGTCTTTTGCTCCAATTCTGTTTTAAGCATTTTTCTCAAATTATGTTTTGAGCATGTTTCTCATATTCTGTTTTGAGCATTTTTCTCATATTCTGTTTTGAGCATTTTTCTCATATTCTGTTTTGAGCATTTTTCTCAGATTTTGTTTTGAGCATATTTCTCTGACAGATTCCTCTGACGATATCCTCTGGTGACGTCATCCTCTGATTTTTGCTTCTGATGACGTCATCCTCTGATTTTCTGCTTTTGGCAACGTCGTCCTCTGATCTATTCTTCTGGTGACATTTTTCATTCTTCTTCTAAGTCAAATATGTTATTTTCATAAAATACATTTGTTAACATCAAAACTTTAATTGCAAGAACCAACTTGGTTCCAACAAGATGAAGTTACCAGAGGCAGAAGATGAAGTCACCAGAGGCAGAAAATGAATTACCAGAGGATACACCTCCAGAAGATACCAGATAATGCATCCAGAAGGTACCAGATGATGCATCCTGAAGGCACCAGAGGATACACCAAGATGTCAAAACACCATCAAAGGATATCTTTCCTGGCCCATATCAGAAGGAAGCAGAGTCCATAAGGAGACCTGGACCAGACCAGAAGGAAGCCTGCCAGAGGGAGACTTGTTCCAGACCAGAAGGTATCATAAGTCAGACTTGGTCCAGAATTAATTCTGACCAGAAGATAGCCTGGTCGTGAATTAAGAAACAGTCCAGACTTGATCCAGACTTAATCAGAGCATAAATTTATTGGTGCAGAACAAGAGATTTAATCAAGATTGGCCTAGACCAAAAGATAGCATGATCTAGAGTATAAAACTAAGTCCAGGTAAGAAGAAATGATTGTCCAGATTTAATCCAGACTTGATCCAGATCAGAAGGTAAATGTCCAGATTAAAATATCATAAGTCCAGCTTAAATTTCAATTCAATCCAGACTCAGTCCAGAATTGGTCCAGATCAGAGGAAAAATGTTCAGATCAATGGTCCAGATTTAAGCATCATGGCCCAGTGTTGGCCAGGATCATAAGATCAGAACATGTGGTCCAGTGTTGGCCGAAATTAGAGGATCACAGTAGATCAGATTATATGTTCCAGTTATTGGCCAAGATCAGAACGTGTGGTCCAGTGTTGGCCGAGATTAGAGGATCATAGCATATCAGTTTGTATGGTCCAGATGTGGACGACAGCAGAAGATCAAACGGTCCAGATTTAATCAACATGATAATCAGTGGAGACTTGATTAAATTTGATCAAAGTATTAAAAGGATTTGATACAAAAATAAATTGAAGTCTTGTGGGAATTCAGAAGCTATTGGCGAGAAGAAAGATTTGGTCTAGAATTAACTAAGAACAGGATTGGCCAAAGTTATTTTTGAAAGCAAATCTGGAGCTAAAAAGATATGTTTTTTATTTAAGTGAAACCCGATTGGCCAAGGTATTTTTGCAAGAGTATCTGGCAAGATACAACTCGAACATAAGCATCGAAGAAACCCTAACTATTCATCTATAAAATAAGGCTCAAGGCAGAAAACTTTGCATTGAAAATACTTGAGAGTCACACACTTCAAAAAGCAAAATACTTGAGTTTTCAGTGAGGTCAATTGTGAGTATCCGCTTTCCAGAAGCAAGTACTCTAAGTTTTCTTTCCCTTGTGTTAGATCTAAGTTGTTGAAGTAGAGTCTACAATCTGAAAGAGTCAGAAGGAGTAGCAGATTACTTAGCAATTAGATTCAAGGTTCTTTTCCTCAAAAGTCTAGGATTGTTAGACTGTTTGAGAAGACTGACTTGGAGGGTCAGTGGTATTGTTGTAATTCAAGGTTTTTGAATTAGTGAAATCCTCCAAAGTGAAGGGACTGGACGTAGCCTAGTTAACGGTGAACCAGTATAAAATTCTGTGTTTTATATTTACTTTATATCCGCTGCTAACTCTGTTTTATTCATACATCAGATTTTGTTATAAAACTGCAAAAACAGAAAAAGTAATCAAGTTAGTCAAACACAATTCAACCCCCCTTCTCGTGTTTGCACTTTCCCTTGTTATCTTTGACATAACTATTAATTGGTAATTGTTAATTTTGGTTGGTGACCCTTTACAATTATTGTGGAAAATTGGGCTTTGCTCTCAGATGATACCCAAACCCGTATCACTAACGGTTACACTGACGACGGAAACGTCGTTAGTTTTCCTTGATCTTCACGTACGGAGTATTTGCGGATGACGCAGAGGGTCCGACAGCTGGGATGGAGACGAGACTTGTAGAGAATGCGGCAGAAACCCTTGCTACTGTAGCTTTAGTGCATGATGAGATCAAACTAGTTTGGATGTATAGGGCCTTGATATTTTGATGGTTGTATTTATTCCTTTTTGGGATGATTGTATTTATGACGCACTCTGATAGTGATTTTAGTTGGTGGGTCCATGATCCAAATTTTTTTGATGTAATTATTTAGTTACCTTTGTCGTTTTGGATTACGACGCCATATTATTTTGAATGGTTAAATTTTTAATTTTCTCTTAATTCTTTTGAATTAAGTTGAAAATCTTTTATTTGTTTTGAAAAAAATACACTCGCGCTGTTAAAAATCGGGTGTTACATGAATCATCTTTCATACTCTGTGAAGTCAAATATATTGTTCTCATAAAATACTTTTGTTAACATAAAAAATCTAAGTATAAAACCAACTTGGTTCCAACAATCTCCCCCTTTTTGATGATGACAAAACTGTATTTTTTATAACAACTTTTCTTTTACTATTTTGACTCCCCCTTACTTAAGGCAGTACTTTGGAACATGTTACAGTCTTCAGATTCAGCAGAACATGAGCTTCAGAGGCAAGCTTGAAGAGTGGCTTCAAACTTTAGAGGTATGTTGAAGTTATTGTTCATCAGAGGCATGCTGAAAGATTGTTCATCAGAGGCATGTTGAAATACTATTCATTAGAGTATGCAGAAGTACTGTTCATCACAACATGTAGAAGTATTGTTCATTAGAGCATGCATAAATGATTGTTCATCAGAGGCATGGAAACATTCAGATGCATATATTCAGAGGCATATGTTTATACTTTGTGTTCCTTTGATCTCATCCTCTGGTCAGTTCCTGTAGTCTCTTCCATTGGTGACTTTCCTCTGGGCACTTCCTCTAGTGACTTTCCTCTAGTTGCTTTCTTCTGGTCACTTCCTCTGGTCGCCTCATCTGGTTGTTTCCTCTGGTGGTATCCTCTAGTTGTTTCCTCTGATTTTCTTCTTTGCATACTTAGTGAAGACAAATTTATTGTTCTAATAAAATACTTTTGTTAACATCAAAATTCTTAGTATAAAACCAACTTTGTTTCAACAACCTCCTCCTTTTTGATGATGACATAACTGTATTTTTATAACAACTTTTCTTTTATTATTTTGACTCTCCTTTACTTAAGGCTCCCCCTAAGTCTAAGTAATTTCTTTTATCTCCCCACATGCATACATAAATAGATCAAATAGCACATGCATACATAAACATATCAAAACAAGAAATTGTTCTCAAATATCTTTCTCCCCCTTTTGTCATCAGACAAAAAGAATGAAAGAGAAATTTTTTTTAATAAATTGAATAAAACATATCACATATCCTGAGCAAGTCCCAAGTTGCTTCAGCCTTCATGAACATGGGCCAAAGCAGAATTTGAAGCTGAAGAGGTGCAAAGATGGGCCAAAGCATGCGTTGTAGAACCGGATTGAAATGGGTCGAAGCTTCGCAAAACGGGTCTTCCTCTGCGCCGATCCCATGTTGTCACACTCTTTCTCTGTGCGTTCAACGATCTGGATTCTCCAACGATTTCGCCTTTGCTCTAACACTGTACACACACAAAACCGTGTGACATCTTAAGATGTTACGCTTTAGGTCTCACTCCTAACAACCTTGTGAACACCTGTATTATTTATTTCATTTACTACATGTCTTAGTTTTAATTCACCTTTTATTTTGGATTCTTATTATTTATCTCAATTAAACTACCTTATTGTTTTATTTACATGTTTTGGATGATCAACCTTTGCATATTTTAATCAATCAATTGACTAGTGATCAACTACATTTAATTGGTAGACCTATAGGATAATTGAGATTAGGATTCTAATATGATGAAACCTATATATTAACCTTTTAATCATTTAACCTTTTGGTTATTTATGCTTTATCTTAATTATATTTTGTGTATGATTAATCAAAGAATAATGATCAAATCTTGTTAATAGTTTTAGAGGACAGATTGATAATTGAGCGAACAAATAATTATTCATATAAAACTAAGGTTTGTGGTATTGAAATTACAAGTGAAATCATGACCTTAGGTCTTCTCTCCATTGAATTCAAACTTCTCTTTTTATTCTCATTTTAATTTTTGCGTTTTTGTTATTGGAAATCAATTACAATAAGTAATCTAAATAATATAAAATTTTGATTAATTTGATAATTGTTAAGTTAATTCATGTAGATTTTGCCAAGCAAATTTTTCAAATATGCTACCAATTAAGGTGTAACTTGTTCTACTATAAATAGCTAACAACAGTGAAACATTGTCATAAACAAGATTGCAGTACAGAGAATTAATTAAAAGTGTCAAAGATGTTGAATTTGAAATTCAAAGATGCATATGTATGTACCCAAAGTAGGTACCTGGTTAAAATATAGGGCAATATGAGAATTGGGCATCATTTAGAAATTGTAGATCACGTCATCATATAGTAATCAATCATCACGTCTTGAATATGAGAAATCTTCCCCCAATCTTCACCTTCAGGTTTCTTACACTGTTGTTTGAGCAATGAACAACCAATAATTTCTAGATATAAAATGGATTGAGGCAGACGCTCAACTAGATTTAAACTCTCCAGTTCGCAAATCTTAAAATACTTCAGAAGAGTTACACCCATTCCCATAAACCAATTTGGAAATCGGGTACTTCCATAGCTCAAGCTTGACATCTCCTTCAAATGTTTGGAAGGTTGTAACTTCTCAAGCACTTCACGTTCTTTCTCTAAATTATTAGAGATTGCATTCCATTCTAACTCTGGCTTCACAAGGTGCACTTTTGTTTTCAAATTTGCTACCAATGCATATGAGGGATTGACAATATTTTGCAGCTTTAAAATTGATAATGTTCCATGAAGACATTGATACTAATATTGATGATGACATTGATGAAGACACTAAGTATGTTCCTTCCACTGCTTCACATGTTGATATTGTGCATTTTGGGTTTACACCTGATAAGCATAAAGCTCTCTTAGCACTTCTTCAGGGCAATTCTTCTTCACAAAGTCATCATGTGAATCATCTCACTTCCCCTAGAAATGATTCAGGTATTGTTTGTTCATCTTGCAGTTAGATAGAGGAGTTACTGACCACGTTTGCTACTCTTTAGAATTTTTCCAATCATTGCATAAAATTCCTTCAATTTCTTTGAAACTGTCTAATGGCTCTTTCATATCTGCTAACTATGCTGGCACTGTTTTCTTCTATGATGATTTCTACTTGAATGATGTTTTGTATATACCTCACTTTTCTTCTCTGATGATTTCTACATTGTCACCTTATATTTGATGCCAAGCATTGCCTAATACAGGACATTCACTCCAGGAGGATGATTGTTGCAACTGAGATTCACAATGGTCTTTACCTTCTCACCACCTCTTATGTCCAATCATCCTCCTTTAAGCATACTATTAATTCTGTTAATACTAATATTGTTGCCCATCGTCCTAAACCCCTTAATGTTTGGCATATAAGGCTTGGCCATCCTTCTCATGACAAACTTGTGTATATTCATAATCTTTTTCCTTTTGTTCCATGTAATAAACCTTCTACTCCATGTGACACTGGTTTTTTGTGAAGCAAAAACGCTTAGCTTTACCTAATAGTAATACTATTTCCATTAACGGCTTTGATTTGATTCATATGAATGTATGAGGGCCTTTTTAGGTTCCTTCTATGTTAGGTCATAAATATTTTTTAACTATGGTTGATGACAAAAGTCGCTTTATTTGGATATTTCTCAAGAAACTTAAGTCTTAAGGCTCTAACATTGTTAAGAATTTTGTTACTTTAATTCAGAATCAATTTAATTCTACTATAGAAACTATTGGTACTGATAATGGTGTTGAGTTTATCCTTACCGACTTTTATAGTTCAAAAGGGATAATTCATCAAACTTTGTGTGTTGCTACACCCCAACAAAATGGAATTATTGAGCGCAAGCACAAACACATTTTAGGTGTTGCTCGCGCTTTACTTTTTCATGCTCACCTTCCACTTTGTTTTTGAAGATATTTTCCCTTTTTCCATTCCTAATGTCACAACCTTTCCTCTTCCCACTGCCACTCAACCTGAACCTTTTTATTATCCTTCCTATGATCTCATTCCATCTACATCCCTTCCTCCTAACCACCCTTTACATGATTTTTTACGTATATCACATGTTAGCATCACTCAACCTTCAAACCCAATTGTGGTCTCCACTTCTTCCCTTAGAAAATCCCTTAGGATCACTCACCCACCCTCTTACTTGCAAGATTACTATTGTGAGCTTCCTAAAGGTAAAGGTAAAGTTAAAGTGAACAATCTTGTTTTTCCTAAAGGTACTCTTTATCCCCTATCAAATTTTATTTCTTATGACAATTTATCTTCATCTCGTCATTTTTGTTTAAACATTTCTTCAAATTCTAAATTTTCCACTTGTGTTGAAGCAATGGAAAGTGTCCATTGGCAGCATGCTATTCAGACTGAATTAGCTGCTCTTCCGTATAAACAACACTTGGACACTTAGTCCCTTGCCTCCTCATAAAAAGTCCATCGGCTGTAAGTGGATTTTTAAAATTAAGTATCGAGCCAATGCTAACATTGAGCGATACAAGGCTCGTTTGATGGCATAACCATTCACCCAAACAACTGGCCTAGACTACTTTGAAACTTTCAGCCCAGTTGTCAAAATGACCACGGTTCGGATCATCTTAGCTTTGGCATCTCACTTTAACTGGTTTATTTTTCAACTATGTTAATACTACCTTTTTGCATGGCGACTTGAATGAAGAAGTCTATATTTGTCGAACTACATTTGATTTCTTTTTCTTTCTCAAAAACTCTCTCATTTCCTGGAAAACCAAGAAACAATCTAAGTGATATATTTTTATTGATTTTTAATATATTATATCCAAAAATATATAAAATTTATAGTTTTATAATATTAACAACGCACATCTGTACTCCCTTTGATCTCAAATATAAGCAAAATTATATCAAAAAATTAATGTATGTAGTTCAAATTTTTAACAAGATATTTGCGGATAAAATCTACAACAGGCACGGGACAAATAGCTTAATGGATATCCGTGAATAAAATAAATAGATATTTTGATTATCCGTTAGTTAATGGATTAGGAGGCGGATGCAATAGTATCTATATTCACAGATATTCGTACCCAATAATAAATTAATAAAATTGATTTTTGTTTAAGTAATAATGTATTACTAGTTTTGTGATGAAATTATGTTATATATTTTATTTATTTGTTAATGTATTAATATTTTTATGCGTTAATGTTTTGTGTTGACAAAATAGGTGAATAAGATTTACATAGATTCAACAACAAAAATATAATTTTTATACATAAATAATTTTTTATGTGAAAGATGAAATTCATGATATCCGCTAATTAATATCGGCGGATACTTTAAAATCTATCAACTATCCGTTAAGCGGATACTCACACGAGTATAGATAGGGTGCATGTATCATTTTTATACAACGGATAGGGTAGCAAAACAGTATTATCTGTACACTTCCTTCGATCTCAAATATAAGCAAAAATATGTCAAAAATTGATTAGGTAGTTCAAATTTTGAACCAAATAATTGCGGATAGAATCTACAACAGGTAGCTTAATGGATATCAATGGGTAAAATAAATGGGTATTTTGATTATCTATTAGTTAATAGATACGGAGGCGGATGCAATAGTATTTATACTCACGGATATCTGTATCTAATAATAAATTAGTAAAATTGATATGTTGTAATGGTTTTTGTTTAAGTAATAATGTATTAATAGTTTTGTGATGAAATTTTGTTATGTATTTTATTTGTTAATGTATTAATATTTGTATGCATTAATATTTTGTGTTGACAAAATAGGTGTAACAGTTCTACATAGTTGCAACAAAAAAATATAACTTTTATACATAAATAATTTTTTGTTTAAAAGATTAAATTCATGGATATTCACTAATTAATACTCATTGATAGGGTAACAAAATAGTACTATCGGTACCCATGTATACTTATTGTCATCCCTACTCGTGATTTAGTTTTTGATAATGTCGAAAATGAATTTCTTAAGTTGCGACATGTGGAAGATAGTGTGTAACTCAATTAAATGAGGTGGTAAGGCTAAATGGTAGGCCTTAGGACATACTTGTTGGATGATTTTAAATGGTCTTATGACCCAAAGACTAATTTTCTTCCCTCTTCAAACTCTAGGGGTCGACATTTGTTGTCGACGTAACATTTTTTCCGACTCTGCATGACTCTCAACTTAGTCCTAATAACTCTGATCTTTTTTGTGGTCTCTTCAATTATTTTAGGTTCTAAACACACTTATCTCGTAATTCAGATTAACACAAAGATTTTCTACACTTGCGACCATACAATGCTTCATATGGTGTCATCCAAATACTTGCATAGTAACTATTGTTGTAGGCAAACTACGTTAAGAGTAAATGAGTATCCCAACTCCCTTCTTCTTTCAACACACATGCTCTGAGCATATCCTCAAAGGCCCGAATGGTTCTCTCAGCTTGATCTTTAGTTTGAGAATGATACTAAGGTTCATATGGGTTCCTAAAGATTTATTAAAGGCTTTCCAAAATTTTGATGTAGCCTTAGGATTTCCATCAAAAACGATGCTAGAAGGTACTTTGTGCAATCTTACTACTTCTTTCGAAAAGAGTTTGGCTGACTAAAAGGTGTTGAAAGGGAAATTTGAGTTTATTGAAGCATTGATTTTGTTCTTACACTCTTACTCAAGACTAGGAGTGCGTTTGTTTGAATTTAAATAAAAGTGATTTTTGTTTTAAATAATTTAGAGATTTAAAAAAATGATTTTTTTAACTCCCGTTTGTTTACTATTATAAAAATGATTTTTAACTTGTTTGTATACAATTTTGTAAAAGTGATTTTTTTAAACTACAAAATTACCATAAAGGATATAATAAAATGATTCAAATAAAAGGCACAGAAAACAACAACAAAATTATGTGGAGAAATTGAATAGGAGAAGTAAACTTAGATGAAAATCTAGATCAGAGTTGAATGAAAGACAAAGATGCGAAGAAGACAAATAGACAACACATAGAAGGAGAAAAACAACGACGCTTGAACGAGTAAAAGAGAAAACGCATGCAAGAGCAATTTCGGATTTTTGAGAAAGAGTAAGGGTAATTATATCATTTTCTCTTATTAGTTAGTTAAGTTGTGTTTTTCATTTTTTTTTGTTGCTATTTTTCTCTTTCATCTATAGTAGGAGCCAAATGTAAGAAACTATTATTTTTAGTTTTTCATTTTTAGGCAAAAAATGATTTTTAAAAAATCTGAAACAAACATCATTCACACAATAAATATGATACAAATGCACCCTAAATTAGGTAAGAGTTTTGGTTAACTTTTAAGTTACTCAACTAGATCATGTATAATATTTTAATTTATTTGATGACATATTTTAGTAATATAATATTACCTCTATTATTAAATATAAACCCTTTTACAGTTATTTTATATGTAAAGAGTAAACCTTGTCGCATCTATTTAGAACGTTTTTAATTACACCATACCCTTTTTGTCTTGAATATAAATAAAAAATAATTATTATTCTAAGACGATGAAAATAGAAAGAGGGAGTTGAAATTTTGTTTTCTTTTTGAAAATTCTTTTCTTAATTACTTATTTTATTAAAATCTTTTCATTCATTTTAATTAAACACTTGGTTAAAAAATTGAAGAAAATATATAAAGATAATATAAAAATAAAGGGACAAAAGAGAAATTTATCTTTTATTTTATATTAGTTCAAATCGTTTGTAACTTCTAGACATCCCTTTACTAAGAGATTTAGTTTTCAACTGAAAGGATTTTTTTACTATTTTCAAAAATAGTATATAAGTATTATTTACTCTATCTCTTTAGATTTTGAGGATTGTTTACTTTGTCTCTCTAGATTTTGAAGATTTTTTACTCTGTCTCTTGAGCTTTGAAAATTATTACTCTACCTCTTCAGGCGATAAGTATTCTTTTTGTCTCTCTAGGCCGCAAATATTCTCTATGTCTCTTCATGCCACGAGTATTCATTCTATCAGCCTCATCAGACTCTACACGTATATTTTTTCTTCAAACCACATCAAGCTTCACACATGTATTCTTTGTTCGTGTCTCATCAAACTCTACACATGTATTATTTTTTCATGCCTCATCAGACTTTACAAGTATTTTTTTCTAACTTCTTTAGACTCGACAATCACTCAAAAAAGACTTACGCACCCTTAAATATTTTGAGAAAATCTTTCTTCCACTTTGGACATTTTACATAGTTGATTGTGTCTAAGACACAATTCTTAAATAATTCATTGAGGTAGTATACAACACAAGCTCAAATAATCAATCTAAGTGTCTTTCTTACGGAGAAAATATTTCATTTTATTTTTTATGATTTATAAGATAAGTTACTCTCAACAATAGGATATACAAATTCTATCTTGTATTTGTGGTTTTCTATTTAAGATTTCTGTCTAACAAGAAACTACCACTATTTTTTGCCACGATGCATATACTCACTAAACTCAAACTCTGCACCTCTTTCCTCCAAAGAGTTCAAATTATGAGTCTAATGAATACATGATGTAAAATAGTTTTACACTGTTGTTGAATAATTTTAAAAATAACTATCTCATATTATAATTTTATTGAATGTCAGTATAAAATTAATTTATATTAACGGTGTATATTTTTTTTCTCTAGTTATATATTAGATTATAAACACAAAATTTGAAGGGCTATATAACCAGTCAAATATATCCTTCAAAACTTAATACATTATACAACGGTATTTCGATTCTAGCAAGACAATGCATAGAGATGCAAATCACTTTTTGGTAAGGATGGTGGCTCAGGAGAACAACTTCTAAATGAATTAATAGTAAACACAATATAATTCCCATCATACCTAAAATTGGTTTCTTTAAAGACGAATCATTTGAAGAATCTGAGTCTAAATCTTGACTTTTTTTACTAGACTTTACTATCTTCCAACCGGACTTCGGATTATCAGAATATCTTTTCTTTAAAAATTCGATGGTTAAAACAAAACAAAAATAAAACTCATGCCTTATTTTCTTTTTTTGAAATTGATATGAAATAGAACAAAAACATGCCTGATCAATTGGACCTGGATTCAGATTCAAATATTGAAAGCAAAAAAACTCTTATAAGCAGTTCAATGCATTTCTCTCTGTTTCAACACACGCACCCCAATCAACTCAATCAAGTACTGCTTTCCCTTGAATCTAACAATTACCAATCAACTCATTTGAACTAACCATTGTAGAGACAACATTTTCGTAAAGAATGAGAAATAACATATGATTTTGCCTTGCCAATATTAAAGATTCAAATTTAAAAAACAAAATCATAAAAAATAGTTTAAAAAATGAGACACAAAATATACATTTTAGCAAATAACAAAAGATGAAGATCATGATCACTTCTGCATTATAACAATTCATTTATTTGATAGCTTTATGAACCACGTGAACTGCAAATTGTGTTATCCTTGTATTGAGCTCAATGCCATCATACTTAAAAACTACATAACAATCCCAATAAAAGACTACAATTTAGTACTTCCGAATCCCCAATAACAGAGAAATGTCCTAACACCATACCAAAAGGTACAAATCATTGAAATTAGTAAGAGACAATAAAAAATGTATAAGAAGAGCATTTACAGACATTGTAAAATATTAATTTCATAGTAAAGTTCCATATCTTCCAATGATAGAAAATTCCGTTTTAATTCATAAACAGACTCGGTTTCTTTTCACTCATCCAAGACTCACCTGCTGCAGAAAAGTTGAATCCTATAAGACCCTTTCATTACATTTTTTGTCCCTTTTTAATGGCGATCCCAAATCCACATTTTCTAACCTTAACTTAATATGAGACATGAAAAAGATAATGATGTTTTGAAGGAGAGATTAGGCGGGCTTGCTGGGAAATTAAGGGGAAAGTCGTGTTTAGAAGTGTATTTTACTTTTAAGAGTAAATGATATATATATATACATAACTGATTTGCATGTTCATATCAAATCTAATATATATTCCCAAATCTCTGATATTTCAAACTTTAATGCCAAATGAAAACATTCAGGAATATAACCATAAGAAATACAATGCAGAGTTACAGGAAAAATATTTTTTTTACAAGCAAGGTGATCATCACTTAAGTATCTGCTGTATTTTATACATTGTATTTCTTGACATCAGACCCCTTTCCACCAGCACCATATGATCCCAGAACAACTATGAAACAAGAAATATGATTATGTAAAAGTGTTGAATAGTATATCTCACAAATTGATCTATTTATATTATATGTATTAATTAGCAGCACATTACCAATTAGGATAGCATGGTAATATTGTCCTATATAATATAAAGCAGTAACACTTTAGCAATAACATTGTCTTTCGTATAGACAATGTGTAAATTATTGAGGAAATGATCTTTTCATTTCTTGAATCAGAATAGTTACAATTCTGGTTTTTTAAATACAGCATTCCCTAGTCTAATAAATAAATTAGAATTAAATAGGAGGGATTTACTGTACAAAGTCCCTTGATATTCTCTACAGTTATGTTATATAATATAATAAATTATTTACAAAATAACCAGTCAATAAATGACTTATTCTCAGCCACAATTTTGGAATCCAACACTCCCCCTCAAGCTGGGCAGTAGATGTCAATCATGCGTAGCTTGGACCTTAAGTTCTCAAAATTAGATTTGTGAAGGGCCTTGGTCAGTAAGTCTGCAATTTGGTTCTGGGAAGGGATGTATTCCAACTTGATAATTCCACCATCTATCTTTTCTTTTATGAAATGTCTATCTATCTCCACATGTTTCGTTCTGTCATGGTGGACTGGATTTTTTGCAATATTGATGGCTGCCTTGTTGTCGCACCATAGGCTCATGGTGGAATCTGTTGGTACTCCTAATTCCTTAAGCATTCTCTGTAACCAAATTCCCTCACAAATGCCATGAGTCATTGCTCTGAACTTAGCCTCTGCACTACTTCTTGCCACCACCGACTGTTTTTTACTTCTCCAAGTAATCAAGTTTCCCCACACATATGTGCAATATCCACTAGTTGACTTGCGATCAGTCAATGAACCAGCCCAATCTGCATCTGTGAACACTTTCACACTCCTAATTGGGTCCTTTTTGAAGTGAAGACCTCTCCCGGGTGTCTTTTTGAGGTACTGCAAAATTCGAGTCACTGCTTTTATGTGATCTTCAGTTGGCTTATTCATGAAACGACTTACCATACTCACTGAGTAACCAATATCTGGTCTAGTGTGAGTTAGGTAAATTAGCTTTCCTACCAATCTTTGGTATCTCTCCTTATCAACTTGGGGACTGCCTTCTTGTTCTGCCAATTTAAGGTTAGGTTCCATCGGTATATCTGCTGGCTTGCACCCTAACATTCCAGTTTCTTCCAACAGGTCTAGCACATATTTTCTTTGGGATACGTAGATTCCATGTTTGGAACGAGCAATCTCCATCCCAAGAAAATATTTTGGGTGTCCAAGGTCCTTGACCTCAAATTCTTTAGCTAGAAATCTCTTGAGTTCTTCTATCTCTTTGTCATCATCGCCTGAGATTATGATGTCATCCACATAAACAATAAATATTGCCACCTTTCCTTCACTAGAATGCTTGACAAACATTGTATGGTCGGTTTGGCATTGAGTAAAGCCGTGACCCTTAACAACTCGGGTTAGTTTTTCAAACCATGCCCGTGGGGATTGCTTAAGACCATAAAGTGATTTCTGGAGCTTGCATACCTTGCCAATTGTTTGGGGAGTTTCTAGGCCAGGTGGTATTTTCATGTATACCTCTTCTTCGAGTTCACCATTTAGAAAAGCATTCTTGATGTCTAGTTGGTGTAAGGGCCAATCTAGATTTACAGCTAAGGAGATAATGACACGAACAGAATTTAGTTTTGCCACTGGAGCAAATGTTTCTTCATAGTCCACTCCATATGATTGGGTGAACCCCTTTGCCACCAAGTGGGCTTTGTACCTATTCACACTCCCATCAGCATTGTGCTTTATTGAGAAGATCCATTTACACCCAACTGGTTTTTTATCTTCTGGCAGCTCCACAAATTTCCATGTTCCATTCTTGTCCAGTGCTTTAATTTCATCTTCCACTGCAGCCTTCCATTCAGCATGTTGGACAGCTTCTTGTACATTTTTTGGAAGTTTAATGTTATCCAATACGGTGATGAAGGCCCTGTATTCTTGTGACAGATTTCGATGAGATACATAATTGCCAATTGGATGTTGAGTGCATGATCTCACTACTTTCCTCACAGCAATTGGTAAGTTAAGATCACTCTCATTTAGACCACAATTATCATTAGGCTCAAAAACAATATTACCTGGTAGAACTTCTAAATCTGTATTAGGTTCAGAATTTTGGATTGGCCTTGGAGATGTGCAGATTTCTTCCTCCCTTTGAGTTTTCTTCTTCCTTGTGTACACTAGTAGTTCTTTTTCTTGTTCTGTCTCAGATCTGGTTGCAGGTTTTGTTGTTTCTCCAATCACAAGGTCAATTTCTGGTTCTACAACTTGCTGTTGTACGGAGGTCTGTTCTGTTTCTAAAAAATGCTGCAAATTCTGCTGCTGCTGCTGCAAAATCTGCTGCTGCTGGTGCTGCTGCAAATTCTGTTCCATTTCCCAAGGTTGGGATTCTGCTATGTTTTGTTCTCTCTCCCCCTGAAGGCCAACTTTGGGGTAGTAAGGTTGATTTTCAAAGAAAGTTACATCCAAGGAATGATATAATTTTTTGCTTATGGGGCAGTAGCACCTGTATCCCTTCTTATTTGGCGGGTATCCTAAGAATATGCATTTAAGGGATTTGGACTCTAATTTTCCTTTGTTAGGCTGGTTGTCATGCACAAATGCAGTGCAGCCAAAGACTTTGGGAGGAATGGATGAAAGGATTTTAATGTGTGGGTAAATGGATAGAAGTGTTTGGCAATGGGTTTTGAACTTGAGGGCTTTAGAAGGCATTCTGTTTATTAAATATGATGCTGAAAGGACGGCTTCACCCCAAAAATGATTTAGTACATTAGTTGATAACATAAGGGATCTAGTAACCTCCATGAGGTGCCTATTTTTCCTCTCGGCAATACCATTTTGTTGTGGTGTGTTCACACAGCTGGTTTGGTGAATTATTCCATGCTTGAGAAGGTGAGATTTAAGGGAGTGGTGATAGTATTCACGGCCATTGTCAGTTCGTAGGACTTGGATTTTGGTTTGGAATTGAGTTTGGATCATATTGTTGAAGTTCTCAAAGATTTCTCCCACTTCAGATTTTTCTTTCATAAGGAACACTCAAGTAACTCGTGTATGATCATCTATAAAGGTCACAAACCATTTTGAACCAGTTATATTCTTAACACGGGAAGGTCCCCAAACATCACTATGGATTAATGAGAAAGGTTGGGATGGTTTATAAGATTGAGGAGGATAATGGTTGCGTGAGTGTTTGGATAATTGACAGATTTCACATTGAAACAAATTTGAATTTTTATTGAATAGAGAAGGAAACATTTTTTCAAGGTACATAAAGTTTGGATGTCCTAATCGATAGTGCCATAGCATGACAGCTTCCTCTAGGTTTTCACCACTTGATGCAGCAACATAGACTGAATTATTTCTTCTCTTCTTGAACTCACTAGCTTGAAGGAAGTAGAGACCTGCACATTCCTCAGCATTGCCAATCTTCCTCCCCGAATCCAAATCCTGAAATTCACATAGGTGAGGCAAGAATTTAGTGAAACAATTTAGATCTTGAGTCAATTTACTTATGGACAAAAGGTTGCAATTCAACTTTGGAACATAAAAAACTGATTTAAGAGTAATGTCCTTGGAGATGATTACTGAGCCTTTACCAATCACTTTTGTTTTTGTGCCGTCTGCTATTCGTACCATAGAATTGTCATTGCATGGGGAATATTCATCAAATAGAGTGATATCCCCAGTCATATGGTCTGAGGCTCCAGAGTCTACAATCCATGAGTTAGATATTCCCTTGTCAACAAAATAAACACATGAAGAATTACCTTTTTGGGCCAAGGCAGCAGCTGAGTGTGTGCTAGTGTTTTGAAGGGATTGTTGTAGCAATTTTTGCAACATCTCCATTTGTTCCTTGTTGAATGGACTTGGTACAGGTACTGGGGCTGCCAACACTTTGCCTCTTTCTGATGTGGCAGCATGGGCGCGAATGTCCCTGTTCCTAGATGGTTTCCAGTCTGCTGGTTTTCCATGAATGACCCAACATGTTTCTTTATTGTGGCCTGATTTTTTGCAGTGATCACACCAACCTCTAGATTTTTTGTAGTTTCCTTTCACAGCCAAGGCTGAACCTTCATTAATGGAGCTCTGATCCATGCTTCCAAGCATGACTTTCCTTCGGCTCTCTTCTCTTCTCACTTCTGAAAATACTTCTCTGATGTTGGGCAGAGGTTTGGTTCCAAGGATTCTTCCTCTTACATCATCTAGATTCTTGTTCAGGCCAAGGAGGAACTGGTATATTCGGTCTTTCTCCACCAGTTTTTTGTATTGTTTGCTGTCTTCAGGGCATTTCCATACTATACCCTCATAGATATCCAGCTGCTGCCAGTAACGGGTGAGGGTATGGTAGTAATCAGTGACTGTTGTGTCTCCTTGTCGCAGGTCATGGAGGAGACTCTTGATCTCGAATATGGCAGAAGTATTATCAGTATTTGAGTATGTCTCCTTGGC
Source organism: Cicer cuneatum (assembly GCA_037974295.1). NCBI lineage: Eukaryota > Viridiplantae > Streptophyta > Magnoliopsida > Fabales > Fabaceae > Cicer > Cicer cuneatum. Next base: position 57,641,255 of record JBBPBO010001985.1, on the reverse strand, counting down.
AGCGCTCCAGATCTCGGCTGCAGTGCTGTAATACATGAAGTTTTCGCCTGCTTCAGGGGTCATTGAGTTCAGTAGCCATGTCATGACTAAACTGTTCTCTAGCTTCCACTTTGGGTAATCGGGGTCCTTTTTCTCTGGCTCTTCAGCATCATCAGAGATATAATCTTCCTTCCCTTTTCCTTGAAGGAAGATCCGGACAGATCTTGCCCATTGGGTGTAGTTTTGGCCATTTAATTTGTAGCCAGTGATGGGTATAGTTGTGTTTTCGGTCAGGCTGGTAATTGTGGAAGTTCCAGCTGCCTTTTTAGGGTTTGGGTCTGTGACTGAACTGCTTTTTTCAGCCATGGAATAATGGTGTTTTTTTTTTTTTACTTGGACCAGGTTTGCTCTGATACCATGTAAATTATTGAGGAAATGATCTTTTCATTTCTTGAATCAGAATGGTTACAATTCTGGTTTTTAAATACAGCATTCCCTAGTCTAATAAATAAATCAGAATTAAATAGGAGGGATTTACTGTATAAAGTCCCTTGATATTCTCTACAGTTATCCTATATAATATAATAAATTATTTACAAAATAACCAGTCAATAAATGACTTATTCTCAGCCACAATTTTGGAATCCAACACAATGTTTCTAACTAAAAGAATTACCATCCATAACCATCTTCACCTTAGGATAAAGCTCTCAAAATATTGCAATATCAACCTCAAGTTTAAAGCAACATTTTAGAACTAACAAAGCACATTTATAATATTGAGAAATATATTTAAAAGTGAAAGAACTTTAGCTCATCAATCCATTAGTCCTATAACTACATTTTCACCATTTTTCTAGTGCCCCAAACATCGCCAATAACACTAAATAGTAAATACAAGCAACATATTTGATTAATATTTCAATTCAATAAAGGCATAATGATAACAGCAATTGCTGCATGTAAAACGGATAAAAAAAACTTTTGAAAAAAGGGGATACAAATTCAAGTAAATATATTATGCTAATCTAAATCTACAACAGTTCATGCGATATACCAAAAACATGTACGAGACTTGATCTAATATTTTCAATGTAGGTCGAGTCGCTCGTTTTTAACAAGTACTAGCAAAGACGATACATATGTCTGTGTCTAGATCATACGTACCTAATTGAAGCAATCATATTAGAAGTTGTAAATCAATCATAACACTGTGATCGATATTCACACTTCGAATGTGAGAAATCTTCCTCCAATCATCACCTTTAGGTTTCTTACATTACATCGCTCTTGGAGCGACGAACAATTCCTAATTTGTAAAGTTGAAATCAATCTAGGCAGACCTTCCACTGGTAAGCATTGAAGGTTAGGCAGTCAATAAGATACAATTTTTCAAGAGAGGAGAGTTCGAAGAGACCATTGTAGTCTAGTTTTTTAAGAATCGCACAATTACGGATACACAGAGAAGTAAGAGAGAGGGGAAGCAGCCTTTGATCTGGAAAAGACTCCACATCCACATCTCCAATAAACATACATTTTAGAGAAGTGTTGATTCCCAATGTCCATTTTAGGGAGGCCAAAAGTTTGGAGCATCCGTAGAGATCCAAGAAATTTAGACTTGATGGCAAACCTCCATCAGAGAATGACTCCAATTGTGGACAATTGTTTATTATTACATCAGTAAGAGATGGAAAAAGAGTGTGCATGCATTCAGGTAGTGATTTTAAATTCTCCAAATTTGAAATATCAAAATACTTCAGATTGGGTGTAGAAAATCCTCCCTTGATAAATGATACAAAGTTAGGGCACTCTCCAATTGTGATACGTGTAAGGCTATAATCATGCTCATTCACCAATCTTGAGAATTTTCAGAGTAGATGGTTGATAATCAAAATGCAGCTTTCCACAAGTTAGATGCAATTCATGAATGGATGGAGCCAATGAAACAGAAGCCACAAGTTGTTTGCAATTAGTAATATTTAGTTTCATTAAACGAGCACTCTTTTAGATTCGGACAATTTTTTATGAAAAGCTTTTGGAGCTGCTGAAAAGCACTCGTCGCAATTTTACAATCCCATTCTTCCCATCCCTTCATATTCTTAAATTTTAAGGTTTTCAAGGATGCAAATGGAATAATAACAGAAGAAGAGTTGCTCCCATTCCCATAAAACTCACTACCAATCACCACTATCCCAGATAGCCCTACGATCCTTAGTTTCTTGAGAGATGGCAAAATTCCAAGTGGAGGCAACAACACACAATTTTCACAATTGTTCAAATTTAAAGACACCACATTTGATACCGAACTATCTCCAAACCAATCTGGAAATCGTGTACCGCCATAGCTCCGGATTAACAACTCATTCAAGTGTTCAGAAGGTTGTAGCTTCTCAAGCACTTCTCTTTCTTTCTCTGAATTATCATTGTTTGCATTCCATTCTAACTCTAGCTTCAAAAGGTGTACTTTATTTTTCAAATTTGCTGCTTGTCCATCGACGGGATTAACAATGTTTTGCAACTATGAAATTGATAGGGTTCCATGAAGATTGAGTTCTCCTAATTGTTGAATATTGGAGTTGCTTCATTTGCCCACAAAAAATGAACTCAATACTTGAAGATTATTTAGTTTTCCCACATCTTCGCTCACTTGAGTTCCACTAAAATCAAGATAACACAAATCAGTGAGTTTATGTAAATTCAATGGCAGCTCTTCCAAAGACCAACAGTTCCTCAACATCAATGTTTGAAAGTTATAAAGAGAACAAACTGAATCAGGTAGTTTTTTAATGGAAGTATAAGAAAGGTCTAGATAAAGAAGGTGCTTGAGATTGCCTATGGTGTCAGGCAACTCATTCAGAATAGAGCAGTTAAACAACGACAAGAAACGAAAGAACATAAACTTTGACAATAACTCTTGCATCAATGTGCTAGACATCCTGTCATTCAACGGAATACCAATGTGTGTCATGCATAATGGTAGGAATGTGCGTAATCTATCAGCATTGTATAAGGTCTTGAATCTTTTGGAACCTACATGTAGTTTTCCTAAGAATGACAAATGGCGAGCCGTTTTCAATATATTATGTGATTCCTCATCTTTGACTGTGATGCAAAAATCCCCGCATAAATATTTTGCCAAATCGTTGAGAAGGTCATGCATGATGAAATGCATTTCATATCGCATTGATTGCTGAAAAAAAGACCTCGAAAATAGATCATTGAAGTATTGTTCACCAACTTCTTCCATACTCATACTTGTCGAGGGCATTGCAGAAAATTCTCAGCCATCCATAATAAAATCAAATGCTCCTTTTTAAACAAATAATTTTTAGCGAATAAAGCACAATAAGCAAAACATCTCTTGAGATGAGAAGGAAGGTGATGATAGCTCAATATTAAAGCAGGGATAATGTTGCTCTCCTCAAGTGGAAAGTCCCATACTTCACTTGTCAATATACGTTCCCACTCTACCAAAGATGATTTTGTGTATAAGAGACTTCCAACTGCTTTCAAGGCTAGAGGTAACTCTTGGCACTTTTCAATTATCTTTTTACCAATCTCTATCAAATCAAGATTTATTTGAGGATTTTCATCTAGGAATGCATGTTTGGAAAACAATTGCCAGCAATGTTCTTCTTGTAATTGCTCTAGCTGATGTATTCTAGTTGACCGTGTGGTTGAGGCAACATGTAGACTGCGGGTAGTGACAAGAGTCTTGCTTCCCTGAGCCCCATAATTAAAAGGGGTTTCCAAAGCTTCCCATTGGTCACATTTTTCGTTCCAAATGTCATCCAAAACAAGAAAAAATCTCTTCCCTGTTAATTTTTCCTTCAACCTTTCTTGGACCATATTTTGGTCTCTACTATCATCAGTTGATCTAGTGATACCCTCAACAATAGCTCTTGTTACCTTGAAAACATCAAAATCTTGTGAAACACAGACCCAAGCTTTGATATCAAATTTACCCTCCATCCTTGGGTCATTGTATATATGTTGGGCAAGCGTGGTTTTACCCATCCTTCCCATACCAACTATAGAAACAATTGAGAGCTCAACGTCAGATGTCAGCCAATTACAAATAACCTCCTTGTCAACATCTCTACCATAAATAACAGAATCAACCAACAAAGATATTGATGGCAATTTTTGTGACACTTGGCTACCGGATTCCACACCAAAACCACTACTTGTACTAGCCTGTTTCCAACCTAGTATATCCGTTTTTCTTGCAAGATATTCTAGGTTTTTCAAGGACTTCTTGCATCTTTGATTCAATTTCTTTGTCAAATAAACTAGAAGAAGCATTGAAGAAGTCCCACACCTTGCTAGTACTGGACTGAGATTCAACTTCCAGCTTACATCTGGAAAAATGACAATTTCATCCAAGAGATCCTCTGCTTCAAACACAACATCTTTGACAGCATCAAGCCATGCTTTTACATGTCGACTTCTAATCTGCTATAGCTCTGCATCATCGACCACAGCATTGATGGACAGCAGCGTGATGTAAGCCTCTTCAGTAACTTCTCATTGAGTTTTTTCTCTCGAAAATAGGCTCCAATTACAGCAGAAGCCAACTTTTCAAATGTCACCTGAAGGAAAGCAAAAAGAAGAGCACTACCAACAAATTCAACCGCCATGGCACAAAAGGAGGGAGCAAACAGAAATCAAGAAAGGATTTCAAATGCAAAGTGCAGTTGACTCAATGCAATAGAGCAATATAATACTGATGAGCTATTTTCTAAATGATAGGATTTACTTTGTATGGTTGTTAAGCATCATTTTTTATTTTTTTTATTTTGATAGTCGGCCAAACAATATTGATGAGTCTTCCAAAGAAGACAAAGGTATAATATCATATCATACATCATATCATACTATTAACAAAACATAATTTGGTTATCCAAGTTGCACCATGTAGCAACATCTCCAGCTATCTTTTATTATATATATATATATATAGAAACCTCCTATACTAGCTGGTTTTCGGGCACCGGTGCTGAGCACTGATTCATATATTATGCTAGTGAAAGTGATGAATTCAAAAAGAATTTTTAGAATCAATCTAATTTATGCAAGTGGGTTTATTCGGTTACTTGTATGAGTGCTCTATTCTTCTTGACTTAACAAAATGGATAGTTTAAGCATATGAAGATTTTGGTCAATGAAGATGGGGTACCTAATCAATAAATAAACCCAATGAATGCTTCCGAGAAATTTCTTGTGAAATCATTCAACTTGCAAGGAAATGAAAGTTGAATGAGCTAACAAAGCAAGGAAATGCAAGTTGTATATAAGGTGGATGACTATTGACTTAGCTATGAGTAACCAATCAACTAAACGTTATATAATATCAGTTATGTTATCTAAATACCAGATTTGGACACTGTATTTGACACCGTATAACTCTATCTCACCTTTTCAGCTTATACACCAAATACGGATTTCGAAAATATCCCACGAAAACAAAGGGACATCATATTTAATGCTCAAACGTCATTTCCAATATAATGTAAAAGCAAGAAGCGATGTACCATAAACAGGTCTTATATGAGAAATGTGAGTAAAACAAAAATCATATGTAATAGAAAGGAACAATATAATTTATGCAAGTGGGTTTTATTCTACTTACTAATATCACAGTGGTTTATTCCTTTGATTTAACATAATGAATAGTTTAAGAAAATGTAGTTTTTGGTCAATGAAGGTGGGCTACCTAATCAATAAATAAACCTGACGAGTGCTTCCTGAAAATTTCTGGTGAGTTCAACAGAAGCGATGTACCATAAACGGGTTTTATTATATGAGAAGTGTGAGTAAAACAAATATCATATGATATACTTATATAGAAAGGAATAATAAACGGAACCATAGAAGAGTTTAAAGAAGTTATTAAATAAATAAACAAATAATTTATGTAACTTGGAACTGGACAATACCTCTGCATTTAAAAAAAAATACCTTTTTGCTTGGGGATGATGGTGCGGTTGGCGTAACAGAGCTTTCCGTTAGTTATGAACTCAATGATTGGCCGCTGAACTCCAATGCCTAAAATTATGCTATCATTGTTTTTCTAACTTGTACCATGCAGTGTTATTTATTTGTTATACAAATGCTGTCTTACGATTGTCTGTAGCAGTTTAAGTTTAGCTCACTAATTGCCCTTGTTCTTTTTTTGTTCTGGGGCATCTTCTAACTTTTGATTTTAAGCATTATCATTTGTAATATCATTATCATATCATACATTTGGAAGTCTATATTACTGAACTAGAATAATTGTATGATTCATTGCTTAGTAGATTGATACAGTGGTCATTATATACAAAAGTTTTCCTTCCACTGCGACCAACCTCAACCACTTAAATGACTTAGTGTTGTCAGTTGCAGATCATAGAAAATATCGGTTGGTTCAAATTCCACCACACTATAGCTACTACTTAACAACACTGGTCTAACTTTGGGTTTTATCAGATTTACTTCTCGTTAATCAATCTGTACTTAGATATCTAATTTAATATCTTGAGTAGAATGCTATATCACAGACTAGAGGGTAGTTTCTCCTCCCAAATAGTATTTGTTCTTGACACTATGCAGAAGTTGCAAATTGCATTGATAATATGATTCAAAAATTGAGTTAACTTACACCAGCATTTCATTGTCAAGGACGAAGAATGAAAACATGAATCATGAATCAAACAACTAACAACCATTCAAAACATGTCAAAACATGAAGTGTGAACTGTGAAGCATACAACTAGCAACCATACAACAAAAAATTGAGATGAAATCAACAAACTAACCTTGGATGGATTGAAGGCCTAAAATCGATATCTTTGGATAGGAACCAAAGTTGAAATCAAGAAGATTCCCCAAGAATCAAAACTGAAGCAAACATAGATGAAACAACTGAAGATTCAGATTCCAAAAGCTTCCAAAGAATAAACAACACACGGCGCTACAGAAAAATTGAATCATACTGAAATTAATGAATTAAATACATACATTTTGATTGTCATGTTTCTTCTGCAAAACCTAGCTCATAATCTACCTTGATAGATTTACTTCTGTAAAAAGTGACCAAGAGAGAAGGACGAACTGAGATCGAGAGAGAAGAATGATCTAAGATGAAAAGAGAAGGACGATCTCACGGGCAAAGAGAGAAGAACAATCAAAGAGAGAGCTTGAGAAAGAATAGGAACTGATAGAGAAACATGGGTGAGAGAGAAGCTCGAGCGAGTGAGAAGCATCACGGGAGACGCGCGAAAGAGGGAGAAGAGTGGGAATTCTAAAATTCTCTCTTACAAGATGGTATTTGAAATCCCCTAATTTTATAGAAAAAATACTCAGTAAAATTACATGAATTTTAAAAATGTTTCTTGATTTTTACCCAAACCATGAATTTTAAGACAATTCATTTGATTAACCATAAAAAATTACATTAGCAATACATTGCCTACAATTTAAGCAAAAATCTTCTTTTGAATAAGCAAGATTACCATCATATCATATCAGCATTTGTTGTATTTTATACATTGTATTTCTTGACATCAGACCCCTTTCCACCACATGATCCCAAAACATCTGTGTCACTTTGTTTTCACTACCATCAGGAGCACTAAAGCATCTATAGATTTTGGCGTTGATCATCAACATCCTCCTAGCCATCTCTTCCAACATATTTGAGGCAGCATTTGTGTTCCCTGATTTCCAGTAAGCATAAGCAAGACTAGTATAGATAACGCTATCGCCGGAAATTCCCTTCCCTTCCATATGATATAACAACTTCTCAGCACATTCAATCCTTTCTATCTTGCATAACCTTCTTATCAATGCCCTATAAACTGAAACATCAAGACAAATACCTTTACTCAGAAACTCATCTGGCAGTGCTAGAACTGCATCAGTATTGTCTTTTTTGCAATAGTAATCTACAATCCAAGAGTAAGTGCAATAACTTGGAGAAAATCCAGCATCAAGCATGCCAAATAATAGTTCCTTAGCACTTTCAAGCTCACTCATTTTGCAGAATCCATGAATCAGTGCTTTGTATGTAAAGGGATCAGGCTTTAGTCCAGCTTCTAACATTTTGTTTTTAAATTTCAAGGCAGAATTCAAATCTCCTATCTTGCAATATGCATTAATCAATGTGTTACATGTGATATTGTCTGCTTGGATTTTTCTTTCACTCATCTCATTCAAGAGTTTGTTTGCATCCCTAATTCTGCCATCTGAACATAGCTTGCGCAAAATCGAATTATAAGTAACAACACCAGGGTACAATCCCTTAGCCTCCATCATCTCACGCAATCTCAGAGCTTCCTCCAGTTCATCCGTTTTACAATAACCATCAATCAATGTAGTATACGTCACATGATTCGGAGTGGCGCTTTTGATTTCACCGAACATCCTCATAGCTTCTCTCATCCTACCTTCTTTGCAAAAGCCATAAATAAGAGAATTGTAACTAACAATATCAAGATTTATTCCTTCTCTTTCCATTTTATCCTGGACCGATAAAGCCTCATAATGCATACCCTTTTTGCAATACAAAGCTATCAAAGTATTATATGTGAAAATATCAGGAACCACACTCTTTCCTTCCATCTCATTCAGCAATTTTTCTGCCTTATCCACGTCTCTCGATTTCGAACAAGCATGAATTAAACAATTATAAACATAGATATTAGGAACAACCCCATCTTGAACCATTTTTTTATGAACCTTCCACACCATATTAGTAACCCCATCTTTCAACAAAGAGTTCAAAAGCACAGTACAAGCATGCAAATGAGGCTTGAATTTAAACAAACTCATCTGCTCAAAAACCTGAATTGCATCATGGGTCATCTTTGACTTCGCATAATGTATTACAACCCAACTCAAAACATGGGAATTAACTTCTGGGTCATCATGAATCCTCACCAAAGTGGTCAAAACTGAAGGTGATGAAAGCATTTCCTTCTGAGCCATTTTATCAAGCACCTGTTGTGCAGTTTTGAAATGGCTGTGCTTTGTGAGCATGTGAATCATGGACCACGAACATTGTAAGGAATGAGTATAGTGTGGAATAGAGTGAACCCATTTGAAGAATTGGAAGATAAAAAAGGGTCCATAACCATGTTGTGTGAGGTGCAAGATTACTTGGTGAATGGTGGTGGATGTGAGAGTAGAAGCAATTTTCAGTTTTAAGAGATTGTTCCAATTACCCTTCACAACAATTGCGCACACACTATCAATTAAGTGCTTATTATGATTTTCAAACAAAACCATGTTTCTCAGTATGATACAATTGTAGCATAGTTTTTGTTCGCTACGTTGTTATGCTTGCTTAAAGGTAAGGGGACAAAAGCGATGGATTTGAAGAATTTGGATTTTAATTTATGAATAAAAACAATACATTAATTCATTAACAATCCACTAAAAGTTATAGAAAACAATCCAATTCATCTATTTAAAATAAAAATCACTCAATTCATCCATTATTATAGTTGCAATGGATGGATATCCTTCAATCCATCTAATTACTTTCTTTTAAGTAATTTAATAAATTAATTATAATATCTGTATTATTTTTAAAAATTAAATTATTCATTATTTTTTAAAACTATATTTTCTTTTGAAACAAAAATTCAATTTTATATATTTTTAAAAAAATCAGTTTTTTTATTATTTTAAAATTATTAACTTTTAAAAATAATACTGTTATTTATTTAAAACCAAAAATAATAGTATTATTTATTATATCTAAAATACTGTTTTTTTTATTATTTTAAAAATATACTTTATTATTATGTAGAAAATTATTTTATTTATTATTCTTGAAAAGCTGATTTTTGTACAGAAAAACCTATAATTTATAGACAGAAAAAAAACATTTTTTAACTTTTGTACTATATTTAAAATAAAGTATTAATTAAATATTATTATTTTTTTGTTATTAATTATTCAAAAAATTAACAAAAAATTATTAAATAGGGAGGATGGTTGGTGGTGGCCGGAAGAGAAGCTCCGACGACCCGTCGCAGCAGAGTTCGGACAGTCTGATGAATTTCTCCACGACAGAGCTCTAACAGTCTGATGAATTTTCTCTATGGAGGTCCAATTTTATATCGAAAAAAAAATTATAAAAAAACAATATAAAATCCAGATTGTAAACTTATAAATAAAATTATTTTCAGAATCAATACTTATTTTTTAACATGAATAAAACTGTGTCTTTTAAATTAAATAAAAGAAAAATTAGTGTTTTTTTAAATTATAGTAAAAAAATACAGTGTTCAAATCATAAATTTTTTTTTTAAAAAATTATAACAATATTTATCACAGGTTATAAACCAAAAAGAAACTTATCAAAGGTATCTATTTTATAATAAGTAAATGTAATCAATTGCATCTAATTCAAAAACATGTGTAAATCATTGGATTTGTAAAAATTGTTGGATGGATTGAATTTTATCTATATCATTAAATAGATGGATTCCATTAACACAGTTTTGAGGATGGATTAATATGTGATAAGTGGATGGATTGGATGAAAAGTAATTTAATGAAAAAATTTGTCACCGCTTAAATGGTGCTGGACGACTATAAATATTTTAGAGTTAAATATTTTTTTAAACCACCTCAAATTCATCTTTAATTTTTAAGTTTTTATTTATTGAAATATAATACATTTTTGTACGAGTGAAATATAAATTTCATTCAAATGCTAAAATAAAAATAGTATATTCAAATTGATAATTAGTTAGAATATCATTCATCTATATTTTGATATCAACTGTATTGATTAAAAAAGTCAAATACACGGTGACATTATACAAATATTTTAGAAGACATTAAAAAATAACTAAACCAAAACTTTAATCCTAATATGCAAATTAATTTCTTCCACATATGGTCAATAGTCAAGAATAATGCAAAATTTATGGTATTTAATTTAATTTCATATCTACGAAAAAAATATTTTTTTTATTGTTCGCTCATGTCGATTAGAGGTGGTATTTGACTTAATTAATCCAACCATGTGTTGACAAGTCATATATAAGGCTAAGATGATGTTGAATTTGGTGATAGTTTCGATAAGTCCTTTACTCAAAATACGAACGAAACAAGTCATTTGTCTCTAGAATAGCGCACCAAAATAGAAAAACAAAATAACGTTATACCACAGTGATGAACAATATATCGTACTTAGATGGTAAAATCAAAGATAAAACACGAAAGAAAATAAAATATGTGTGAAAAATCACTTTAAACAAAAGGAGATAATAAAAATAATTTGAAGGGATGATTTCAGACTAAAAAATGGTCTTAAACCACTCCTTTAATGGATGAAGAAGAAGTGAAAGACTATGAACTTAAAGTCCAATCGTACAAACAAGATTATGATAACTATGATCACTTGGTGCTTGGATAGTTTAGAAGTTTTTTCGATTCAACTCTCAAGTTCCCATGAGAAATGGACCCTAGTAATCTAGAGTTCGATTGAGAGGTAAGTAAAGTTTGACCAAAAATTGTTCCAGCTAAGATTCGAATTCAGGTTCTCCCGAACGATTCATTCTTAACTAAAGTTCATTAATCATTTGAGCTCAATAACTTGATTGAATAGTTAGAAATTTGAGATTATAATTTTGGCTTTAATCATTGCTCAAACCTGAAGGAAGTGATTTATAATTTCACCTACAAAGTTTTGGGGGAAATCATAGTATGAGAAATTTGAATTGTTTTTAATTATGAATCACATTTTGTTAAGCTATATATAGCTAATTTTATCTTCACTTGTGAACTTCTGTTATATTAAAATAATTATAACTAGATTTGTTATCCTCTATTCTAATTTTTAAATGCTAAAAAGTCACTTTTTCTTTCTTGGCTACAGTAGTAAATGGTTATCATCACTTGAATTTATGTTTTTTAAGATCAATCTTAGGCTTACAACAAAACTTAGTAAATTGTTTGCTCCCAAGTCCTAGCCAACAATAATCTCATATGGTTCTTTGTTCTTTGATATTGAACGTTCAAAGCACAAAGTTCACATATTGGTTATAGGTCACGTAATTTTGCTTCTTATATTCAACTTTTAGTGCAAAAAATGGCGGGAATAAGGTAAGGGTTCCTTCAATTTGAAGGACATTGACAAAATGCATATGTTTCAATTTCTTGTCATTTAGGTGTTTCTCAAAGTAAATGCAAAAATGGAGTGAAGATGTAACACCACGAGTTTGTATTAATTAGTTTTAAATCTTGAGATTTAATTGTGATGATTCTTATATGTTTGGATGCTTAGACATCATTATAAGATAGCTAGAAATAGTAAATAATTGTTGAAAAATAGTTAATCAATAAATAAATATTATTAATGGATTAGAAAAAGGATTAATCGATTAGAATAAGTTGGGTAATTGATTAATGTGTGGCTCAGTACCTAATGATCTTGTTGTTACTTAATTTATTGATTAAGATCATGTTGCTAGTAGATTAGTTAATGAACATAATTAAAAAAATAAGGGTTTTTCCTAATCTTTTGTAATCAATTATGAATTAGCAATTTCAATCACAAGAAAGGAGATTTGAATTGTGATCCTTTTTTAAAATTTAATTCTTGCACTTAATTTGAATTAACTCAAGAACAATCTTGGTTGAAATACAATTAATCTCTAGAATGTTCTAAAGGTGTTAGTTAAAATAATATAGTTTAATTTATGAGTAAGTGAAATGCAATTAGTGAGTGTAAGATAAATAGAGTTAAGGAATTAGAAGATTACACAGAGATGTATCCTAGTTCACCCAATATGGGCTACGTCTAGTCCTCACAATTTGTGAGATTTTTCCACCATTGTGCTCAACACCAGAACATTTTGCTTTGAACTATTTTTCTTGATTACACCTTTATCAATTACAACATTCACCTTTCAACATTGAAAGAAATTTCTACAATCACATTTCAATCTAGAAAGGGTTTTTAAAAGTACCTTACAAGCCATAAAGGATTTTTATAACACACTCAATTTAACTTAAGACATATAGACTTGAGTTACAAAATGATGTGTATGATAAAGAGTGTTTGGGATCTGTCGCGGCCTAAATTTCGAGTGTTTCTCGATTCAATGGAGTCATCACCAAAATTTATTTTAAAATATGAAAAATATTGGGAAACCCTTAAAAAAATGGTCTTTAAAACTAAATGTTGAGTTCAGGAGTCGATTATGGGTAGGGAAGATATTAGCACTCTACGACATCCGTTAAAAATACGGTTACCTATGATTCATTGTGCAAAATTAATATTAACTTAAATAATTTTATTGTACAAAATACATTGTTTTTTTTTATAAATGTGATTTTTGAAATAAAAGTGTGTTTTAAAAAAAAAAGGAAATTTTTATTATTGTGCTTGGCAAGAGTGTGATCTTGCTCCTACATATCTCCCGGTGCGATAGAGAAATCAAAATTACGTAGTTCTTTGGTAGAAAATGCAGATGTGTTGATTGTTTTTAATGACAATGTATTTTGTTGTTGATCAGAATAAAAAAAAATTGTTTTTTTACATAAAAAAAAGAGTTTGCTTAATTTGAATAATTATTTTGAAATGCGAGTTTTAGAACTATCAAATTGTACAACTCGTGTCTCAAAAACTCAACGAATAGAAAAAGATGTCACATCTAATTTAATCCATTCAAAAATATTTTATTATTTTATTTGTGAAGGTGTGTTTTAGAAATACCAAGTTGTCACGACTTGCGTCATAGCAGCTCAAAGGTTAACAAATATCACATCTAATTAACTCTTCAATATTTGATTATAATTTTATCTTTGTTATTTTTTAGGAGAAATTAAAAAAAAAATCTAAACATCCAATGTTAAGAAAGTAAAATGAAATTTAACTTAGAAAATAAGTTTAGTCAAAAAAATAATAATATAAATAAATAAAAAATGAATCTATCAAAAAAGAAAGAAGAAAAAATGGACTAAATAATTAAATAAACAAAAGAAGTTGGATTTGGAGCCCAAACTCCCTTTTTGTAAATAAAAATTATATATATATATATATATATATATATATATATATATATATATATATATATAAA